>JAHWGI010000153.1:0-36389 GCA_029379305.1 Frankliniella fusca | reverse complement strand
ATCGTCTCAGGTCCATAACTAAATTTTTTTTTCCGGATGGAATGGCCTACCCCGCGCCGAGCAGGTCTGCGCCGGTGCCGCGCCGCCGGCGCTGATACAGCAAAACTGTAACAAAATCTTTACCCTTGGTACTATATGCCTGTTACAGTGCTCCTCATTCTGATTCACGGCCCTGTCATTGTAACTTCTTTTGACCTCCCATTATATACTCTGAGGAGGCACTCGAGGCCCTCAACTAATATATGTTAGGCGTTTCCGGGAGCACTGAATCCGGAAAACATCGAGGAAGGACACTCTGCAGGACCTCTTTTAGAGATTGCTTTAGTCAGGAGATGTTCAATTTAACCATAATAAACTGAAAATGAAACAAGCACAAAATTCAAGGGTACCCAGCTGAAGTCATAAATGTGCTGGATGTACAGTACTGCGTAGGCACCAGTAAGTATTTTCTACTCTTTGAGTATTATTACCACGTACCTCGAAAACTTACATATTCCCCTTGTTCAGTGTTTTTCTTTGGAAAAGATTTAGACCTTGGACTCCGTTTTTATCAAACATTAAAATAATATCATTTTTTCATATAGTCAACGTCTTCAGACGAAGAAAAGCACCATACATTTTTTCCTAGTCATTTTAAAAGTAACAAAGTACAAAATGTACCAAAGCTCAATGATTAAAAATAATTTGACTCCTTTTTTATTTACATATTATCGTTTTATCGCATTTAAAATGAGTTTTGACCGTGCATTTTTCGCATTCAGTAACCCGAAGCACTTTTAAAATCCAACCCTTAACGCGAAATAGTGTTGCTTCCGGAAAAAGAAACCTTCCGAATTAATGCCAGCTTCTAGCATTCTGGAACCACTATGGGACGCAGAGACAGCAAGCTAATCCCTCATCCCTTTCTCATATTCCCCCGACTGCTTAGCCCCATCACTCCTTTCATGAAAGTTTGCTTAACTCTGCTCGTATGTAAGGTTGGATTCCCCCGGATCGCGAAATCCCATTTCTTTTCCACCGTGGCGGTGGCGATGTGCAAGCACTTGTTCTGGGGAAGGGGGAGAGACGTGGTGAGGTAGAGTGTGGCGGACTGGGGCTGGGCAACTGCTGTTACGCCTGCTTGTTGACGCGCAGGAAGCGGATCTCCGAAAGGGAGGAGGGGAGGGCGACTCCATCCGTCTGCCTGCGGCTGCCCGTGAAAGATAAAATATTTAAAGCAATTGAAATATTCGCCCCACTTTCTCTAGCCACCATAATAAAAGTTGGAACGAGATTTTTGGCCCCGTACCGTTCAGGCGTCTTCCCCCTCCCCCCATCCCCTCGGAACCCGCGGCGCACGCTCATCTCCCAGCGCCAGGCTACGCCCCTTTCCACTTTTTTAGCAGATGATACCTTTACTTTCTTTACTTTCAGAACAGTACAAGACACTAAGGTGTCAGCTAGCTTGTACTCTCGAGTCCAGAAACCAATCGCAACTATACAATAATATAGGGCGGCGCTGCTAGGGGGGGGGGCCATGGCTGCCTGACGCGCAGTCTGCGCGGAACAATGACACCTTCTCCCCGCGCGCAGCTCCTCCCTGCCAGCGACCGCTTCGGTCCGCCACGCCGCCGGCGGACCCCTCCCACCCCTTTCCCTCCCAACCCCGCAGGCACGCGGCGCGGCGCTGCTGGCGTCGTTCGTCGTTTACATCGTGTGCGTTCACACACAAATTGTCGCACCCCCTAGCAATTTCTCTTGCGGTGCGGTATCATCTGCTATCAATACCAATCTTGATTGATATTTTTAGCAGATGATACGAAGGTATCAGCCTGCTTGTACTGTCATACAGCGAGCAGTATGCAGAGAGCAGCGCAGCGAGCAGAGAGCAGCTAGTGTGGCATTATATTATATACAAGGGGGGAAATTTCGCGCTGCGCGTTGCGCGCGCCGCGCGCCGCGCGCCCCGCCACTCTACGCCACCTCTCGGGACGCTGGGCCGCCGGGCGGCCGGGCCGGTGCCCCCTCCCGCCCCGCGCCCCGCGCCCCGCGCCTCCTCCCTCCTAGCCCAGCGCGGCGACAGCGCTCCGCTTCCCTGCAGCCTGCGACGCGTAGGGACATCTACCATACGTATCATCTGCTTTCAAGTTCCGGCGCTCCGGAACTTTTTGGTCACGGTCGCGTGGTCTGTTTTTTTTAAGCGGTCTCAGCACCGCTTCTAGCGCTACGTCGGCTGGGGCGGGGAGCGTGTCGTCGTCATGGTCGTCGTTCGGGATGGCTTCGGGATGGCCGTCCTTTCGGGATGGTCGTCGTTCGGGAATGGTCGTCACCGTCGTCACTGTGACGTCACGCCTCCCCCCTCCACGCTCTGTCCCCACTCGTCTAGTCTGTTCGTGTGTCGTGTTCGTTGCTCGGCCCGGCTCGGCCCGACCCGGCTCCCCCCGGCCCGGCTTGGCTCCGGGTAAAAAAATGTCAGGAACCACAAAATATCAGGTCTGATATGTAGGTTTTGAAGTTGTATCGAGATTATGTGACGCATAAACTAATGTGGTCTGTCCGATGTCAGCTAGTTTTTGTACAATGAGGACCTTGCCCCGAATGGCGGAGCGTAGTGGGAACCATAACAAAGCACCATAACCCATAATGTAAACTAGTTTAAATCTAGTTTTATATTCAATTCTAGCATAACTCTGTTAAAAAAATGGTGTGTATTAGGGCTGCACATACATTCGGATCATTTTAAATTACAAAATATCAGGTCTGATATGTAGGTTTTGAAGTTGTATTGAGATTATGTGAAGCATAAACTAATGTGGTCTGTCCGATGTCAGCTAGTTTTTGTACAATACTGGGCCCATCACTATCACTCATTTGTAGTAATTTTATTTCATCTCCCTATCTCTTAAATAATAAAGAACCTTGTTTAGAATACACAAGTTTGGGTGCAGGCAGCAGAATTAGTGAAACTGATATCATTTGATAGGTATCATTTATTATACACTTGGTGACGGCAAACCGTGGATTTAATATATATCATATACTCTTACCGAAACTATTGATGCTGCTGTACTCAGATGTTTTATAAATCCTAAGGGTAATATAGAGAACTATTTTAATTTCTTCTCCGTATTCTAAATAAAAAAGTACCTTCGTTTTAAACACAGAAGTTTGGGTGCAAGCTGCAAATTGATATCATTTGATAGGTATTACTTATTATACACTTGGTGACGGCAAACCGTGGATTTAATATATATCATATATTCTCACCGAAACTATTGATGCTGCTGTACTCAGATGTTTTATAAATCCTGAGGGTAATATAGAGAACCATTTTTAGCAATATTAAAGGACTGAAAGATTCAAATTGAAATTTCATTCAGATCATGTGAAGCGTAGAATACAGTGTTCGGTCGAATGTCAGCTAGTGTGTTTTGTATAATATTGGTCCGATTACTGATTTGATGCAAATTTATTTCTTCTCTGTATTCTAAATAATGAAGTACCTTTGTTTTAAATACACAAATTTGGGTGCAAGCTGCAGAATTATTTAAATTGATATCATTTGATAGGTATTATTTATTATACACTTGGTGACGGCAAACCGTGGATTTAATATTTCTTCTCTGTATTCTAAATAATAAAGTACCTTTGTTTTAAATACACAAATTTGGGTGCATGCTGCAGAATTACTTAAATTGATATCATTTGTTAGGTATTATTTATTATACACATGGTGACGGCAAACCGTGGATTTAATATATATCATATATTCTCACTGAAACTATTGATGCTGCTGTACTGAGATGTTTTATAAATCCTAGGAGTAATATAGAGAACCTTTTTTAGCAAAATATTATATACTCTTGCCTATTTCAGTCTAGCATTTGAGGCCTATTAATCAGCTTTAGACATTTTAGTCTACATATTTAGCAAGTATACATATACCAGACAAATTTTAGATTTTCCATGAAAAATCTATTCAAGTCGTTTGTATCTTAGAATTTTGTTATCATCTGGCCTATTTTTTTAGCGCTCCCTTCTGGTTTGGAAAAGCTTGAGAGCGGGCTTTGGTGTCTGTTTGTTTGTTTGTTTGTTTGTTTGTCTGTATGTTTGTTCCACTCCAAGGAGTTGCTGTAGAGAGTCGAAATTTTTGGGGGGTATTTTGAGGGTCACTCCTGGACACCGAAAGGCCTGTTTCAAATCCTGCCAACCCTCATTAAGGCACTGAAAAAAAAAAAATTAAAGTTCTACAGTAATGGGAAAAAAATTTATCGGGAAAATTTCATGAGCTCGTAACGGGTATGTCGACGAGTTAGGTTTCTCTAGGTCAAAATTTTGCCCGTTTTGCTGTATCTTCTACCGTTTTGGGTCGGCTCAGCCACCCACCGTTTTTGCGATTAAGGGCGTAACTGGCCGGTACAGTGTAATAAATAGGCGAAAACGGTCCAATTCTAATTTTGTCTAACCCAGCTGACCCGCACATCGCCAGAACCGTCTCGACGGTGGCTCATTGATGCCGCCCAACGTTTTCAGCGATTTCCCAAAATATCTCTGGGAGCTGAGTTACGCCCCTCCGGAAAGGGCCTAAATCACGATATTGGCGTAATTTTAGTTTTGGAGACGCCCCCATCTTCCCGCACCTCTCAGGAATCGTCTGGACGCGGCCAGAATAATGGCGCACACCATTTTTGTTCCAGGGGCCCAACTGGCCGGTACACTGTAAAAAGGGGGAAATTGGTGCGATTTTCAAGTTTCTCTAACCCCATCGATCCGCCCGGAACCGGATTTTCAAGTGCAGTTCAATGACGCAGACCATTTCCCTCGGAAAAGGGCCTAAACCACAAGTACACTATAAAAACCGACCAATATTGGTCCAGTTTTCAACGTTATTCGACCATATCGACCCGCACCTCTCCGGAACCGCCTTTTCGACTCCAGGTCAATGCTGCGAACCGTTGTCCTTGAAAACAGGCTTAACTCGCTAGTACACTGTAAAATCCGACCGAAATTGGTCCACTTTTCCACTATATCCATCCTCATCGATCCGCACCACTCCGGAACCGTCTTTTTAAGTGCAATTACTCGAAACGGACAATTTTCAAAAAAAAATTACGTCTGCTAAATGGGGAAAACTTTTTACATAATTAGAATTTGTAACGTTGTACAACCTACTTTGACTGACGTTAGTTTAACTGTTTAACTAAACTTTGGCAGTCTCAAGTATCGAACCACAATTTACACCCACTAGAATAACGTATGTGAATATATTTGTCGTAAACCTTTTCGTTGGTTCATTTTAAGGATTCTGAGACCGCTTCGATACATTTTGATGTATAGGAATGTTTTTTTTTCCTCTCGCACCCTACTCTAAGCCGGGTCACAGAAATCAACTTCCGAAGCACTCTGGAAACTGAAGTGTGTAACATCCATTCAAACACTGGTACTCACAGCAACTGTGAGTGAAATCCCCCAAATACTCACAGTTTTACCTTTTTTAGCAAGCGAATGAGAATTCACTAGCTGTTTTTTTTTTAGCGCAGCCATTGAAAAATGCCGCCAGGACCATATAGCCCTGTAGTTGAGCTCGCGTTCCTGACGCACGAACAGATAGCTGTAGAACTGTTGCTAGTCTTGAATTGAACAGGCTGTATCCTCTGCTAGTGTCAGGCGGTGACCAGAATTCGACCCAAAAAGTTTACAATAGAGGTTCGCGAACTCAGCAATTACAACGACGACTCTTCAAACAGACGTGGGATACGAGTTAATTTTGGCAAAAACGTTCATTGTTAGATTATTGACCGTTCTGGTTTTGCGTAGCAATTCTGGCGACGTGCTCGTTGGGAGAGAGAGGTTGGGGGAGGGGGCTGTAATAATTCAACACTTTTGTTGCTGCGCTTGCTAGGTTGCCCCTCCCTATAGCCGTGCCGGGGGCTGCAATAGAGAGTGTCCCCCCCCCCTTTTTCCCCCTGCCCAGCCCTGCCCCTCTGTGTCGCACGTCCACATAGTACGTCTGTTTGCCACACATGCCGGGCTATGCCAGAGCGCGCCATGCCGCGCCCTGCTCTGCCCCGCCCTCTCCTGTCTCGCCACGCCCACGCCCCTTTGCTAGGGGTGCTGGTGCATTTCATGAATGAAACATCCGAACACTATTGCGAGTGAATGTACTCTTTTCTAGATGTTGCTCTGCGTCCGTTCCGCCTAGCCTGGCCCCACCCCTCCTCTGCACCACGCCCTTTGATGGTGCCAGAGCCGCTCTGCTGCTGGCGGCCCGCCATTACGACCAGGACGCTGCTCTGTGCGGTGCTCTGTTCGGGGCCACCATTCCATTTCGGCCCGCCCTAGCCTGCTAACACTGTTTGAGGGGCGGGGGTGTGCCGCGGGCATGTCCTACATGATCCAGAGCGACACTTGTCGCACACCTTAGGGACATCTTTTGACGTATAGATTCAAGACACTTTTGCCTTTTCCATTTCTACAACAACGCAGCACAGTGTCTTGTTTATTACACTGCAAAAAATAATGACGGTTAAAGTGACGGTATCAACCGCTAATTATTTTCCGGCAACGCCCGTCCTTAGAAAAGACGGCAATGTCGTATCTTCAATGCTTTAATGTCACAAATCTTCGACGGATCGCAATGCACGGTGAATATCGCTGTGATGCGCCTCTATCATGCGACAGCACAGGGTCACGGCGTGGAGCACCCAATCTTTAATGAAGTGGCCAGTCAACGAGACAGAATGAGTTTTAGGTGCACTAGACCAGGAGTCAGACGTCAGAGAAACGTACTCGGCTTCCTTAATTTCTGCTGCGACTAAATCCCTTGTGGATGTGTAGAGTTTTGGGAGGTAGTTGTCCGTCAAGGACCTGCGGCCAGGAGGGCTGTAGCCAGCCCAGATGGAAGGATCTACAGTTCACCATCAGATCAAACTACAGTTTCTTTTCGTACACTGACGAACCATAAATAAACTGCAGTTTGACTGCATTCTTCCTCTTTTCCCCTCTCTTTTCCTCTTTTCCCTTCTTATTCTTCTGTGTGTGTGTGTGTGTGGCGCTGAGCCCCAGGGAGGGAACTTGTCCCTTTGCCCAATCCGCCCCTGTCCCGGAAGCCGCTCCAGTCCACATACTCTGAAAATCCAAGTGTACGAATGTCGCACACTTGTAGGTGTTGTAATAACTTGACTTCGATGACGGAGCAAGGGTGGAATTAAAGTAGGCAGGGTGTGGTTCTGACATCTGTGAGACTGATGTATTGGATGGCATCTCAATTTATAACATCGTTCGATGAAGAAGAAAAAGAACACGCTTGATGACAAGCAGAGAACCTTAGCGGAAGTTTATTAGAATACTATCACTTTAACACGCCCACATAATCATGTGGAGCTAAGAAAAATAAGCCAGCAATAAAAAAGTGAAAAATTAAAATATCACAGTCAATGGTAAAAACATGATAGAGTGACCTTGCTATAAAAAGCAAAAAGTAAAAGGTCCCAATAAACAAATTAATGTACACATAAGAAATGGGCGCAATAAAAGGATTGAAGATCCTGTTGACCATTACTCGAACGTCTAAGAAGTCCTTATAAAACTGAATTCACAAAAAAAAAGGGCTTGTCAATTTTTGGCCAGTTATTTTTATACTTTAACAAAGTCTAGGAGAGAAGGCAAGGTCACCAAAAATTAAAAGTACCAAAATTAGGTTTACATAATTAGGTGTACAAAAAATCATAAAGATTGCTTGGAAAAAACACAATTAAAAAAATTACAAAAATAAGGTGGTCACAAATCAGGTAGACACAAAATAGGTGGACATAAAATGGGATGACACTAATCGGGTATGACAAAAATAAATAGAAAAATACGATTTCACGAAATCCTGGTAGGCACGAAGTTCGTTCATGTTTTTGTTTCACAAAATACTTCGGTGGATGATGTTTATGTAGAAATTTAATTGAAAATTTCTAGCCTTATGAATCATGTTATTGAATTTGCTTTATCTCAGAGTCACTAGTACAGCGAGTCACATGCCAAATTTTAGATTTCTAGCTCAAACGATTTAGAAGTTAGTCTAGTCTTTCAGTAAAAATTGTCCGATCAGCTTGATTTTTGAACTGTAGGCTCGTTGTGCAATGGGCATTCGAACATTGCTTTAACATTTTTATTATTCTAACGTGCCGTTCGAAATTTTATTTTTTGAACTACCGTCCATGAGTTGAATCAACAGCCCCCCTCTTTTCCACCCAGCTACGGTTCTCCTCCCGTGCGCGCCGGGCAGGGCAGAGGGGCCGCGCGGGCCGAGGGGCCGAGCGGCCGAGCACCAGCGACAATGCCGATTCGGCTTGGCTCGCCATCGGAACTGGCACTATTCGCAGTCGGCTGGAGGAGGCGTCGCCGCCTTATAGACAAAACGGGGGGCGTTTGTGGTGGGAGTGCCCAGACCTCCCTTCTATAGTTCTAGGCTGGGACCTCCACTCAACAAAAGAAGGCTGGGGGAGGCGCCGCCGCCTCAAACAGAACGGAGCGCTTTTGAGGTGGGAGTGCCCAGTCCTATCCCTTTCGTGGTTCTAGGCTGGGCTGGGTACAAAAGAAGGCCGGTGGCTCGGCGGCTCGCTCACGCGTCCTCCTCGCGACTTAACTCGCGCCCACTACCGAGAGATGGCGCCACTAGCGCACGAAGCGAATTTAACTATTTATTTTACCCGAACGAAATGTTATACAGCCGAAATGACTGTGAAAACAGGAGTTTCAGACCCACGGAAATCGTTTCCCAAAGAAGTTCAATGGATTCGTAAAATTATTCACGTAAATGTACACCATTTCAAGAATTCTGCTCACCAGATTAAAGTCAAACTTCCCAAACAGTTTTCTGCAGGTGCAAAACCACTGTAAACGCATTCAGTTCGCCATGTCAACGTTCCGATAACTTTACACAATGATTTAAAGTCGCGAGGTGGGACCCTCAGCCCCCAGCCGTGGCGGCCATGGTTGAAAGAGGGCCGGCGGGGCCGGCGACACGGCGCCTCACGCGTCCGCCTCAAACCAACCTAGAATATATTTGGCAAGTTTTTAATTTCGTGACGATCTTAAGTTATGTTGCAGTTCTTTAGCACACAGGTATGGGAGGCACTACACATTCACAAGGAACGCAGAGGCAGACTTGGTGAGAGCCAGCCCCCCAGCGGGCCAGCTGTCAACAACCCGCCATGACAACCACTAAATCGAACCACCAGCCAAGAATTAAAGGGTCCTAGTTTCACATTTGCCACACACTTACCATTAAATGAAATAGACAATTAAAATATTAGGTCAAAACTCTCTGTGAGAGCCCAAATCGTGAATTTTATCCGCTTCACATTTCCAACACAAACATGGCGCCGAGCGGGCCAGCTATAAACAACGCCGCCTTGGTGTCCACTCAAACCAACTCGAAATATATTTTGCTAGTTTTAGATTTAGTAACAACGTAAAATGATGTTGCAGGCCTTTAGCAAAGAACTGTGGAAGCAGCCACGCAATACCACGGAAAACAAGAGTAGACTTATTTGTATCTTTTAATGAAAACATGAGCTGAGGATTCACTCTGAGGTTGGCGGTATTGTCACAAGCCCCGCCCAAGGCCAAATTACAGTCCCAGCCAACAATCAGGAGCCACGGCGGCCAGCTAGTGGTCACGTTTGAAAGTCTCCTGGTGGTGAACCCTTTAACATGGCGTGAATCTGCAACGATTCTGACGTGACCACTCCTTGCGTTGACACTTTTGGATATCGAGGTACAAAGCAACAGGCGACCGTTTTCATTGGCTGGATTTTCGCGCGAAATAATGTTATTGGTCAGAGCCGACTCGGCTCCATGACGAGTCGAGTATTACCATAGAAACAAAGATTTTAAATCGAAATTTCTCAAAATTGGCCGCTAACTTTGGCCTGGCATTTCAGCAGTGAAATAAGGGAATTAAGTTGTACCTCTCTGCCAAGTCTTATCGAAATCGTATAGAAAAATCTGGATTTAGGTAAGGGGCCACACTGATAAAAAAAAATATAAAAAAAATCGGATCCTGAGACGAAACCATAAGGCTACTTCGTGCCTAAAAAGAATCAAGCATGGAGCAGCATCAGTGCTCTCACTCCCATCTCTGAGGAACACTTGCAGTGCTGAAGGCGAGGCAATCCCTTTGTCAGTACATCAGCGATCATGTCTTCAGTTCGCACATGATTCACCACCACATCTCCGTTGGCAACACAATCTCTCACATAGAAGTGTCTGATCTCCATATGGCGTAGTCTCTTAGGGTGGTGACCATCCTGTTGAGCAATAGCAACAGTTCCAGTATTGTCACAGGCAATACTCCCTGGTGTGGTGAACTCCAACTTGAGCTCTTGCATGAAGCCCGTGATGTACATGGCATCCTTGCACGACTCAGAGAGTGCAATCAACTCGGATTCGGTGCTGCTCAGAGAAGTGCAGCGTTGCTTCCGTGATGACCATAGTACAGCTCCACCAGACATCACAGCGACAGTTCCTGAGTATGACTTCCTGTCAGCAGAGGATCCCCAATCGGCGTCTGAAAATACCGAGGGGTAAATAACCTCGGACTTCGGTGTACACCACTAATCAACAAATTTAGTCCAATTCAAACAAATTCAAGCCAATTCAACTTAATTCAAATCTAATTTCAATTGAATTCAAGCCAATTCAAGCCGATCCAAACCAAATTCAAGCCAATTCAAACCCAATTCAAGCCAATTCAAACCCAATTCAAGCCAATTCACACAATAATTCAGTCCAACTCATAGGTAATTCAAGCCAATTCATAGCCAATTCAAGCCAATTCAAGGCAATTCACATCCAATTCACGAAATTTGTACAGCAAATTCAGCGGTTATTTCCCCCTCGGAAAATACACTGATATTAGCAGTCGTTTTGGTAAACATGATGCCATGATCCTTGGTTCCCTTCAAGTATCTCAAAACTCGTTTGGCGGCATTCCAATGAGGCTCTCCATGACAAGTGTTGAACTGGCTCAACATGGAGACAGCATACATGATGTCGGGACGAGTCCATACTGCCAAGTACGTAAGCCGAGCGATAAGATGTTGATAAGGTTAACTAGTACTTGCGGTTTCTCTTTCAGTTGCTGTGACGTGCAGAATGGGGTTGATACTGGATTGCAGTCCTCCATCTTGAACAGCCGCAGAATGTTGTCCACATATCCACGTTGATTCCAGAAAACTGCCCCGTCCTGTCCTCTGCTGATTCCAACACCCAAGCAGCTGGAAACTTCACCAAGGTCTTTGATGTCAAACTCCTCTGACAGCCGCTCTTGACGTCCTGCAAATCTTTGGGATTAGCACAATAACACAAAAGGTCATCAACATAAGATGTAACAATTATTGCTTCTTCTTGTGAGACCTGCTTGTAAAAGACACATGGTTCAATGTTAGAATTTTGAAAACCAATGTTGTGCATTGCAGCTTCTAAGGTTTTGTGCTAAGCAGATGAGGCCTGCTTCAGTCCATATATGGCCTTGCTTAGTGAACAAACCTTATCCCCCTCGCCTTCCAAAAAGGATTCTGGTCTTTTCATGAACACTTCTTCTTCCAGATTTTCATGTAGGAAAGCCGTTTGGACGTCAAGGTGGTAGATCTTCCACTTGTTCCGTGCAGCAGCAGCAGCAAAAAAGGTCCTGGTGGCTTCATTACTAACAGCGGGTGAGGAGGTATTAAAATAATCCGAACCATATACTTGATCGAAGCCCCAGGCAACCAGCCTTGCCTTGTGGCGAATAGGAACACCCTTGTCATCCTTTTTGATTTTGAAAATCCACTTAGAAGAAATTACCTTTCTGTTGGCGGGTCTATCCACTAACTTCCAAGTGTTGTTCTGAGTAAGAGAGTTGTACTCCTTTTCAGTGGCAGTTTTCCATTCAAGAGCGTCATCACCACTAAGCGCTTCCTTAACAGTCACAGGCTCATCCTGATCTGAGACAAGGAAGGTGTACACCATCTGGATCCCGCTTCTTTGGTTTAGGCTGTCTCTCTGAACGACGCTCGGGGACTTTGACATCCTTGACCTTTCTGGGTCCACTGTTAACATGAGTGCTTGCATTAGAATCAGAGTCATTAGCTATAACTTCCCTGTCAGCAGTGGTGGGCTGCAACTGTTGAACAAGCTCTGTTGGTTGAATGGGAACCACGGATATATCCTTTGTCTCCACAACTTCCGAAACAGGATAAAGTTCAATCAGGTTTTCTGTTGCTGAAACAGGGGCGGGCATTCTCTCATTAAAACGAGCATCTCTTGACTTGCCGACAAAATCAGGCTTAGAAGGGCATACAAATTTTCGAATTTTGGAGTCGCCCACATAACCTATAAAGGTTGCTTCCTTAGCCTTTCGTCCTGGTACTTTCCGTCGAGTCTGTTGTCCGACGTATAGTTCGCATGGAAGTATGTTACGTAATTCATTTTCAGCAATTGGACCCGGGGCTGCTCTCTCATGAAGTATGTCCCGTTGTCGAGGACCTAGTCAAAGCCCAGTTTATACATGAGCCTGCGAAGGGACTCAGTCCCTTCCTTGAACAGCACATCCCATGTGGAGTTGTGGGTAGCATTCCTGAAGGAAAACAAATGCTTTGTACAGTTGGGTAACCTGCACTGTAAATGTAACGGCGTGACATTGTGGTGTGCCGCTGAAAACTCCGGACATCCTGGTTGGTCCAGCCGCGCACTCTCTGCCCTGTGCCGCCCATGAAGACCCAGGTCTCGTCCTGGTACTTTTCGTCGAGTCTGTTCGACGTGTAGTTCGCGTGGAAGAATGTTACGTAATTCATTTTCAGCAATTGGACCCGAGGCTGCTCACTCAGGAAGTATGTCCCGTTGTCGAGGACGAAGTCAAACCCCAGTTTATACATGGGCCTGCGAAGGGACTCAATCCCACCCTCTAACAGGACGTCCCATGTGGAGTTGTGGGTAGCATTCCTGAAGGAAAACAAATCGAAATCCGGGAGCATATTTCCCCAAAGCGGGCTTGATTGGAGCTTGGTAAAAACCTTTGGACGTAAGGGTTTCCGAGTACAACTCATGCGCACATCGAATCACCCCTGAAAAAGCTGAATTGACTCTCTGTAAGGAAAATGTGAAAATAATGCCAATGCTGGATTTCAGCAATTGGAAAGGGCCAAACTCCTTTAATCAAGAAACAAATATATGTAAGGCATCAACACCAAAATTTGTAGCATATAATGTTACAAATTTTTTTTAACTAGGAAGCGAATATTTGTAACATGTCGATACAAAAATTTGTATCACATAATGTTACAAAACTTTGTAATCTGGTTACTGAAAAAACTTCGTATCAGTAATACAAAATTTTGTACTGATTTTTTTTTTAGAGTGTACTTGTAACCTACGATTCGTTACTTGACAGAAAGTGTAGTTTTAGCCCTGAACTAGTCTGTATAAAAGGTGCAAAACTAAATGGTAGAGTGGCGTGGATCATCTTGAGTAAATTTTTAAAGGGCACCGGAGAGTAGAAACTCTCCTCACAAGAACCAATAAGCCTTGCAGTGTACACAGTTTATATAAGGTTTAATATTAAAAGTCATATATTAAACTCAGGATAATACAAAAGTATTACTCACAATCATACCAAAGAGAATCTCACACACAAAAGTTAGGAGATACAGATTTATACCAATGTAAATATTTATTGTACACTCCAGAATAGTTATTAAAAACCATAGGCACACGTTTAGGGCAGGGAACACATGAAAACCCGCACCCGTATCATTCACTACCCACAGCACCAACTCCGGTGCCGTGAAGGTAGGCTTCCACTCCACCCACGCGGTACCCGCGCGGCCGGGCCACAGCGGCTTGAGTGCAACACGAAACATGAAACACCTGACCTGACCTAAACCACCGCGCCCGCCCCTGACACGGTCGGCCACGCGGCACCCAGTCGGGGAAACAGAATCAAACCTAGAAAGGTTTAAAAGTCCCATAACAAATAATAAAAGGCCGATCAAATAAAGAAAATAGTAACGTTTCCAGTAAAACACACTGATCTCGGTGACTTCGAGCGAAGAGAGATCAGGAGCTTTTTATTCATGAATTGAGCAGGGGCCCGGCCTGAAGGCGCGGAGCCCCGCTGATGTAGGCGCACGGCGCGGCCTCATCGCCGGCCTGGGGACGGTTGCTTGTTGGGGCCCTAGCCCGACATCACGCTACGCCGCAGCATTGACTGGACGCGTCGCGTCGAAAAGCCGTGCGAGGCTCTCAAACACTGGAAGGGCCGCGGGCGGCGCCAACCGACAGCGAAGATGGCCGAAGCCGAGAAAAGTGCATTAGAATGACCCTAAATAACGCCCTGGAAAGAGAGACACACACACTGACAGGAACCATGGCGCAACACTATGCGAAGTACGGACCCATGATGCACGATGTGAGGCTCACCGAGAGGAAGGTTTTTGGGAGCACGCCTTTAGCCTACTCGGGCTGAGATTTCACCATACATGTGGCGTGCAATGAAAACAAAAGACACGGAGCGTGGACATACGCTCGTCGGCCAGGTGTGCACTCTACGGAGGCTGACAGGCGAGAGAGACCTCAACTCAGCTGACCTCTCAGCCGGCCGGCCTGGAGCGGCGACACTGTTAAAAATACCGTAGGGAATTACGGTATGCCTACGGTCCGCACCGTAGTTTTCGTGTAGGGTCAGACCGTAACGTATCCTTACGGTAAGGACTGTACTTCATTGTGGATGGAATGTGCTCCAATGAACTTCCCCAACATATTTGCAGGCTACGGTGTGTACCGTAAGATTCAGACCGTAGTCAAAAATTACGGTCCGGGACCAGGTAACAAAATTACGGTGCGTACCGTAGGCATTTACCGTGGTATTTTCCAACAGTGGAGGAGGGGGGTGATCTTACCGGACCACAAGCGCTAAGATCGTAGCGAGCTGCAGCCGAAAGGACTGCCGCTGCAGGGACCGGAAGCGCGGGGTATTGCCACCTCAAATAGGGGAATTCCTTAGGACAGAAAAAAAAATATCAATCAAGATTGGTATTGATAGCAGATGATACCGCAAGAGAAATTGCTATGGGGTGCGACAATTTGTGTGTGAACGCACATACTGTGGAAAATATTTCCGTAGATGTACAATATATTTTGTAATTCACTATGTACAACATATCTCGTACATGTACGACTTTACGCTTCTCGACTTTGTTTGCTCACCAATCGATTCTGAGTTGATACGTATTGTTATAAAAAATTTACAATATGAATCGTAATTGTACAAGACGTCTCATGGAAAATTGTCCTGTACCCGGTACAAGAATTTCTCACAGTGCACGATGTAAACGACGAACGACGCCAGCAGCGCCGCGCCGCGTGCCTGCTGGGTTGGGAGGGAAGGGGTCCGCCGGCGGCGTGGCGGACCGAAGCGGTCGCTGGCAGGGAGGAGCTGTTAGTGTTACACGCTGCGCGCGAGGAGGAGGTGCCATTGTTCCGCGCAGACTGCGCGTCAGACAGCCATAGCCCGGCAGCGCCGCGCTATATTATTGTAAGGGTACGCGCTTAGTTTCTGGACTCGAGAGTAAAAGCTAGCAGCAGACACCTTCAAATTACAAGTTAAATTTTATGTTAAGTGTTTAAAGGTATCATCTGCTAAAAAGTTACATACTCTTGCTAGCACAGCCGCAACCGCCTGCTTTTGCTGTCGACACTATAGGCTGCAAAAGTTCATGGTCTTTTCGGTGAAACTCGCATGGAAGTGCTGCCGCAGCCCTCGCCAGCCCAGCGCTGCTGGTGGTCCCTGTGCTGCGCCCCTACCCCTTTCGTGGGCGGTGCCGGGGGTAGTGTTCCTGGCGGAGGAGCTTTGAAGCGCCTCTCCAGCTGGGTCGCGCCGCGCGGGGCTCCCGTGGGCGCCACGCCATCCTGCCCCACACTCTGCCTGGCGGGCATGGCTCCTGTTCCTCCCAACGAACAGTGTCGGGTGCCATTCATCGCTGGTCCGCAGGCACCATTCATTTACTCCGTGACCCGGCCGTGCCTCGTCTCGGCCCCGGTCCAAAATTATTGCTGGCCGACGAGTGTCCTCTGGGAGCAAAGAGCTTGGGGCCCGCCGTGCTCCGCTCCGCCCCGCCCGTAGAAGAGGAGAGGGGTGCATGCCTGCCCAGTACGTTGGGTGTCGCAGGCCCTGCTGTCCGGGCCAGCCCTGCAGACCCGCAGGCCTGCTGAGTCCCGCCGAACATCGCGCAGCGCAGGGTTTCCCGAGGGCGCGGCGCCAGGTCTGCCAGAGGGTAGACCAGGAGAAGAGAGATACAGTCGGAGCAACAAACGGACCATTTCATACGTCACCGTTCCGTTCCCGCCCATTTTTCCCAAAAAGTTATTTCCGAAAATACGTTCCCAATTTCAAGTTTTCCAATGTAGAATTTTCCCCAAATTTTATTTTCCCATAATAAAGTTCCCAATCGAAACTTCCCAATAAGTAATTTAAGTCGCTTCCCGACACTCCTCGCCAGTTTGCTGTAGAGCAGTGGGAAAATGGGGTGGGTGCGCGAGCTGAGGTTCCAGGTCCAGGTGAGTGTAGGGGGAGGGGGATGGGCTTAGAAACAGTAAACACATCCTTTTTTTTTTCTTTAAAGAAAATGTCCGTACAGCCGATAATTGGCAAGAAGCATTCTTACCTTTACTACGGTCTCCACGAGACGGCGCTAACTGCACTCCAAAAAACAAATTCTTGATTGAAGCCAGATTTCGGCTTGTTTGAGCAATTATTGTTTTTTTTAAAGCAAATTTTCTTCAACCAGGAAAAAGTTTATTCAATCTTAAAAGAAAAATTCAGTCAAGAAAATCGGCTTAAAACAACGATGCCTAAGAATACTGTTTTCTGGGTGTGATTATTAGGCTTTAAACGGATTATCAAAAACGCACCCAGAAAGAAGTGGAAGGACCTGCAGCAGCGCATCCTGAAGATCGACTAAAACCTAGAGACCTACAACGACGTCACTGACTACCTCCGGAAAATTGGACACCACTTCCAGCTTTAGCTAATCTTTATTTGGAAATGAATGAGTAGTGGGTCCAGATGTTCATTGGGAAAAGTATTGTGTGAAATCGTGATTTGGGAAAGTAATCTATGGAAACTTATATTCGTGAAGAAAATAATTGGGCAAATATATGATTGGGAAAAATGGCTGGGAACTGAACGTTCTCCTCAAACGATGTGTCCACCTTTCTTAAGGTGGGGTCCGTCTTCTGCTGGGACCTGATCCACCTCGTGGGTTTGCTTGTACTCTCGCTCCGCCGAACTGCTGTGAAGCGTCGCGGGGTCGCTTGACCCCTTTACCTTTGGTCGCACCGTCGTATTATAGGGGGGTGTAGCGGGTGCTGCCAAAGGGGTCGTCCGGCCGGAGTGGACGGGTGTCGCAAGCCGGTCAGATGGCCGGTTCGCCCCGGACGGGTAGGCAACCCGACTGGCCGCTGACGCGGAATAGATCCGCAGCGGGCTCGCTGAGGGACGGCGTATCGCCGTGAGTCGTGCTGAACACGCGTGCTGATGAGTGCTGCACTCTGGGGGCGGTCCGCCGAATTGCGACGGGTAGGTACCCGGGTTGGCGGCCGCCGTAAGGTTCGGGTAGGTCAGGAGAAATGAGAGCACACGACACACACTCGAGGTTTCCGCTGATATACAGTACGCGGTACGCTGACAGATGGTGGAAGAGATACAGTGAGGATGAAAAGCGACGGAGGGAATTCAAGGGGGTGAACAAAATCTTCCCTGAGGCACTTCACTATTTACTAGTTCTTTAGTCTAATGGAAATTAAATGAAAATAAAATTTATGTTGATTTCTTTGACAAATATTTGATATATTTGAGTCTTGATCTGAGTGTGTACGGAAATAAAGGTTAAGAGCAAAGATAGGGATAGCGCATAACACAGTTTACTGCTTGTACAGTACTAGTGTCTTGGCAAAAGCATTGTAAGGATAGTACGAAGGCACTATGTGCCCGAAATGTGATGAATTTAAGTTCCTATTGGCACAATTGTGCCTTCCTACAGGCTCTAATTTAAAGGCATTACGCCCTACTGTTGTCTTCCCGTCATTCCAGTATGGGCGCAGGCCGAGAAAGATGTCGACTGCACACCGGTCAGTAGAGGACGGGGAGCGTGGGAGGGGCTGGCCCATCCCTGCAATGCGCTTAGTAATCACTCGAATGTAATTACGGTTGCGATTATTACTGGGTAGGGAGCACCCCCTGCAGAGACCTGATGGCCGGAGGAACGCCCCGCAGCGCGGCAGCCGTCCTGCCCCAGCCCACCCCGCCTTACTGTCCATAGTTCTCAACTATTCCCTCAAATAAGCGCACAGAGGGGCGCGCGCGTTAATGGCTGCCGCCACGCCGAGCCTCGACCCGCTCCGCCCCACCCCGGATCACCCACGCGCTGCACCAGAGACTCCTTTATTTCAGCCGCACAATCAAGGTCACATTCTAGCGAGGCTCAACACTTACTGTGGGTCGGACTATGTGCGACGCAATCGGTGGCCGTGGCCGAGCGCAGCGCGGCCGCGCGGCGTACCCAGGGCGAGCTAAGGGCCTCGTCGGGGTCGAGGCTGCAGCCACTGCGAGACTCGGCCGGGTGCCTGCCAATTTTTATTGCCTCCGACAAAAGCCCGCTATTTATTTACTTTATAAGTGCCTGTGGCCGCTCGTATAGCAGTGCTGGCTGGTTGGGGCCCCGGCTGAGCGCGGCCAGCACGGCGCAGATGCGGAGAAATAACCCCTGCGCCGCTCCTTTTTTAGCACACGATACTTTAATCCTGAAGAAACAAATACTATTATCACACTTCACTCAGCTATATCTCGTGCTTTCGCTTCGCATCACTGACGGCCCCTAGTATGAAACCAAAATATAAATTAACTTCGTGCTTACCAGAATTTCTGCAATCGTGTTTTTACATTTGAAAGATGATGCAAGTGAGAGCGCAATGCGGGGTGTGGGATGAGGCTTCCACAAGTGCAGCGCAAGGGAGCCGAATATGTGCTGAGTATGAGCTTACTGCGACCTGCTGCGTTGTGCCGCTCCTGGGGCAATTCCGCATGCTGAAAGTTTCCGGGGCGAGCGAAGCGTGGAGAGGCGCGAGCGTGCTCTAAGACTGGAGGAGCTTCGGGCAGTGTGGGGCCGGATGGGGCGCGGCGGGGACGAGCAGGTCGGGGCGGGTTGAGGATATGATGTAAGTGGCGAGGCGTGGCTGGGGTTCGAGCAAAAAGTAATTTTCTAGTTTTTAGCAGATGATACGAAGGTATCAGCCTGCTTGTACTGTCATACAGCGAGCAGTATGCAGAGAGCAGCGCAGCGAGCAGAGAGCAGCTAGTGTGGCATTATATTATATACAGGGGGGAAAATTTCGCGCGTCGCGCGCGCGGCGCGCGCCCATCACTACTCCACGCCACCTCTCGGCTCGGGACGCTGTGCTGCCGAGCCGCCGGGCCGGTGCCCCCTCCCGCCCCGCGCCCCGCGCCTCCCCCCTCCTAGCCCAGCGCGACAGCACTCCGCTTCCCTGCAGCCTGCGACGCGTCGGGACATCTACCATACGTATCATCTGCTTTCAAGTTCCGGCGCTACGGAACTTTTTGGTCACGGTCGCGTGGTCTGTTTTTTTTTTAGTAAACTACCCGTAATTTTCAGTTTTTTACTCGACCACTTTTTTGTAATTTACTCAAAGCTGGAAATATCGAAAGATCACTTAATAAAAATTATGTCTGAATTTTTTTAAGTCCGTAGCTTTCGCGGGCTCTGTTATGGCGCGTGTGGCGCGATCTAGCAGGTCCTCCGTAAACTTACCTTGGCTACTTGACGCCCCCCAGCGGCAAATTCAATTGTTCGTTCCCTAGGTGACAAGAAAAGTTGTGCTCTCGCATTTTCCTTTAAACCGTGCTTTGCACTAATCTTAAATGTATATCTTTCCTAGTTTCCAAACTAGTTTAAAGCTGCTTGCTCATTGTCTAATTTTACTTTCCCCATGATGTAACAGGTAACGAACTTGAAAATAACCACGAACTTCCAACCCTTTTCCGTTCAGTATGTAACGTAACGTAACGTGAAAATAACACGAACTTCCAACCCTTTTCCTTTCAGGATTTAACGTAACGTGTAAAATAACCATGAACCTCCAACCCATTTTCCTTTCAGGACGTGACGTAACGTTACGTAACGTGTTTTAAGAGCATACCTAAATCATTAAAAATCAAATATAAAACGACAAAAAGAGCTTCAAACTTTTTAAAAAGTCAGGCATCATTTCCAAAGAGTGATCTTGAAAAGCAATGTTTTCTCAGAAATTTCATAAGTATATATATATATAGGTTTTCATTTCCAGAAATAACTTTGACATGTCCATGAACTCAAATGTTAGCCCAGTTCTTTCCAGTATATAATAAAATGTTACATATAGTAATATTGAAAATAGACTTCAACCATTCATATGTTCTCTGTTTTCTCCATTGAATGAATCACTTTTCTGCAGCAAACATGATACTTGCATTATTGTACACATTCATTCAGTGTAAAGAACGAGTTAATTTTAATACTACAGAATGTTGTATTAATTGGCTACTTGTTTTTTTTAATTTTAGTAAGTTGGCGTGTTGTGTAAATAACGCGAAGTCAAGCCAACCCATGTCCGCTATGGCCGGCGGCTGTGGTGCCCACCTCGCGACTTTACATCATTGTATAAAGTTATCGAAACGTTTATACGGTGAATGCGTTCATAGTGGTTTTGCACCTGCAGAAAACGATTTGGTAAGTTTGACGTTAATCTGATGAGCAGAATTCTTGAAATGGTGTACATTTACGTGTATCTTTTTCGTAAATCACTTTTGTTCCTACGTATTGAAGCTCCGTGAAACTTTGCAAAACGATTTCCGCAGGGCGGAAACTGCTATTTTCACATTCATTTCGGCTGGCTAACATTTCGATCAGCTTAAATAAATAGTTAAATTAGCTGAGGGTGCGCTAGTGGCGCCATCTCTTGATAATGGACGCGAGTTAAGTCGCGAGGTGGACGCATGAGCCGCCAATCCACCGGCCTTCTTTTGTTGAGCCTATAGAACCATAAAAGCGACAGGACTGCGCACTCCCACCTCAAACGCGCTCCGTTCTGACTACAAGGCGGCGGCGCATCCCCCATTTGGCTGCGGGTTGCTTCCCCAGGATATCGCCAGCTCCGAAGCTCCAAAGGCGAGCCAAGCCGAGTCGGCATTGTTGCAGGTGCTCGGCCGCTCGGCCCCTCTACCCCTCTGCGCGGCGCTCAGGGGAGGAGGACTCTGTCTGACTTGATGTTGACGCCTGACAGGGATAAGAGTAGCTATTGGTCAAACTGCCCTAATCCACTTCAAGTTAGTATAACTACCACTGAGTACATTTCGCCTCCTTTACTTGCTATTTCTTTGTTAGGACATTGTGGTATAGGTACGACTTGGGAGACAGAGAGCAGATGCTAGAGCAGCACCTCAAGTAGAGCTGGGAGCTGGCTGCTCCAGTCCGAAATTTCCAAATGGAGCAGGCTGGGCCAGTCCATGGTCTACAAGTGGAGCAGGCTGGGCCAGTCCACGGTCTCGAAGTGGAGCAGGCTGGGCCAGTCCACGGTCTCGAAGTGGAGCAGGCTGGGGCAGACCATGGCCTCCAAGTGGAGCAGGCTGAGCCAGTCCACAGTCTCCAATTATTGGAGCAGGCTGCGCCAGACAACGGCCTCCAAGTGGAGCAGGCTGCGCCAGACCATGGCCTCAAAGTGGAGCAGGCTGCCCCTGTGGATGACTCTCCATTATTTAGCAATTCTCAAGTTCATATGCTGCACGTTGAAGCCTTCGAGGTATGTTGCTGAGCTGATCAATCAATGTTTATTTTTTTTTCATTTCATTTGCTGTGGTCTATCAAGTAATGTCTAATTGCAGCTAAAAGATGAAGATGAATGTTGTGGGCATGACGAAGATCTTCAGGCTGCCATGCCATTGAGTACAGCCCTAGCCCACCCATTGAGGTACAATGCTCAGCCCGTCATTGTTGACTTGTTTTGCTCTGTGTGTCTTTTAGTTTCGTAATAATGTCTTATTTATGGATTAAAGAGGAGTGGGAAGAGTCAAACCTACAGCCATACTGGCAGTCGGCTCGTTGACAGCCATTCAGAGGACCTGAGCAGGTTGAGGCGCGGATACCAACAGTTGACCTGACCGAAAGCCCCCTCAAGGTGACACCCCATTTTTTCAGTTATTGTTGATAATTAGTTTCCTCGAAATATTGTGAACTAATTTCTTTCTTATGTTTCCAGGTGAATGAGAAGCCAGAGTCAGGGGAAGATTGTTATTATTGAGAGTGTAAGTGCGTTTGGCAATGTTAGTGTAGTAATGTTTTGCTTAAAATATTTACCTTAAAAAAAAAAGAAAGAAAGAAAATTACTTGTATTGCAGACTCCAGTCAAAGTTCTTCACACACACCCTAGGGGCTCTGGAATTACTCCATTTAGCAAGACAAGGCTGTCTTGGCAGTCTCTCCCTCCTACTTCTGATGTACATGCCAACAGAGGTGAGATATTTTCTACAAACCATTTTGAATTTAGTTGTCCTGAGCTAGAGTGAGTAGGGGTAATTATGGGACACCTGCTTTCTGGACAGCTGTCATTTTACAACTTTTGCCATACCAAATGCAATTTTCACAATGAAAACATCACAAGTTGTGTGCCAGTGACTTTTAAGATGTTGTTCAGAAAACAGCTGTTCCATCCCGACCCAAAATGATTGTTCGCTAAACGTTCGCTTTTCGTTCGCTATCGGTGCGCGGAGGGTCGCGCATGGTACGCTAACGGGTCGTCGGGGTTCGTCGGCGCCCTCGAGGAGGTGCGTCTACGGTTCGTTTTCGAGACGCTCTGTTCGCTTTTGGGAGCGACTCAGTACGTTTTCTGTTCGCTTGGGTCGTCAGGGTACGCTTTTAGTTCGCTCTGAGAGCGACCTCGGTACGCTTTCTGATCGTCAGGTTCGCCTGGCCTGGAGAGCCCCGCGATGTCGGTATTTTCCGGGAAACCCCGGCCAGCGCACTTCCGAGCAGGGGAGGGGAGGGATGGGGCGGCCCCGGGCCCGGGACACTCGGAGTACCTGAGGCACGGTAGAGAGACCTACCTGAGGTCTCGTCTCAGCACAGTAGCACAGCAGCTAGAGACGGAGACGGACGGGACGGGAACGGGACGGAGACCCCACCAGTCACCAGTCTAAGAGTGGAAGCCGCAGAGGAAGGACGTGCGTGCGTGCAGTCGGAGCAGCAGCACGAGGCAGCAAGGCAGCAGCTGTGCGGCTGTAGCGTTTTGACTGACGTCTTGAGTGTTCTACTGGTAAGCAGTTAAAGGATCTTTAACACAGTGTAGTCCACTGAGAGTGCCCGCAGAACAGTCCATGATACTCTGCGCTCGCAGAAGTGATGCTTGAGTGCTACTACACGCTATTAAAGCGGGCTTTTCTTTTGGTCACTCTTAAGTGTACAACAAATTGTGTTTAAGACTTATAACTGCATTTGAACCGGAAGACTTCCTGATGTATGTTGGTTTGGGTATATCCCGGGAGTATCCGAGCCGACTCTGCAGTGCTGCATTTGTCTACTTTCACATGCAGCTAGATAAACGTAATAAAATTATCACATGCTACTTTACCTTCCAACTCCTACCCCTTGAAGCACCAACCCCTGCGGCACCGCCTGCCCCCCCAGCCCACAACCCCCCTACAACTGCCCCCCTCCGCATGACGAACATTAAACGCATGTAAAGCGACCTAAAAGCGCACTAAAAGCGAACCTGTAGCGAACAAGAAGCGACCTCAGCGCGCGAGCAACTGAGTTCGTTTTTGGTACGCCAAGTACGTCGAGCGAACTCAAAAGGTCGCGTAGTGAGACCTATGCGACCTAAAAGCGAACACGGGCGGCGAACCATAGCGTACTCTTAGCGACCTCAGCAGAAGGTCGCGCACAGTTCGTCAAGACGAACTAAACGCGCACCTTTGGCGTACAGAACATTTTGCGTCGGGATAATTACCCGCACGGACTCCAACTCATTACCTCAAATAAATTCACTCATTTAGGCTCATATTTGTTGTCAGTGGTCCAGTCAGTACCTCTAGATGCCCTCATCATTGAATACACGGCAGTCCTGAAAGAGGTTCTGCGGGTGCTTAAGAATTTACAAGTGAAGAAGCAAGGGCTCCTCTATCGGAATTGACGATTAAATTTTGTGTAAACGGGTACTGGCCCTAACTTGGCAAGTGTTATTTTCTTTTATTTTTGGTATGTGTTTTAATTAGCCCGAGTTGGGCGAGTGAGCCTTAAAAAAAAAAAAAAAAAAAACTTTGTGTTATCTGACTTGCCTGTTGTTACCCTCATTTTTTAAGTGAACTTTTATCCTGTTTGTCTGTGGCATGATTTGCCTCTGTGATTGTCTCTGTAAATGTGTATGCTAACATTTTCACGTTATGGTTTAATTAAAAGAACACTGAATATTTTTGATTAATATGTGTATATTGTTTTATTCCTATCATAAACATAATTTAAAAGCGAGACCCCATCCCAATTATTCTGTGGCTGCTCATGTTTGTTATTGTAGCCGCTGACTAAAGCTTTCAGCCACAGTTATGATTTCTCCTGTTTAATGGTCGCGCCTCGCACCTCATCAGATACAGTCAAGTGCCCTAATTTCGGACGAATTTAGCGGTTTTTCCTTTCTTACGTGTAGACATGATAAAATATGAAAAATCTGTTGCGATTGGAAATACTGTGGCTCGAGACACGTCGGATGATACCCATGTCGAATTTCTATCTACAGATGGGAAGCTACAGCAATCATCGGAAGAGTGTCCGAAATTAGGAACGAAAGTGCTCTAATTTCGGACACGTGCTCTAATTTCGGACACACGCATGCATTTTGGCCTAACCGAACAGGTTTACTTTTCACTTAGGATAGTCTAGGTCACAATTCGTTGAATAACATCCAAACCAATTTTTTAACTCAACCCTGAGAGATGAAAACTGGACAGAAAAATGGGATGGTTTTGTGAACGCCTTCAACTCTGGACAAATGTGCTGTAACTTCGGACAAAATTCAGAGGAGTGCTAAATTCTTCCTATCGTACCCGTTTTTTGAGGTATCTCAAATCCGGAAACGGCGTTGTAAAGGTGATAGTCAAAAGTACAATTTCGCTTCTTCCTGGTGGCGAAAACATAAGTCTTTTGGCACAAACATGGAAACAAATGTAATTCTATGCCACAGAATTGGACTGTCCGAAATTGTAGCACTTTCGAAAAACGTTCCGTACCAAAAAACGGTTTGACTTAAAAAATTATAATTTACGTAGTTCTGTAGCCAAAATACCAAACATTCATTCGAGAGAGGACCACCCATAGGGCAGCTCACACCTACATGAGCCCCGGTTTTTGGGGGAGCTTATTTCAAATCAGCAATTTTGTTCTATATGCTTTTTTTAACTTTAAATTCCTGTGTGCTGTAAAATTTTAAAGGTACTTCAACCGACTTGACGAAATATGGTACTCTATACTGCAAACTTTACGATGCCGTCTTCGGATTTCAAATATCTCAAAAGGTGACCGAGATAGGTTGAAATAAGCACTTCTCTGCAAACTGTCCGAAATTAGGGCACAAGTCCGAAATTAGGGCACTTGACTGTATCTCTCTCTCTCGCACTCATGGGCCAGCCTATCCTTCCTTGTCATTGGGTGTGCTAAACTGTCGGTGGTCGCACGATAGCACCACTGTACTCGCGTACTTTATAGTACCTTATAAGACCTTATAATACTGACTATAATACCATAATATTTATAATATCCTGTAATATTCTATAAAACTCATAATATTCTATAATACTTTTATAATACCTATAATATATAGTACTGGGTACACGGCTCAGGCGAGTCGTTCACCCCTCGAATCTGCTTTTAATAAGATTGTGCGGAAGAACTTTCACTTCTTTCAGAATGGTTTTTCAGCCGAGGGGGAAAGCACTCGCGTAATCACTCGTACACCCTGAACCGTAATCAATGCGTAATCACTTGTAATCTAGGCGTAATAACCTGTTATTAAGGGTTATTATCGATAAAATATCAATTGTACTGACCTTATTATGTATGTTACCCAGTAAAATAACCAAAAATACAGAAGATAAGGAGTAACCGTGCGTTATAACGGGCGTAATCGCGTAATCACTCGTACTCCATTTTTGAGACTGCTTTCCCCCTCGTATTCAGCGTCACATGAATGGGTGCTTCCACAATGTCTGGTACTTAGCTGGTTTTCGAGACCGAATTCTCAGAGATAAAGTGGAATTATTGTTAAGGCTTAACTTGTTTAGAAAGGATAAGTGTTATACTATGTAATGGAACCCACAACTAACAACCAAATAATACAAGTTTTTATTTTTTTTAATTGTAAGAATATTATACTTAGTTTTTGAATCAATACTGAAACTTGGCTATCCTAGCAAATCCAAATTGTATTATTTGGTCGTGAGGTGAGTTCTATGACACAGTATTTTATTTCCCCTTTACGAATGACGAACTCTAACAAAAAAAAAAACACCTCGTCCCTGAGAATTCGGTCTAGAAAACCAGCTGAATACAAGGCCTTTTCGTTTGTTTTGTTTACATACTCCAGCCAACTGCGAGTGGTTTTCCTGTTTGCTTGATGAAGCTCCTTGTCTCGACGAAATAGGATTAGAGTTGTGGATTATTTTCCTCTCGACGGCGCCACTTATTTGCAACACTATGGGAAAGTATTTATAGTATTCCTTGAGTGTCACAGTTGTTTCGAAGAGGAAAAGTTGTGTCATAACCTCATTCGATGTCTCATTTTGGGCTTTTAATGCTAATGTTCATATTTGTTCCAGATTTTAATTACTTCGATAAAAGGCCTCATGACGGTGTCCAAGAGCACCGTCATAGAGTTAATAGGTTGTAGCATGAACGGTTTCGCATTCGCGTCAGCCATAACCCTCTTGATCTTCCCGTTCCAGAATTTGTTAAATTGTACAGGATGCCTCCAAATGCAGCAGTAAATTTGTGTTTGAGTTTATTTTGTTCAGGTGTTAATTGCTCTTGCTGTCGCAGCAGAAATTCACCGCGACAAAACAAGCAGGATGAGCTGCTGTCCTGGTCCTGTGTACCGAGCGGGTAATCCGTGCTGACTGATGGCTGGGAGCGGTCTGGGCCAGGTGCCGGCACGGCCTGCTCGCGTATTACACATACTTTTTTTATTTCATGGGATTTAAACTTCAAACCCTGATGGCGGCGTGGTGCGCGTACGGCCATCGAGTGGCGAGTGGCGCCTTGAAGTGGAGCGGGCGGAGCAGACCAGAGTGATGGCTGCTCAATGCGGGCCGGGCGTTTCAGGGAACACGCGAGAGCGTATGATGTAGGTTTACCTACCCGCAACAGCCGGAAGGCGACGTGGGCCCTTTGGTCGCTAGAGACCCGCAATACTGATACGTTTTCTGGTGCGCCCGGTAAGCCCAGCCCCTGAACGGTGGGCCGGGGCGGGACGTGAGGGCCTATCGCGTGCTCCCTGGTGGTCGAGGGCTGGGTGGGGCGAGGGACACGGTGATAGTGAGATCTTTGGCACTCGGGCGCACACCGGCTTATTGGTGCTCGGGGGCTGTGAGGGAGAGAGAGGGAAAGAGGGGGGGGGGGAGAGACAGAGAGAGAAGTGGAGCCCAGGGAAAAAGAGATTCAGAGATCATTGCATGAAAGAGGGGGGAGATGGGGGTAGGGAGCGAGGCTGATCGTCCAACCCCTGAGTGCACTTGAAGCACGCACACTCGCACCCAGCCCGACGTGATCAGCCCGCCGAGGGGCGCGGCGCGGACTGACGCTAAGGCTCGGCGCCCAGGCCCCGCGGGGCCCCCAGATCCAAGGAACAGTGACAGTCGAGCAGTTTGGACGAGCCCGATCCGCCGCGCCCTCTCCCGCGCGGTCTGCATAGTAATCTGGTAATAATACTACTTTAACGTTCGGCCCCCGCCCATTGGGGGTAGGGGTTGTAGAACAGCGCAAGGGAAGATAGCCAAGTGTCTGGGGAAAGGGGGCAGCTCGGGCAGCAGGGAGCCATGACATAAAGCTATTACAACGTAATGTAACAGCCAGACCCGCGCCGCTGGTCACACTGGGCCGCGCTGGGGCTGGGAGGCCCCCGGGGGCCCGCGGTGTGGGGTAAGTGGGGGCGTCAGAGGCACTACAACACCACACCTGCCTACTGCGGTCGTGGTTTTGCATAATGAGAACCGATTGCAAAAAGCTTACGAAAGAGAAAACACTGTAAAACAAGGAGTGATTTTCCTCGCTCGAATAGAGCGACGCACATCTTCATCGCTCAAATGGAGCAATATTCGGGAAAATTACTCTGATTGAGTCATTTGGTTACCAAATATCACTCTAATAGAACCATTTTTAACCGAAAACAGCGCAAAATGACTCTAAACGAGCGTTTTTTTGTGAAAGTTGCTCCTCCAGGAGTGATAAAATTGGATTAAAAAAAAATCGCTTCCCCGCGAGCGATAAATATCGCTCCTCGTTTTACAGTGAAAACATTCGTAACTACCAAAAAAGGCGTGTTAAAATTTCTCGGAATAGAGGTAGTTAGAAACGTAACAGCGATCGTACGGGCGGTCATGCATGCGTACGCAGCAACGCGGTCGCGTTCGGGCAGAACGATGGGGGTCCAATTAGGCAGCGCGCGCGTGAAACTTGCGCTGCCCAGCCCGCCAATACAGCGGTAGGGATACGAACACGAGAGTATTCATCACGTATCTGCAAAAGGGTTGAGGGTGGGTGGGGAGGGAAAGTGGGTGGAAACAGGGGGAAAAAAAGTCTTCACTAGTTGTGAAGCACTTTGCTGCCGTCGACAGGTTGTCAAGTTGTGAGCGGGCGCTGTGCGTCGGCCCTGTGGGGCCTGTGGGCCGGGCGCCGCGGGGTGAGGGGGAGTGGGGTTTGGCGGGGCTGTCTGCCAGCAGCATACGGGCCGCGGTGATCGGCGAGCAGTGCGAGGCGAGGCGGGGTTAAGTGGGGCGGAGAGGTGCATAGCGGCCAAGTTTAGCTAGGCCTGAGCCACTTCCAGGACGAAAGGGTGGAAGAAAACCGCATAGAGAAGCTCCAGCTTAGAAAAACCACTTGTCGGTGGGGGAACTGCAATATACCGCCTGGTTAAGCTGAGATAGAAAGAAACAGGTCGCAGGTCTAGTGCCAAACTCTGAGCATCAAAATACAGCGCCATCGCACACTGCCTCTCGCCAGCGACAAGAGCGCACCGGCCCTGCCTCTTCAGTCACCGCACCGTCGTCGATCAGCTTGATTTTTGAACTGTAGTCTCGTTGTGCAATGGGCATTCGAACACTGCTTGTACACTGGAAATCCAAGTGTACGAATGTCGCTCACGTGCAGGTGTGTGAATGTTTGTCGCACACTTGTAGGTGAGTGAGCAACCATTCGCACACTTGTAGGTGTGTGAATGACTATTCGCACACTAGCAGGTGAGAGAATATCCATTCGCACACCTAGAAAGCCCGGCATTTCCTTGGGTTTCAGCAAGTGTACGAATGATCATTCGCACACCTAACAAATGTACGAATGGTCGTTCGCTCACCTGCAAGTGTGCGACATACATTCGTTCACCTGCAGATGTGCGACATTCGTACACATGGATTTCCAGTTTACATTTTTATTCTAACGTGTCGTTCCAAATTCTATTTTTTGAACTACTGTGCATGAGTAGAATCAACAAGTCCCCGGCCCCGCCGGTCCTCCTCCCCTGTGCGCCGCGCCAAGAGGTCGAGCAGCCACAACAATGGCGACTCGGCTCGGCTCCCCTTTCCACGCTGCTTTCCCGTGACAAGCCGAGTATTACCATAGAAACAGAGATTTTAGATCGAAATTTCTCAAAATTGGCCACCAACTTTGGGCACTTTGGGCTAGCATTTCAGCAGTGAACTAAGGAGATCGAGTTCTACCTCATTGCCAAATCTTATCAAAAGCGCATAGAAAAATCAGGATTTAGGTAAGGGGCCGAGCTTATAAAAATAACTCGGATCCTGAGACAAAACCATGAGGCTACTTCGTGCCTAAAAAGGGTTTTTTTGCCAATTTTTCCTGACATTTTCTGAGCTGCCGAACCCTAGTGCGGAGGCAACCCCGTCGACCATACACTAGGTGAGAATCGTGCATGCGCTGCATGCACAGACGTGGTGGAGAGGTAGGGGGTCCACATATTACGTCGCGTATTGGGGCGTGCCAGAGCCGTGCAAGGCTGGCGCTGCGTCACACACCATTGACCCGCGTGTTTTTCCTCTACACTCCTCCCCAGCGCCTCCCGATCAGCAGGCTGCCCATTCATTTTACTAGAAGACAAGATACACGTTAAAACTGTGTCCGAGACTCGGCCAGCAAAAATGCGTCTAGCTTACGCTTCAGCGCGTCAGATGCAGGTTGAGGGGAAGGGTCCGCCGCTCTGGTAATCTTATGTGCACTTTTCCCATTTACTCGAAATCACATACCGGTACCAAAAATTCTCTCTCTCTCTCTCTCTCTCTCTCTCTCTCTCTCTCTCTCTCTCTCTCTTTTGTGTTTAAGGTTTTCCTTCATTAAACTCAAGAATTTACACGAATTCCCAATTTTATTTTTTCAAAAATTCTTCCGAAAACTATTGGTAATCACTGGTGATCGGTATAAAGCGAGCTATGGAACCCTCGGGTTGCGGTTCGATCATTTAAAAACGGGAAAAGAGAGTGAAATCTGAGGGGGAAAATGTTTGTCACCCCCTAACGCGCTCTGTGGCGATTGTCTCTCCAGGACGGCGTGGTGGCCGGCTCGGCCCAGCTGAAGGGGCTGCTGGAGCGAGTGGTCTAAGTCGGGTTTACGGCGCCGTATAACAGGTCCGCCTGGGCCTGGGCCGGCCAGCCGGCCGGGGTCAGGACCGTCTGCGCAGAGACCCTTTTCGGCATCCGACCTCGGCACTGCCGAAAACCCGCTCAAGTAAGAGCTTTCGTAACGCACTCTTCAAAAAAAAAAAAAGAAGAAAAAAAGGAAGCGCTTTTTTTTATTTACTTACTTATTTATTTATTTATTTATTTATTTATTTATTTATTTATTTATTTGTTTTTGTTTTTTTGCTTTAGTTTCGAGCACGTGTGTGTTTGTGTGAGTGTGCGTGTGTGAACGCGCGCGCGAGCGTGTGATAACAAACTAATGTGACGTGCGTCACACACATGTAAGTGTGACGCCTGAAAAGGTCGTATGATGTGGTGAGACCGTAGTTAAGCGCTCCGATGAGCCCTAATAGAAAACGAAGTCCCTTTGAAGTCCCTAATCCAAAGTCCCCTTTAAAGTCCTAATACACACTAAGTGGATTTGTAGCTCTCATTTGCACAAAGTTAAACCTGCGCTTTATTTACACAAATTTATGCACATACTTTCGCCTTTTTATGCAAATCTATGCGCGAAAAAGTACATTTCTTTGCACAAATTCCTGTGAATCGAAGTGTATGTTTAACTTTGTGCAAAGGTTTGCACAAAAACCTTCAATTACAGTTAGCGTGTACCAAATCCATCCGAAGTATTTAGATGGTGCACTCTGGAAATTAGGGATTTCAGAATCCCCCAGCGGCTGAAGTCCTTTTGAAGTCTCTCCGAACACTCCAAGTCTGCACTCTAATTGAGCACCAATCTTTACGGAAAGTTTTACAACTTGCAGAATGAGCAAATGTGCACGCGTATAGTATAGTATTTTTATGAGGTATGGTATTAAGTTTAGTATATCTGACCCTACGATGTCGTCTGACACATGGCAAATGGCCTAGCAAGGCTCATAGTCTATGTTCTGTGAGCGTCACCGAAAGACGGATTAGAGAAGAAAGGAACCACGCGAGAACTTCACTGAAGAGGGAATTCAAGGAAATTTGGATGGATTTGAAAAAGAACCAAATACCTTTGTAGCCCACCAAAAATGTGAGGGAACATTTGGAAACAAACTAGTGACAAAGCAGGGACCATACTGTTAAAAATACCTTAGGGCGTTACAGTACGACTACGGTCTGTACCGTAATTTTGGTGTACGGTCAGACAGTAACTTATTATTACGGTACTGACTGTATTTCATCGTTGATAGAATGTGCCCCATTGAACTTGCCCAACATATTTGCAGGCTACGGTGTGTACCGTTAGATTCCAGGGTGGCCACGCGAATGGAAATTTTGATTTCCCTGACTTCTCCCTGACTTTTCCCTGACTTTCTTGCAAATTTCCCTGACTTTTTTTAACGCATGTAACGCGCTAGCCAATAAATACTACCGTATTTTAGGCAGATCAAAAACATTTTCGTACTTTGAATTCGAGAAAATTATGCAAGCAAAAAGAAAATAAGTGCCACATTTGTCGCGCTGCTACCGTCCCGGGAAAACAAGCGTGAGATTTGAAACGATCTGGGACTTCGCACGGATTTCCCTGACCACCCGTCAATTTCCCTGACTTTTCCCTGACCACTTTATTTCCCTGACTTTTCCCTGACTTCCAAGGTTGCGTGGCCACCCTGGATTCAGACCGTAGTCGAAAATTACGCGTCCGGGACCAGGTAACAAATTAACGGCGCGTACCGTAGATATTTACCATGGTATTTTATCACAGTGTGCGTTTCCTAGGGCGACATTAAACACCGTACACGACGGTGCCCGCGTGGCATCACATGATGTGACATTAAGAGGGAAAGCATTAAGAGGGCGGGTGACGAAAAAAAGGTCACTGCAACAAACGTGACGCATAGGACAGTATATACTAGCTTTTCCAGCGTGTGTGGGTTAAGGCACGGCGGAGCTCTCCACCGTGGGTTAAGGGCAGGGAAGCAGCAGTACGAAAATCATAGGCGTTGTTCGGCGGCACAACACCAGCACTTCCCCGAGACTCTCCCCATCCACTCCTTTTGCAGGGCCAACGGCCAACACTGCCAAAGAGAGAGAGGATACGCCTTTCCTAAAATAGCTTAGCTTTGCGCCACACTGAGCAGAACCTTAACTCCTGTAGAAATGCTTACTCGACAACACGCAACGCGCACCCCAGGCCAAAATTTCCATGCATGGGACTCCATGGGTGCCGTTCCTCCATGGAACTCACGATTTCCCATGCAGATAAAAGTTCCACGGGATTTTTGGCCGCGGTTTACATGGTGTCGTGGTTTATCCCAAGGGGAAAGCAGGTCCTATGGTGTTCATGGGTGTACTTCCCATGAAGATGAAAAGTCCCTTTCCTATGGTGATTAAAGTTGTTAAACGAAGTGCTAAATAAGTCTTACGGACTTGTATGAAGTGTGTCGTAGGGGTGTACGAATCGAGGCGGAGCCGATTCTGCTGTCTATTTTCACGTAGCTATAGTGGTTTACAAGATAGCAGAAAAAAGTGCGCAGATCTTAACATAATTGAAATGGCAGTACTAAAATGCGCCCGGTATGCCACATATCAAATTTCAGGCCGATATTGTTAGAATTAAAGATTTTATAGAGTTTTTATTTTTCATGGGAAGAAGGATTTCCCATGGAGCTCGATCACTGCCATGGTGAAAGATAAACCATGGAAGAATAAATGCTACTCTCATGGAAAGAGAAGAGATCCGGCCCATGGAAAGTCCATTTTTCCCATGAGGACGCAAGTCCATCAAGGTGTCGCAAAGACTCTCCATGAGATCAGCGGCATCTCCCATGGGAGGAAAGGATTACCCATGAGACCCCTTGATACTTCGATCATGGTGTGACATGGGACCCTATGGAACGGTCATGGAAATTTTGGCCTGGGACTGAACATCCGTTTAATTATTCCGCGTTTTCATTAGGGCAGACAATCCTACATAGAAACAGATTGGGCTCGCCCCCGTGCTACCGCCACGACGGGCCGGCCACACCGCAGCCAAACGGATGACTAGCGCAGAGCGGCTTTTGTCCGAACGGACACTAAACCACGCCTCTTTGTAGAGGAATAGATGACTGAGTGGATCACACAGAGAGCATTGTGAAAGATACTCGTAGGTTTACGGGAAAATTTTCCACGACTGACAGTTCTAGAATTACAATTGTAAATCGTAAAATTAAAACAACTAAATATCGACTTAAAATTCATTTATGAGCGAGAATGGGCTGTCCTAAATTAACAACAAAGTTCATAAATCTACAAAAGATAAAGCGGCGCAGCCGCCGAGTTTTCAAATCTGCCTTTCAGATGTCTGACGAGCAGCGCACAAGACAGGGAGGCAAGGCGGTGCGGCCAAACCAAGTTCAGTGTGTCGCTAAAAAGTATAGGCATGAAGTATACAAAAAACAACAGAGTAAAAGTGGGCGAGGAGTCGCCCAATCACCTCAGCGGTGTCTGGAGTATTATGGTTTCATGCGGTATTATGGCACAAAGAGGGTGTTTCCGTTCATTTTGGCCAAAAAAGTATGGGGTGGGTAGAGCATGCATAGACGATCATTAGGCACGAAATAGCCTTATGGTTTCGTCTCGGGATCCGATTTTTTTTTAAGGCACGAAGTAGCCTTATGGTTCTGTCGGCGGATCCGATTATTTAGTTTTTAGGCCCCCGTTAGGGGTGCCTTTTCATTTCGCCAGAAAGTTTTTTATTCCTCCTCGACAATGGCCCTTTATGGAAGTAGACGATTGTTTCTATACGATTTTTACGTAAGAAAACTGAAAAATAGTTTGAAAAATTAGAAAATTTTCAAGGTGTATTTGATGTCAATTTGTCTATACGTTTTTGAGCAATTTTAGTTTGCATCCTTAGTTTCTATAGTGATTGCGAGCCGAGCACCCTGTGCCGAGCCGGCTGGATGGCTCGCCATTGTTTGAGAGACTCGACGCCTCGGCGCGCAGGGGAGGACCGCGGCTGGGGGAGGGGGGGGGGACCTGTTGATTCAACTTATGCACAGTAGTTCAAAGACTAAAATTTTGAAGGACATGTTAGAATAAAATTGCTAACGCAGTTTTCGAATAACCATTGCATTACGAGCCTACAGTTCAAAAATCAAGCTAATCGGACAAATTTTACTGACAGACTAATTTCTTAGTCGTTTCAGCTAGATAGTTGAAATTTGGCATCTAACCCGCTGTACTAGTGACACTGATCAAACACTGAGGTGAAATATACTCAACAAAACAAAGTAGATTTTATTTTCTTATTCACCTAGACCATCCACGAAAGTCTCTTGATGACATTTTATGTGGAAAATGTGAGGCAGATGAAATTCACGCTTTGGTTTGATAACTTTTTGACTGAAAATTATTTAAGTCTTTCTCATTCTCGAGTTAGTGTTAAAACCTAGGGGGCCGTTTAACGCGTTAGCGTTAGAATTTTTTTTTATCAGTGTGGCCCCTTACCTAAATCCTGATTTTTCTATACGATTTTCATAAGACTTGGCAGAGAGGTAGAACTCAATCTCCTTAGTTCACTGCTGAAATGCCAGCCCAAAGTTAGTGGCCAATTTTGAGAAATTTCGATCTAAAATCTCTGTTTCTAATGGTAATACTCGGCTTGTCACGGGAAAGCAGCGTGGAAAGGGGAGCCGAGCCGAGTCGCCATTGTTGCGGCTGCCCGACCCCTCGGCGCGGCGCGCAGGGGAGGAGGACTGGGGCCGGGGACTTGTTGATTCAACTCATGCACAGTAGTTCAAAGAATAAAATTTGGAACGACACGTTACACTAAAAATGTAAAAGCAGAGTCCGAATGACCATTGAACAACGAGCCTATAGTTCAAAAATCAAGCTGATCGGACAATTTTTACTGAGAGACTAACTTCTAAATCGTTTGAGCTAGAAATCTAAAATTTGGCATGTGACCCGCTGCACTAGTAATTCTGAGATAAAGCAAATTTAATAACATGACCCATAGTTCTAGAAATTTTAAATGAAATAGCTACATAAAACATCATCCACCGAATAAGTGTTTTGTGAAACAAAAACACACACGAACTTCGTGCCTACCAGGATTTCGTGAAATCGTATTTTTTTTAAATCAGTGTGGCCCCTTACCTAAATCCAGATTTTTCTATACGATTTACATTAGATTTGGCAGAGAGGTAGAACTCAATCCGATACCTCCAAGGAAGACACACGTAGTTTTGGCACTCAAGGCAAGACTAACGTAGTTCAGGGACCCGAGGCAAAACTCACGTACTTCTGGACCCCTCGGAAAGACTCACGTACTTTCTTCGTTATAAGATAGGAACTACGTGAGTCTTTCCGAGGGGTCCAGAAGTACGTGAGTTTTGCCTCGGGTCCCAGAACTACGTGTGTCTTGCCTCGGGCCCCAGAACTACGTGTGTCTTCCTTGTAGGTATCG
>JAHWGI010000151.1:0-266537 GCA_029379305.1 Frankliniella fusca | reverse complement strand
TTTGTGTGCAGTTTAATTCAGCCAGAGGACGCACAAAAGGTAACCGTACTTTTTTTTTTAAAAGACAATTTGTTTAATCTCATTTAACAAAAAAAAATAACAAACAATAATTTAACCATAAGTTTTTTTCCTTTTTTAAAACGGTAAACTCAACAAATACTATAAATAGCTAAAAAACTAATATGAAAAATGCTAAGAAGCAACTGTTGTTCGCCTCTTTCTGTTACAGGAACACTTAACACTCTTCAAAAATTCGTTAAATAGAATAGCACGCAAAGCGTCAATATTCGTCAGGTTACTAGACGATGAAGGGATGTCCGTTACTCCAACAACCTCGCAACTTGAATCATCTTCGGTAGTCGTAGATGCAACAGTAGTAGAAGAAGTAGAGCTACCCGTCGATGTTGTACCACTGCTGTTACTGCCAGACGCCGTTGTCGAAGTGCTTGATGACGACGAGCTGGCGGCTGCAGTAGAAGACGCCGTGGATGATGTTGACGATGTGCTTATCGAGGCTGCGTTAGTAGAAGCATTTGTGCTGGTCGACGACGATGTGGTAGAGGCGGTAGGCGAAACAGTTGTTGATGTCGAGGTTGTCGTAGCTGCTGGAGTAGTAGATGAGATTGTGGAGCTAAAAGAAAAATAATAACAAAATTGAAAATTTAGTGCCAAATACCATACTTTTTAGAGAAAGGGTAAAAAGAATAACGCTTACTCGGTTGACGAAGAAGGTTCTTGAGTCGTGTTGCTAGTAGACGTGGTGTCGGTTGCTGTGGTTACAGTGTCGCCCGTAGATGTAGCTACGCTGGTACTGTCAGCTGAGGTGGTCGAAGTACTTGACGACGACGAGCTAGCGGCTGCAGAGGAAGATGCTGTAGATGACGTTGACGCCGTGTTTGTAGATCCTGTGCTGGTCGTTGCGACAGTGCTGGTCGAGGGTGATGTTGTCGTGGTGCTCGGCCACTCCGTTGTTGATGTGGTTGAAGGCGATGTGGTGCTCGATGAGTTAGGGTTTTGCGTCGTGCTGCTGGTAGACGAAGTGTCAGTCGATGTGGTCGTAGTACTTCCCAAAGACGTAGCAGCGCTGGTACTGTCGGCCGCGGTAGTCGAAGTGCTTGACGACGACGACGAGCTTGTGGCTGCAGAGGAAGATGCGGTAGATGACGTTGACGCCGTGCTGGTTGAACCTGTGCTGGTCGTTGCGTCAGTGCTGGTCGAAGGTGCTGTTGTCGTGGTGCTCGGCCACTCTGTTGTTGATGTTGTTGACGATAAAGTGGTGGTCGGCCACTCTGTTGTTGATGTGGTTGACGATGAACTTGTAGTCGGCCACGCTGTTGTTGATGTGGTTGACGATGATGTGGTGCTCGATGAGTTAGGATTTTGAGTCGTGCTGCTGGTTGACGTTGTGTCAGTTGATGTGGTCGAAGTACCGCCTGAAGATGTAGCAGCGCTGGTACTGTCGGCCGCGGTAGTCGATGTGCTTGACGACGACGACGAGCTTGTGGCTGCAGAGGAAGTTGCGGTAGATGACGTTGACGCCGTGCTGGTTGAACCTGTGCTGGTTGAACCTGTGCTGGTCGTTGCGTCAGTGCTGGTCGAAGGTGCTGTTGTCGTGGTGCTTGGCCACGCTGTTGTTGATGTGGTTGACGATGATGTGGTGCTCGATGAGTTAGGGTTTTGAGTCGTGCTGCTGGTAGACGTTTTGTCAGTTGATGTGGTCGTAGTACTGCCCGAAGATGTAGCAGCGCTGGTATTGTCGGCCGCGGTAGTCGAAGTGCTTGACGACGACGACGAGCTTGTGGCTGCAGAGGAAGTTGCGGTAGATGACGTTGACGCCGTGCTGGTTGAACCTGTGTTGGTTAAACCTGTGCTGGTTGAACCTGTGCTGGTCGTTGCGTCAGTGCTAGTCGAAGGAGATGTTGTCGTGGTGCTTGGCCACTCTGTTGTTGATGCTGTTGACGATAAAGTGGTGGTCGGCCACTCTGTTGTTGATGTGGTTGACGATGAACTTGTAGTCGGCCCCGCTGTTGTTGATGTGTTTGACGATGATGTGGTGCTCGATGAGTTAGGGTTTTGAGTCGTGCTGCTGGTAGACGTCCTGTCAGTTGATATGGTCGTAGTACTGCCCGAAGATGTAGCAGCGCTGGTACTGTCGGCCGCTGTAGTCGAAGTGCTTGACGACGACGACGAGCTTGTGGCTACAGAGGAAGTTGCGGTAGATGACGTTGACGCCGTGCTGGTTGAGCCTGTGCTGGACGTCGCGTCAGTGCTTGTCGAAGGTGCTGTTGTCGTGGTGCTCGGCCACTCTGTTGTTGATGTTGTTGACGATAAAGTGGTGGTCGGCCACTCTGTTGTTGATGTGGTTGACGATGAACTTGTAGTCGGCCATGCTGTTGTTGATGTGGTTGACGATGGTGTGGTGCTCGATGGGTTAGGGTTTTGAGTCGTGCTGCTGGTAGACGTCGTGTCAGTTGATGCGGTCGTAGTACTGCCCGAAGATGTAGCATCGCTGGTACTGTCAGCCGCGGTAGTCGAAGTGCTGGACGACGACGACGAGCTTGTGGCTGCAGAGGAAGATGCGGTAGATGACGTTGACGCCGTGCTGGTTGAACCTGTGCTGGTTGAACCTGTGCTGGTCGTCCCGTCAGTGCTGGTCAAAGGTGCTAATGTCGTGGTGCTCGGCGTCTCTGTTGTTGATGTTGTTGACGATAAAGTGGTAGTCGGCCACGCTGTTGTTGATGTGGTTGACGATGAACTTGTAGTCGGCCACGCTGTCGTTGATGTTGTTGACGATGATGTGGTGCTCGATGAGTTAGGGTTTTGAGTCGTGCTGCTGGTTGACGTAGTTTCAGTTGATGTGGTCGAAGTACCGCCTGAAGATGTAGCAGCGCTGGTACTGTCGGCCGCGGTAGTCGATGTGCTTGACGACGACGACGAGCTTGTGGCTGCAGAGGAAGTTGCCGTAGATGACGTTGACGCTGTGCTGGTTGAACCTGTGTTGGTTGAACCTGTGCTGGTCGTTGCGTCAGTGCTGGTCGAAGGGGCTGTTGTCGTGGTGCTTGGCCACGCTGTTGTTGATGTGGTTGACGATGATGTGGTGCTTGATGAGTTAGGGTTTTGAGTCGTGCTGCTGGTAGACGTCGTGTCAGTTGATGCGGTCGTAGTACTGCCCGAAGATGTAGCATCGCTGGTACTGTCAGCCGCGGTAGTCGAAGTGCTGGACGACGACGACGAGCTTGTGGCTGCAGAGGAAGATGCGGTAGATGACGTTGACGCCGTGCTGGTTGAACCTGTGTTGGTTGAACCTGTGCTGGTCGTTGCGTCAGTGCTGGTCGAAGGGGCTGTTGTCGTGGTGCTTGGCCACGCTGTTGTTGATGTTGTTGACGATGAACTTGTAGCCGGCCACGCTGTTGTTGATGTTGTTGACGATGAACTTGTAGTCGGCCACGCTGTTGTTGATGTGGTTGACGATGATGTGGTGCTCGATGAGTTAGGGTTTTGAGTCGTGCTACTGGTTGACGTTGTGTCAGTTGATGTGGTCGAAGTACCGCCTGAAGATGTAGCATCGCTGGTACTGTCGGCCGCGGTAGTCGATGTGCTTGACGACGACGACGAGCTTGTGGCTGCAGAGGAAGTTGCGGTAGATGACGTTGACGCCGTGCTGGTTGAACCTGTGTTGGTTGAACCTGTGCTGGTCGTTGCGTCAGTGCTGGTCGAAGGGGCTGTTGTCGTGGTGCTTGGCCACGCTGTTGTTGATGTTGTTGACGATGAACTTGTAGTCGGCCACGCTGTTGTTGATGTGGTTGACGATGATGTGGTGCTCGATGAGTTAGGGTTTTGAGTCGTGCTGCTGGTTGACGTAGTGTCAGTTGATGTGGTCGAAGTACCGCCTGAAGATGTAGCAGCGCTGGTACTGTCGGCCGCGGTAGTCGATGTGCTTGACGACGACGACGACGACGAGCTTGTGGCTGCAGAGGAAGATGCGGTAGATGACGTTGACGCCGTGCTGGTTGAACCTGTGTTGGTTGAACCTGTGCTGGTCGTTGCGTCAGTGCTGGTCGAAGGGGCTGTTGTCGTGGTGCTTGGCCACGCTGTTGTTGATGTTGTTGACGATGAACTTGTAGCCGGCCACGCTGTTGTTGATGTTGTTGACGATGAACTTGTAGTCGGCCACGCTGTTGTTGATGTGGTTGACGATGATGTGGTGCTCGATGAGTTAGGGTTTTGAGTCGTGCTACTGGTTGACGTTGTGTCAGTTGATGTGGTCGAAGTACCGCCTGAAGATGTAGCATCGCTGGTACTGTCGGCCGCGGTAGTCGATGTGCTTGACGACGACGACGAGCTTGTGGCTGCAGAGGAAGTTGCGGTAGATGACGTTGACGCCGTGCTGGTTGAACCTGTGTTGGTTGAACCTGTGCTGGTCGTTGCGTCAGTGCTGGTCGAAGGGGCTGTTGTCGTGGTGCTTGGCCACGCTGTTGTTGATGTGGTTGACGATGATGTGGTGCTTGATGAGTTAGGGTTTTGAGTCGTGCTGCTGGTAGACGTCGTGTCAGTTGATGCGGTCGTAGTACTGCCCGAAGATGTAGCATCGCTGGTACTGTCAGCCGCGGTAGTCGAAGTGCTGGACGACGACGACGAGCTTGTGGCTGCAGAGGAAGATGCGGTAGATGACGTTGACGCCGTGCTGGTTGAACCTGTGCTGGTTGAACCTGTGCTGGTCGTTGCGTCAGTGCTGGTCGAAGGGGCTGTTGTCGTGGTGCTCGGCGTCTCTGTTGTTGATGTTGTTGACGATAAAGTGGTAGTCGGCCACGCTGTTGTTGATGTGGTTGACGATGATGTGGTGCTCGATGAGTTAGGGTTTTGAGTCGTGCTGCTGGTAGACGTCGTGTCAGTTGATGCGGTCGTAGTACTGCCCGAAGATGTAGCATCGCTGGTACTGTCAGCCGCGGTAGTCGAAGTGCTGGACGACGACGACGAGCTTGTGGCTGCAGAGGAAGATGCGGTAGATGACGTTGACGCCGTGCTGGTTGAACCTGTGCTGGTTGAACCTGTGCTGGTCGTCCCGTCAGTGCTGGTCAAAGGTGCTAATGTCGTGGTGCTCGGCGTCTCTGTTGTTGATGTTGTTGACGATAAAGTGGTAGTCGGCCACGCTGTTGTTGATGTGGTTGACGATGAACTTGTAGTCGGCCACGCTGTCGTTGATGTTGTTGACGATGATGTGGTGCTCGATGAGTTAGGGTTTTGAGTCGTGCTGCTGGTTGACGTAGTTTCAGTTGATGTGGTCGAAGTACCGCCTGAAGATGTAGCAGCGCTGGTACTGTCGGCCGCGGTAGTCGATGTGCTTGACGACGACGACGAGCTTGTGGCTGCAGAGGAAGTTGCCGTAGATGACGTTGACGCTGTGCTGGTTGAACCTGTGTTGGTTGAACCTGTGCTGGTCGTTGCGTCAGTGCTGGTCGAAGGGGCTGTTGTCGTGGTGCTTGGCCACGCTGTTGTTGATGTGGTTGACGATGATGTGGTGCTTGATGAGTTAGGGTTTTGAGTCGTGCTGCTGGTAGACGTCGTGTCAGTTGATGCGGTCGTAGTACTGCCCGAAGATGTAGCATCGCTGGTACTGTCAGCCGCGGTAGTCGAAGTGCTGGACGACGACGACGAGCTTGTGGCTGCAGAGGAAGATGCGGTAGATGACGTTGACGCCGTGCTGGTTGAACCTGTGTTGGTTGAACCTGTGCTGGTCGTTGCGTCAGTGCTGGTCGAAGGGGCTGTTGTCGTGGTGCTTGGCCACGCTGTTGTTGATGTTGTTGACGATGAACTTGTAGCCGGCCACGCTGTTGTTGATGTTGTTGACGATGAACTTGTAGTCGGCCACGCTGTTGTTGATGTGGTTGACGATGATGTGGTGCTCGATGAGTTAGGGTTTTGAGTCGTGCTACTGGTTGACGTTGTGTCAGTTGATGTGGTCGAAGTACCGCCTGAAGATGTAGCATCGCTGGTACTGTCGGCCGCGGTAGTCGATGTGCTTGACGACGACGACGAGCTTGTGGCTGCAGAGGAAGATGCGGTAGATGACGTTGACGCCGTGCTGGTTGAACCTGTGTTGGTTGAACCTGTGCTGGTCGTTGCGTCAGTGCTGGTCGAAGGGGCTGTTGTCGTGGTGCTTGGCCACGCTGTTGTTGATGTTGTTGACGATGAACTTGTAGTCGGCCACGCTGTTGTTGATGTGGTTGACGATGATGTGGTGCTCGATGAGTTAGGGTTTTGAGTCGTGCTGCTGGTTGACGTAGTGTCAGTTGATGTGGTCGAAGTACCGCCTGAAGATGTAGCAGCGCTGGTACTGTCGGCCGCGGTAGTCGATGTGCTTGACGACGACGACGACGAGCTTGTGGCTGCAGAGGAAGATGCGGTAGATGACGTTGACGCCGTGCTGGTTGAACCTGTGTTGGTTGAACCTGTGCTGGTCGTTGCGTCAGTGCTGGTCGAAGGGGCTGTTGTCGTGGTGCTTGGCCACGCTGTTGTTGATGTTGTTGACGATGAACTGTAGCGCCACGCTGTGTTGATGTGTTGACGATGAACTTGTAGTCGGCCACGCTGTTGTTGATGTGGTTGACGATGATGTGGTGCTCGATGAGTTAGGGTTTTGAGTCGTGCTACTGGTTGACGTTGTGTCAGTTGATGTGGTCGAAGTACCGCCTGAAGATGTAGCAGCGCTGGTACTGTCGGCCGCGGTAGTCGATGTGCTTGACGACGACGACGAGCTTGTGGCTGCAGAGGAAGTTGCGGTAGATGACGTTGACGCCGTGCTGGTTGAACCTGTGTTGGTTGAACCTGTGCTGGTCGTTGCGTCAGTGCTGGTCGAAGGGGCTGTTGTCGTGGTGCTCGGCCACGCTGTTGTTGATGTTGTTGACGATAAATGTGCGGCACCTGTTGTGATGTGTTGACGATGAACTTGTAGTCGGCCAGTGTTGTTGATGTGGTTGACGATGATGTGGTGCTCGATGAGTTAGGGTTTTGAGTCGTGCTGCTGGTAGACGTCGTGTCAGTTGATGCGGTCGTAGTACTGCCCGAAGATGTAGCATCGCTGGTACTGTCGGCCGCGGTAGTCGATGTGCTGGACGACGACGACGAGCTTGTGGCTGCAGAGGAAGATGCGGTAGATGACGTTGACGCCGTGCTGGTTGAACCTGTGCTGGTTGAACCTGTGCTGGTCGTTGCGTCAGTGCTGGTCGAAGGGGCTGTTGTCGTGGTGACGTGTGGCGCCACGCTGTTGTTGATGTGGTTGACGATGAACTTGTAGTCGGCCACGCTGTTGTTGATGTGGTTGACGATGATGTGGTGCTCGATGAGTTAGGGTTTTGAGTCGTGCTACTGGTTGACGTTGTGTCAGTTGATGTGGTCGAAGTACCGCCTGAAGATGTAGCAGCGCTGGTACTGTCGGCCGCGGTAGTCGAGGTGCTGGACGACGACGACGAGCTTGTGGCTGCAGAGGAAGATGCGGTAGATGACGTTGACGCCGTGCTGGTTGAACCTGTGCTGGTTGAACCTGTGCTGGTCGTCCCGTCAGTGCTGGTCGAAGGTGCTGTTGTCGTGGTGCTCGGCGTCTCTGTTGTGATGTTGTTGACGATAAAGTGGTAGTCGGCCACGCTGTTGTTGATGTGGTTGACGATGAACTTGTAGTCGGCCACGCTGTCGTTGATGTGGTTGACGATGATGTGGTGCTCGATGAGTTAGGGTTTTGAGTCGTGCTACTGGTTGACGTTGTGTCAGTTGATGTGGTCGAAGTACCGCCTGAAGATGTAGCAGCGCTGGTACTGTCGGCCGCGGTAGTCGATGTGCTTGACGACGACGACGAGCTTGTGGCTGCAGAGGAAGTTGCGGTAGATGACGTTGACGCCGTGCTGGTTGAACCTGTGTTGGTTGAACCTGTGCTGGTCGTTGCGTCAGTGCTGGTCGAAGGGGCTGTTGTCGTGGTGCTTGGCCACGCTGTTGTTGATGTGGTTGACGATGATGTGGTGCTTGATGAGTTAGGGTTTTGAGTCGTGCTGCTGGTAGACGTCGTGTCAGTTGATGCGGTCGTAGTACTGCCCGAAGATGTAGCATCGCTGGTACTGTCAGCCGCGGTAGTCGAAGTGCTGGACGACGACGACGAGCTTGTGGCTGCAGAGGAAGATGCGGTAGATGACGTTGACGCCGTGCTGGTTGAACCTGTGCTGGTTGAACCTGTGCTGGTCGTTGCGTCAGTGCTGGTCGAAGGGGCTGTTGTCGTGGTGCTCGGCGTCTCTGTTGTTGATGTTGTTGACGATAAAGTGGTAGTCGGCCACGCTGTTGTTGATGTGGTTGACGATGATGTGGTGCTCGATGAGTTAGGGTTTTGAGTCGTGCTACTGGTTGACGTTGTGTCAGTTGATGTGGTCGAAGTACCGCCTGAAGATGTAGCAGCGCTGGTACTGTCGGCCGCGGTAGTCGATGTGCTTGACGACGACGACGAGCTTGTGGCTGCAGAGGAAGATGCGGTAGATGACGTTGACGCCGTGCTGGTTGAACCTGTGTTGGTTGAACCTGTGCTGGTCGTTGCGTCAGTGCTGGTCGAAGGGGCTGTTGTCGTGGTGCTTGGCCACGCTGTTGTTGATGTTGTTGACGATGAACTTGTAGCCGGCCACGCTGTTGTTGATGTGGTTGACGATGATGTGGTGCTCGATGAGTTAGGGTTTTGAGTCGTGCTGCTGGTTGACGTAGTGTCAGTTGATGTGGTCGAAGTACCGCCTGAAGATGTAGCAGCGCTGGTACTGTCGGCCGCGGTAGTCGATGTGCTTGACGACGACGACGAGCTTGTGGCTGCAGAGGAAGTTGCGGTAGATGACGTTGATGCCGTGCTTGTTGAACCTGTGTTGGTCGAACCTGTGCTGGTCGTTGCGTCAGTGCTGGTCGAAGGGGCTGTTGTCGTGGTGCTCGGCCACTCTGTTGTTGATGTGGTTGACGATGATGTGGTGCTTGATGAGTTAGGGTCTTGATTTGTGGTGCTGGCAGACGTATTGTCTGTCGATGTGGTCGAAGTAGTGCCCGAAGATGTAGCAGCGCTGGTACTGTCGGCCGCGGTAGTCGAGGTGCTTGACGACGACGACGAGCTAGCGGCGGCAGAGGAAGTTGCGGTAGATGACGTTGATGCCGTGCTGGTTGAACCTGTGCTGGTCGTTGCGTCAGTGCTGGTCGAAGGGGCTGTTGTCGTGGTTGTCGGCCATTCTGATGTTGAACTCGTTGACGATGAAGTGGTCCCTGTCGAGTTAATATCTTGCGTCGAGGTCGTGCTAGAGGATGTAGTCGAAGTGCTGCCGGTGGACGCTTTACTGCGGAAAAATTGAAGTGATTTTTAGAGAAAGCGTATAAATTTAATGGTGTAGTAATGCTACCTTCCCCCAATTATTTGTTTAAAATTCATCTCCCAATTGTCTTGAATTTATATTTTTCGAGGGGTGCTTAATTTGTAAAGTTCGTGGGTACTAGTCTCGAAAATCGTGAAAGATATGGCGAAGTTTAAAATACAAGTAAAAACTCTAATATCTACTCTTTAGTCTTTGATGTAAATGTAACTCTTAGTTTCAAAATGTTAACAGAAATACCAAATTTCTCGGCCCCTCGGCACTATCGCAGTTGCGTCCTGCTGTGACCTGCTCTGTAAAAATTCAGACTTAGTTACGGAGCTATTCACTGCGTTCCGTACCCCAGTTTTTGGAAAGGGAGTACGGAAATTTACCGTACCTGGCCACTGTACGTACCATTTCTACATGGGCTAGCATAGGGAAAGGGGTACGGAGGGTACGGAACGCTGTTTACAGTCCGTTCCCAAAACCGAAACCGCCGGATATAAATTAGCGGTAACTTTTCCGTACCTTGGCACTGTACCCCCTTTTTATTATTATTTTTTTTGCATGGGCTCTTATGGTACGAGGGTGCGGAACCGAATGTACGGAGACACGGTAATTTAAATGAATGGTATATTTCCGCATGATCGACCGTGATTTTTTGCTTTACAGTGTAGCGCCCGGGTTGTTGTATCATTTACCTATCTGATGTGTTTGAACTGCTTTGCGAGTTCGTTCCATTAGCTGTTCCAGTTGCAGCATTCGCACTAGCACCCGGCACGGACACACTAACTGATGCAAATGTGTCGCCGTTTGCATCAATGCCGCTTAAAGAATTTGATGCTGGTATTGCTGTATCTGCGTCAGTAGCTTGGCTTCTGCCGAAACAATCAATAGATGCGTTAATTTAAAATTTACTTTTATCATGTTAATTTATTTATGTAACCGCAACGACATTGCAAATCTTTATACTTTGCAAAGTTTAAAACTCTAAATATTATATAAAATTTACCTGGAGGTCGTCGAGCTGGACGCCGAAGATGACTCAGTTGCAGAGGTAGATGAAGTGCTTGTTGAACTAGCTGTAGTCGTTGACGACTCAGTTGTTGAATCTCTGCTCGTGCTTGTAGTTGACGAGGTCGTGGTCGAGGCGTTGGACCCCGAGCTCGGCTGCACGCCAGTTGCGCTCACGTTAAAGGTGACCGTGTTGACGCCGGTGTCATCGTTTATCCCGCTGAAGTACGACGACACGGAGCTCAGTAGGCTCGTGATGAACGAGCTCAGTCTGGAGTACAGGTCCGATAGGGATCCCGTCTCTGATGCACTGTTCATGGTGGAAGTGATAGTCCCGCCAACAGTGCCGTTCGCATTGTTGCTGCTGTTACTGCTGCTAACGTGGTTGACCAGGGCATTAAAAGTTGCCCCTAAAGATGCAGGTTTTGAGAGCACCTGCAACAGCAACAAAACGTGTATCTTCACTGCTCAAAATACATTGCGGGTTACATAACGCGTCGCATCAGGAATAGATTAAGACGTTTTGTCTCGCCTGAAAAACTGCTAGCTCTCACAAAATAGTAAAATAAGAAATAATTGACAAATAATTATGAGGACTTCATAGTGTCAGTCTTACTATACCGGTGAAAAAATGTTGCTATTTTCTAATAATCGATTTGCTATGCAAGGACGGACTGGGGGGTCAGGGGCCCGGGCGGGGATTGGACCTCCAGGGGGGCCAGTGCTATGCAGGTTGCCTAGCACACAGGCGCGGAAAAAAGTAGCAATTGAAGCGTTTTTTTTTATAAATATAAACGCATCATTTGCAGAGCATTGTGTCCTCTTCTCTGTCAGTAAATGAGCTAATACTTGTTCTTATCTGTCTTACACTTGTGTCGGCAAGTTCGCAGCTCACAAGGGGGTCCGCGGGCCCCCTCCCGGGCCAGTCCGTCCCTGTTGTTATGGCCCAAGGATTTTTCTTTTTCTCCCTAATGCTACTCAAAGCACTCCACTTATCGTAGATATCGAAGACCATCACACTTCACTTCAATAACACTTTCACTGATTTCACAAAATAAATTATCACTGAACACGAAACTTCACTTATCCGTATCCGATCCCGGTTTCCGTAACAGAACTCACTGGCAGAGGCTGAATTGTGGCTACGAGCACTAGCGAGAAAACGAGAGCATGCTGCCAGCTCACGGCTCCCCGCACGGCACCCATCTCGATACAGGGGAGTCCCCGTCGCACCGCGGCCCTCTGTCACCGCGCGGAGTGAACCAAGTGCGAACAGCAATGAGGCGTATCGACGACTGGCGGACCCAGGCGATCTCGACGCGCAAAGGCTGGCTGGTGTTGCACCCCGCGCCGCATTGTTTGAGGTTTTACGAGAAACACACGCGCATCGGGGCCATCGGGCTCGCCGGCGATTTGTTTTGGGTTTCGCCCGAGGACTGCTGACAGCGCGTCGGCCGCGGCGGGGCGGTGCAGCGCTGCAATGCGTCGTGGCATGGCCGCTACAACTTGAACTCTAAACGTGTGAAATTTCACGGCCCCGGGGATGCGCATCAATTTCCCTCGGCAGCTGTGCTTCTCCGCCCTGCTAATCTCGTCGATGAAATCTGACTCTTTCCCGCTCGCGGCTTGAGCATCGGGTCGATAAAGCTGACGATGCGGCAGCGATCGAACGCGGTGCGACGACAAAATTGTGTGCAGCCGACATTAGTCAGCTGTCAACCTCACACACTGAAGTGACGCCCCCGCGCACTGCAGTGAGGGTGGGATCTCCAATCTCCAAACAGTTGAGCCGTGATCAGAACTAGAGCGTGAGCGGGGCGGGAGGCCATAGACGCTGCGGCCGCCGGCCGAGGGCGCGTATCGGCCGGACTAAGCCCCCCCTTCCCCCATCGTGCTGCGCGTTCTTTTTGAACGCCCGGTTTGGTGCGGCGTTCCATTTCTTGGACGTCTAGGGCGGCGGCACAGCCGCGGCTCGCAAGTGTCTCGCCAGCAGTCGTGCTACCGCGCGTTGAGCTCACCGCCGGGACTTCTTCAACTTCAACTAAAACTTCAACTTTCGTGGACCTCGTATCTCCCTTGCACTACATGTAATTTCGAGCACCGTGCCAGTTTGGCAACCCTCACCCCAAAAAAGCGAGGAAAGCAAGGGCGATGTGGGGGCGCCTATGTTACTGTGTGCTATCTTGTGCTCCACTTCTTTTTCCTTTTTTTTCGCGTAACTGGCGCTAAACGAAGCCGTTTGGGGCTGTGAGATTTCCTGCTGAGGTCAGTGCGGCCCGCGGCTGGACGGAGGGGTTCCCCTCCCCGCGCGCTGAGCTCATTAGAGCCCGGGCCGGGCCTCATCGCGAATGAATGAATGAATGAATAGAGAGAAGAGTAGGTTTGCCGTGTTTCACCAAGTGAAAACAAGGCGCCATTAGTTCGGCGGTGAAATTGGCAGCCTCCTGGTTGCTGCTATATGGTCATTCCACCTGGAGAATGGTTGAAATGTGCGTGAAGAAGAAAATAGGAAAAATATTTAGTGCTATGAGAATACTCGAAGATCTCACAGAATAAGAGTTTCTTACAAAATATACTGATAGACCCGCTGAAATCGTCGCTTATTCTGTTACGACAAAGTTGCTAAATCACTTGAAAGCAGGATTGAAATTGGTGGTTAAGAGACGTTTTTCTCCATCTCTTCAATCCTCTGATCGTAAGACATGAGAAAAAGCGAGAGAAGCATTTAGAAGAATTTTGGTTTGAAGCGTTATGGTTTTTAGACCATTTCCTCTTTCACATATTGGGCACATCTTTTCCGGAACTGACTTTGAAATCTGGGTGAGGGCTAGTTTTAAAAAGAAATCAACAAGAAACGGAACAACAATCCCCTTTCCATCTTCTTAAAAATATGATTATTTTTTCCTTTAAATAATTTTATTATAGAACATTTTATTCAGATTGTTTCTGACAGTTCATATTTTAGTTAAAAAGATGTGAAAGAAAATCTTTCGCATAACATAGTGACAGTTTCAATGGGTATTTCCCACCAGCGACAAACCCTCCCCTTACTGGGAGCGGTCTCTTTTCTCAGTTTACATGACAACCCACTCTGCAGGTCGGCGGACGGACTCGCGGGCAACAAAGACCGTCCACCATAAAAAAAAAGTTTTTACGACGCCTTTTAATTTTGGAGGTTACGGCGGAATTAAGTCGCGGAGCCTTTTTACTCGGGCATTATTAGCGCCGACATGCAAAACTATCGCGTTTACTCCCATGTCAGGGGCTTAATGGGCGCGGCGCGGCTTTTAGTGCGGACGGACACGATTTTACTGCGCCCCGCCGGTCTCACCCCGCCCCGCGCGGCTCACTTTATGCCTTTATCAACCTGCTGCCGCGGAGAGGAATAGATTAGCGATCGCCTTGCAAGGTGTGTGATATGACGTCAGCTTTCGCGGCCGCCCCGGGAGTTCACTCGCCTCTGTTTGTGTATCTTCTGACATCGTACCTGGGCTGCCCGCGGGAGGAGCTGTACCGGGTATTTCTTTGAATGAGTAACAGTGTTGCAGGATTACACACTCGCCAGCGCCGCAGGGGTCATGGTGCCTTACGGGCGAATGGGGTAGGCAAACCCACAACTCTGTTACGCATTCAAAGAAACAGCCGGTACAGTATCGCGAAGTGGATACATCCTTGTACAAGTCGTCAATAGATAGATGCGCGCGTTTGCGACGTTGCGAAAGCAAAAAGTGTCCGTCGCGGCAGTCGAGGAGATAGTCACGGGAACGCCCCCTGGTATCGCGGCCGCCCGCCACACATGCGCAGCAGACAACGTGCCGCGTGAGTCGGCATGCCCGCCGCCGCGCCGCGCCTCACCACGCCACTCCGTGCGCAATTATTATTGTGGAGTAATTGCTGGGCCGGGTGGGGCGAGGCACGCGTGTGGTGCGGTGTGGCGGGGCGTGGTGTGGCGGACCGACTTGCCTGGCTTGCGCTTCTCCCCGCCCCGCCCCGCCCGCCCCGCCGCGCCCCGCCCCGCCCCGCCCCGCCTCGCCTCGCGCCACCCCGCCCGCCCCACCTATCCGCGGGGACGAACGAGACTTGGCGGGCGCGGCGGGGGCCACGGAGAGGATGCGGCTCGGCTTCCTGTCCGGCGGCGCGCGGTGGGCCAAGTGGTGGGCCAAATTGGAGGGGGGCCGCGTGCATGCGAGACAGGTGTCGAAAAGTGTTTGACGACCCAACAGGCCAGGAAGCCCACCCCTACCTTACAACGCGCGGCCTTGCGCGCTAGAATAGGTATTTTTACGACTCTGACGACGGAATTGTCCGCCACGGGCAGCGTTCAGGGGTGGTCGTTTCGACGAGCGTCTCTGGGTGGCGGGTAAAAGGAGGCGTCTGTCTTTCACCGAGGGGGTAATCACTCATACCAAATGTGTTCAATGATTTTTTTTTGGCATTTATGATTGTTTTCTTGTTGTTTTTTTCGAATTTTTGTTTTGATTTATCTTTTGGCTTTTGAAGGGAAATTTCGCTTTTTGATATATCTTGATCTTTTTTCTCCTATTCCTGCTTTTTTTCAACTTTTATTTCAGTATTTTGTTTGTATGTTCTCTATTTTTCGGATTTTTTTGGTATCTTCTTGATTTTTCTTTATTTTTAGGATGATTTTTGGGACCCTACAATGATTTTCGAGCCCCCCCTCTCGGTCCACCTTTGCCGGACAGGGGGACGGGGAGCGCGCTGAACACACACGACGATGACCGAAGGGCTTCATTACGTGACCTGCTGCTCCTCCTGGTCCAGAGCAAGCGGCGCCTGCTGCTGCTGCACCTGACACGGGACAGTGAGCCGACCTCGACACGCCACGGGACGGGACAGGACGGGAGCCGCTCATGCACGCTACGCAACACTGCAGCGCATGTAGCGTGTCCGGGGACAAGCAAGTTCATCGGCTGCCACGCTATGCTCCGGTCTGTGTCGCACCCCCTTACCTCTTGCAGCAGCAGACCCTTGCTGCAGGGGAAAAAGAGGGGGCGCAAGTGTTTCTGGTTTCCATAGGACACAAATAATATTTAAAAACATACTTTAAAATAAGGCTACTTCGTGCCTAAACAAAAAAACAAATATAGTTTTAAATTACAGGTTTGTTGAACAATTTTGAGTCATTTGTGGCCTGGTTGTTTCAAGTCAAGTGCCGCGGGGGAGACACAATTAAAAATAAGATGTTACTTAATGAAGAAAAGTGAATCAAAAACGTGCGTGTGTATAAGAAGATAAGAAGTGTAATGTGTCAGTGGCGTCGTGCCCACCCCCGCTCTACTCTGGCACATCACGCGTCGCCGTCCTCTCCATCTCTCTCGTGCATCTCGCGTGGTTTGTATAAGTGTGTGTGTGTGTGTGTGTGTGTATGTGTGTGTGTACTGCTCCTTGCGAAAGGTTTTCTTTCACTCCATGCCGTCCCTGGAACGGACCTGACTCCTCCTACCGAGGTGGCTGAGGCTCTGGTCGCTGACCATTCCTCCTCCCCCTACCCCCCGTGGGAACACGACGCGCTGATAAGCCTTTTAGCAGTCTGCCCGGCCGGAGGCCAGCTCGTCGACGCCGGCTGAGCGGATGGATGACACACGCTCTGAGCCGCACCTGCAGCTGTGGCTCTCACCTGTCGCCGTTAGCACCTGCAGGTGCACCTGTCGCGTCAAGTCGCGGCCGTGGCAGGTCTTGCGGCGGCGGGCCGCTGCTGCTGCTTGGACGTGCTAAAAGCTGTAAGAGGGCGCGTGCGAGCAGGGGACGGGGGGGGAGGGGGGGGTAAGTGACGCCTCCACCTGGAGAGCACCGGGCCGGACTCCCAGCGGCCTGTGCACACTGCCTGCGGATCTCCACTTTGCACTGTGTAAACGGCGCCAGTAGTGCGGCGAGGAGGAGGGGCCGAGGGGAGGGGTACCCCACTACTTGGATGGGTGTACACTGATTGGAGATCTCGTTCATGATTGGAGTCAAAATCTCCGCCACAATATACAAAAACGTTAAATTTCCTCAAAAAATTTTAACAAAATTCAAAGATTTTGTGAAATTTTCCGTAGAAATGGGGCTTTTGGGACGTCAAACTAAGTGATTGCAAAATGATTGGAAAATGATTGGAGTTAAGGGCGGTAAAGGGGTGTGTACACTGATTGGAGACAGTGGGGAACCCCTCGGGAGGGGCTCCTCCGACGAGCGCCACCACAACCCGGCCATATTGAAGACGTCCACCGCCAGAAGGCCCCGTGTCCCGTCCCGCCCTCGCTCGCTCGCCCTACACTGCTTGCGCCCTCGTAGACGCTCTCGACGAAGTGGGGCAGGGCGGTGGTATGGCGCCCCGGCTCGCGCGGCGCGTGGCCGGCCCGGCCCGGGCCCCGGGCGGCCTGATCTGCTTGCGACGCTGGCCGCCAGAGGTCGCCGCGGCGGGGCGGGAGCGAACGGACACGGCCAGCAGCAGCAGTGGGGCCCCCGGGGCCCCCGGGCCGTGGCGCATGCAGCTCAGCCCAGCGCTGCGCTGCGGTGGGGTCAGTGTGACTCGGCCCCCCGCCGCGCCCCGCCCCGCCCCGCCCCGCCCCGCCGCGCTGCAGCAGCCAGACGCCGGGCCAGACGCCACGTGAGACCCGCTGACTCAACGCGGCTGCAGTCCCCCTTCTCCTCTCCCTTTCCCCTTCTCCTCTCTCTCGTATATCCTCTCTGCGCGGCCCTCTCTCTCTCGCGCCAGGCCCGGCGCGGAGCGCGGAGGCGATAGGGAAGGGGAGAGAGCACGGCGCGGCGGCGGTCCGTGGCGTGGCCCAGCGCGGCACGGTGCTGCTGCAGCGGCTCTCGCCGTACGACGGTGGTCTTGTCATATACGCCTGGGAAGCTCCCGCGTCCCGCCCGTCCCCGCCCGCCCCGCCTGGCCCCGCGTGGCCCCGCGTGACCCCGCCCACCGCGGATAGCTTCGCTCGTGTGTCTATGTATTCCACGATACGAGGCGCGCCCAAGAATGTCGTTGGCGTCGCCAGCGCGCCAGCGGCGGTGGCGCGGCGGCCGCGCGAGCTCAGCTCCTCTCCTCAGCGCCCTGCGGAATGTGCTTGTCTTGGCGCGCGGCGTGGCGCGGGGAGGGGAGGAAAGCGGGTGGCGGGTGCTAAAGAGGTGTGCTGGCCGTCTCTTGTGAGGACGATGAGCTTTCGCCGAAACGAATAATCGCCGCGCCGCCGCGCCGGGCCAAGGCGCCGAGCCACGAGTCTGCGCCACGCTAACCGTGGCGCTAAGCCTGTGTGACCGGCAGGGCGCTTTAGCGCGCTTAGAGAACCTCTCTCTCTCTCTCTCACACACACACACACACACACACACACACACACACACCACACACACACACACACTCACACACACACACACACACACACACACACGCCCTCGCCTACATTTTCCCTCTCTGTCCGCGCCTCTATATCTTTGTCGCCTAATCGGACGCTCACGCATCCTCGCGTGGGGGTGGGATTGAGGGGGGGGGGGCTTTGGTTTCGCACGGCACGGGGGCGTCGTGTACAGTATATCGGACGCCAGGGGGCGGCGCGGCGTGGCGCTGCGCGATGCATCGTGACGCCGCGGCTGGCGCCCGCACCCGCCGGATGTTTTGGCGATTATCGGCCGGCGGCGCGGTTACACGCTGCTCGCCGCGCTCGCATCAAGCCTCACGGCCAGTCCACCCTCCTGTGTGTTCTACCGTGTTCTACGGCTCGGGTCTACTTTTCCCCCGTCTGGTCCGGGCCGGACCGCGGACCGGGCCGGCGACCCGTGATGCAGCAGTCGTGCGGAGTCCCGGCCCGGCCGTCAACTGCACACGAGTCAGGCGGCTTCTCTTTCCTTCTCGTGGTCATTAAAATATAGTTTCAAGCATTCACCCCGCACTGTATTATGGGTGCTTGGAGCGGGAACGCGTCGTGACGGAGCGTGCGGCGCGCTGGAGTGGAAGCCATTCGTCCGTCAGCTCCGCTCCGCTTCGGCAGGAGAACATTTCTCAAAAACCGCGCGCGGCTCACGCATACACCTCTCGGCTTTGTGTCGTCTTATTGACACCTCTGGCGGGGCGGGGCGGGGCGGCCTGCATATGCGCGGACAGGCCAGAGTCACGCTTGAGAAGCTCGCCGTGGCGGAGCGGACCGGAGGTGCGAAAGGCATTAGGCGGCGATCAAGTCCTCATTTTTCAAAGAGCAGCCGCACCCGGTCCCGTTGGCGCACGGCGCAGCCCTCTGACGCCTCCGCCACCGCCGCGCCCGTGCACGCGCCCTGGCGGCCCGGGGGCTGGGCGGGGCAGGGCGGGGCGGGGCAGGGCGGGGCGGGGCGGCCACACGTCCGTCGATGGCGTCCTCCTGGGAGCTAATTTCCCTTGCGGCAGCCCCTCTTGTTATTGTGGCCCTCCTCACGGCGGCCCCAGCTGGCCCCGCCGCCCCGCCCACGCTGCAACGCGCCGACCCCTTCTTACCTCAATAATGGTTCTCGCAGTGTCACGGTGAGCCCTCATGAGGAGGAGCCCCCGCGTACCAGGTGTCAACACATCACCTGGAGAGGACTGGGCGGGGTGGGTGAGGTGAGGGTACTCCACGGCACCGCGCCGCCGCCACCGGACTACCGGACTTCCCTCCGTCCCCCGGGCCCCGGCCCCGGCAGCTGCACTCTCTGCTCCCGCGCCACCCCGCCCCACCCTACCCCACCCCACTCGCCCCGCCCTGCTCCGCCCCGCCCTGCTCCGCCCCGCCCTGCTCCGCCCCGCCCTGCTCCGCCCCGCCCTGCTCCGCCCCGCCCTGCTCCGCCCCCGCCCCGCTCCGCCCCCGCCCCACCTCCTGCAGGTGGACACGCACGCCGCTCAAATGGCGCTTGACCCAGCACCTTCATGCCGTGGGCGTCAACAATCACGCGTGTACATTTCCTACCGCTGCTCTCGTTCTTCTTTTTTTCCCTGTGCGTTCTCGCTTGTTCGCTCTCTGCGCTCTGCCCGTGTGTGTGATATAATGTGCGGTTCTGATGCATGCAGTACATGCGTGCGAATATGGGCGCGCTCGCGCGCACGCGTAGCTCGAAAAAGCTCAATGACCTTTTCAGGGGTCGATATTTTTTTTCCCCTCGGGAACCTTATTCTGGAAAATAAAGCAAAGAAAAAGAAGAAAGAAACGAAGGCGACTCTTCAAACCTTCAGGACACACGCACACACACACACACTCGCACACACGAGGGGATATTTCTACTCCTGCCTCGGCATGACGTATCCCCCCATTGTCTCCAACTTTTCTCGTGTGTTCCAGGGGCGTCCAGGTCCAGGGGGCGCTGCGCAGCGGTCCAGCGGACGTCACCACCGCGAGCCGGACGAACAGGTATCAGTCGGCTCCATTTGTGTGTTTTGTTATTCATTTTTGACCATATTTAGTGGCTTGTCCCTTGTTTGAATTGAAAGGCGTATGGGGAATGGTATGGTCTTGAGAACGGCTGCTGGATGCGAGGAAGCGGGCGGGGGGGCGAGGCGGAATCACTTCGAAAAATCATTGTACGCCCCCCACCCCCACCCCAAATAAAAAAAAAAAAATCATTTGAAAAGAAAATCATGATGATAGATACAGAGAAATCCGAAATATCGAGAAAAACATAACCATAAGACTGAAATAAAAAGCTGATAAAAGTGAAAAGAAAAACTTAAATGGGTGTTATAGATCAAAATATTTTGAAAAGTGACAGAAATTTTCCATGAGAAATCTTAAGAATAATTGAAACAATAAATCCAGAAGAAAATCTTTTGTCCAAAAAATAATCTGTGTTCACATTTTGTATGAGTGATCCCCCCTAGGCTGGATGGCGCTGGCGCGCTGGGCTGGCTCGAGAGGAAGGGCGCCATATTGCAATGGGGAGGAGGGTCCCCGAAAAAAAAATTTTGAACGCGATGGGATTTTGACCTCTAAAGCGGACGAAAGGACGTTATGCCAAACACCCGCTTCCAGGAATGGCGCAGCTGTCTGAGAGACGATAAATGGCGCAGGCCCCGCGCCCGGGGCCCAGCCCGGCCCGGCCCGGGGACTCGGAACGCAGGACCAGTGTCACATAATTAGTTTGAAACAATTCCACGAGCGTAGCTTATTCCAAGGGATTTCATGTCTCGAGGAGATGGGCAGTGCGGCCGCGGACGGTGTTGCTGCTGCTACTGAAACTCGACCAGGAAGGGAAAAAATAATTACATTGAGAGGGAAAATATAAAGCGTTGGGACTAACCTTATCGGATTGGCTTTTTCGTCCGTTTCGTGACGGACCTGGCGGGTGGTGACATCTTCAGTCCCGATCGCTCAAAGATAACGCATCCACGCGGAAATGCGTTAACAGCCGTCCGTTGCCAATGAAGTGAGTGACGAACGGCCGGTCTGCCTGTCGCCTCCACGAGCCCGGCTCGTAAGTTTCCTAGACAAAGTAGAGATGATGAAGATGGGTCGCAGTCACGGCGTCCATCGGAAGCCTTCGTCTGTCTGACGCGGGCCGGCCGCTCATCGTCGACATCAGTCTAGACGGCAGGTCGCGGCCCAGACGAGACGAGACGCTCTAAAGGATTTCTAGCACATAAAACTGGAGGGAAAAGAAGTAAAACACTTTCTGAGAAACCTGCGACGGGTCTAGGTCGAAGAGAGGGCGAGGTAAAACAAGGCGGCTGTGTGATGCAACAAAGAAAAGCGAATAATAAATGAGTGCCCCACCATTTTTGACTTTTTTTTTTTCGACCGATGTAAAATTTTTGAGTGCTGTCTGTCTCATTAGGTATTCAAAGCCGTGTTCTTTGCTCTTGGCCCGTTTTCCTTTTCTTATGTATATATTTTTACACAGAGTAACATCTGCGTATTGGATCTGGAAATCGCTAATGAGGTGCCTGAGCTGAAGGATTATGGATTCGAACGGCGTTTGGGCGCAGAGAAGACAGCAGAGCGAACAGCTTTTACGGTTTTCAGTTGTACAGAAGTTTGAATGGGACACTAGTTTCGCGGAGTTGACTACTGAGATATTGTGGCCTATATTTAACGTCAGCATTCCTCAGCCAGTAGGCTTAAAAGTGTAACGTAGCCCAGGTGGGTGAAGAGGAACATTAATATCATTGCTGGTTTTGTAGATGATGAACCACTGAGCACGAGGTGGGTAGGAGTCACCTCGAAAAATCATTGTAGGGCCAGAAAAAAACTCATTTAAAACATAACATGAAATTTTAAAAATCAAGTAGAAAAATACAGAAAAATCCGAAAAATCGATTATAAATGAACAAATAATTGAAAAAAAAATGAAGAAAGTCAAAGATAGGGCGAAAAGATCAAAATTTATCAAAAAGTGACAGAAAGAAAATAAAAACAAATAAATAAAAAGTCAGCAAAAATAAGTGTACACATTTTGTATAAAAGATCCCCCCCTCGACTGATCAGCCTCTACACGGGGCGGGGCGGGGCGGGGCGGGGCGGGGCGGGGCGGGGCGGGGCGGGGCTGGGCGGGGCTCCCCGTGGCGGCCGGGCCGCGGGGAGTGCCAAGCACCTTGGCGTCGCGTCCCGCCGGGCCGCGCGCGGAGCCGCCGCGGCGTCCTTCTACTGCGATTTACGCCGACAGCCTAGACGTTGGCGGTGCGGGGCGCGGTGCGGGGCGCGGTGCGGGGCTGCCCGCTCGGCCTTGGGCTGGCCGGGGCCGAGCCGCGCCGGGGTCGGGGCCTTGGCGGGGACGGGACACGTTTAGGACATTCATGCACCAAACACGTAACGCCACCCGGCAGCGCGCGTGCCGCCGCGCCACACGCGCTGCGTTATACCGTGCCGTGTCTTCTTCCGTGACGTCATCATCCGGTATTGCCACCTTTCGGGTCGAACGTAACAGCAAAACGGTGTGTTCTAAATCGAAGCACTGTACTTAAAATTTTAAGTACAATATCTTGTAATAACGGGATTAACTGGGAGTTGAAGTTATCGTCGTAAACTCCAGCGTTTTGTAACTCATGTTAGAATATGTTCTCAAAAATATAGCTCCTGAAAGAACGCAACTATACTTTTTTGGATGCAAGTCGCGCGCAATCCTGACGTTTCAGAGCTCGGTTCCCACTGGCTTGTCCTCTGTCACGCGCCCCGTCCAGGCCAGTACAGAACAGCGAAGGGGGGAAATAACGATGATACGGAAATGAACTGCACGGCCGACGTGCACCCCCCCTGTCCTAACGGGACCTGCCCTGCCCTGGTCTGCCCTGCTGCCTTCCAAAGCCAAGGCCGAGCCGAAGGCACAGAACACTGTCCTTCTGAATGCCTAATGAAGTGGCTGCGACCCGGGCCGGAAGCGTGGGCAAAGCGAAGCTCTCCGCCCGGCCCGGCTCTCCACGGCGCGCAGGTGAGCAGGGAGGCGATCTATCATTGCACCCGGTAGTTGAGGGTTGCCCAGCCGAATGATATGGTTCACGCACCTAAACGGCACTTTAAAACAATTGTTGCTATCGCCCGGGGGGGGGGTCACATATCATATCATACAGACAAAACGTGTACGTACAACAAAACTTGCGACTTAAATTTTGAACTTTTTTTTTCGTTTTGATTTTTCTCTTTATTTTGAAGGAAAATTTCTGTAATTTTCTGGTAAATCTTGATCTTTAACCCCATTTCTAAAATTTTTCAATTTTATTTCAGTTGATTGTTTTTATTTTCTCGATTTTTCGGACAGTTCTTTATCTTCATCTCTTAAATTTTTATTTATTTTGCAAATGATTTTTTTTTTTAGCCGTGCTGTGATTTTTTTATGTGACCTCCCCTCGGCTTTCGCAGAGCCTAGTGAGCGCTTTCGTATCCGGTCAGTGAGAGTGAGTCTGCGTTTGCTTGTGATGTGTTTGTGTTTGCACGGGAGTGGGCGCGAGTTTTGAAGGACGTCCGCCACCTTTTTAAAGGGGTCGCATCTTTTGCTCTCGTCGGTTTTCGCGTGAGTCCCTGGGCGCAGACACCAGAACACATAAACTCTTTCTCTAACTGGGCAGCTAGCAGAGAGGCGTTATTGAGCTGAGTTTGTGCGGTTATAATGAAGAGCGCAAAGGCTTGTCTAGTGAAAACAAGCTAGATTTGTGTGAGTGTGTGCGTGTGCGTTTGCAACTTGTCCGTGTCCTGTATATGAGTTTACTCATGAGGGCATGCAAATAACAACACACGGTATTCAAACAAAGGAGCAGCCTAAGGAGTCCCGAGCAGGACCCGGGAAGAAGGAAAAAAAGGCCGGAAGAGATTGTTCTCGTGCGCCCACGCCCGCTCTCCTCTCGCTCTCTCCCGCGCTCTCCCCTCCCCCCCTCTCCGTCATCTCCGTCACTCAGGCGTTCATTCACAAAGACACTGGGCTGAACACGCTGTAATATCGCCCCATACGATCGCGCCGCGAGTACGTACTGTACACAGTCTCTAACCCTTGACGAGTTTAAATAAAGTAAATAAAGTGCGGTGCGCACGCGTGCGTGTACTTCATGTCTCTCGCGCACCTCGAATTCATGCGAATTTTAATTGCGATCAGTTGAGTGGCGTGTTGGTGGCAAGCAGCAGCAGCAGACCTCAAAGGCGAGAAATATAATGAGGCAAATAATAACATCAACTTGAACGTCACCGTCGTCATCATCGTGCACACACACATGGGCGCGCGCGCGTGCTTTTTCACTGGTCAAAACGCAGAAACGAGGCCCAGCCGGCGATTATATGGAGGTGGGTCGGTCCCAAAGGATTACAAAACGATACGGAGGCCGGCTGGGCCGGCTGGGGCCTGCGCAGGAACGCGTCCGAAAGTGGCGTCGGCGAAAGCGCGGCGTCTCTGTCGCTCGCGCGGCAGCCGGACGCCTCCCGGACGCCTCCCGGACGCCTTTCGCCTCTCTCGGAGAGGTAAGTGGGACGCTTTTGGCGGGAAACTTGAGCTGCGCCCGACCGGCCGTGGCGGCGGTGGGGTTGACGCGGGTCGGGGCGTTCCTGGTGGACGGGGTTATGTACCGGCCGGGCAGGTCGTGCCATTCCAGCCCTTTAATTTTCTCTCGGGCCACCATTCGGTGTCAAAGAGAGTGAGAGGGGGGGATGCTTTTCAGAGCGGGGGGCAGGAGTGAGTGAGAGAGAGAGAGAGAGAGAGAGAGAGAGAGAGAGAGAGAGAGAGAGAGAGAGAGAGAGAGAGAGAGAGAGAGTTCGTAATATTGAAAGTCAGAAAATAAAGGTTTAATGGGGAAGTGGGCATTGAAATCCTTTTCTGCACCTGGAAACTTAAACTGCGACGTTTGTTGCCCGCAAAATTACACACGTGATTGATAAGACACACAGTCGTTCGGTATACGCCCCTCTTCGGCTGGCCGGTCGGTGGAGGCCGAGCCCGGGGCACCAGCATGCTGAGGTGGGCGTCTTGCCTGGCAATCGCTAAAGCCCTGTAATCATACCAGCCTAAAGTTCTCTGGAATGGCGGATTTTACGATTTTGAAAGGGTCTTCTTTCAACTTTCATCTCAATCTCGGGTGGTCGTCGCGCCGGGTTCGTGCTGCTCTTTGTGGAGATCTTCTCCAGGTATCTCTCTGCCTTTGGCCTGGGCGATGGCGTGCTCTTAACGGAAGGTAAACAATTTAAACCCCGGCCAGTGGATGGGACCGAATCAATTAATCCGTTTGACCGGCCGGATCGAGTCGGGTCGGGTCGGGCACGCCGAACGTGAGCTGCGTGCTGACTGGCCGCGCCGGGCTTGGGCCGCGCCGGGCGCCTCAAACAGTAATAATATTTACAAACGCGGATGGTGACAACTAACGCTAAGCCATAGGGGGGCTCCTAGGAGAGGCGCGCTGATAAAACCACTTTGTACTTTGAAACGAGTGCGCGCCCGCGAGCGCTCCGCGCAACATAAAGCGATAGATGTGAGGCAGTAAAACTAGGAGTCGGATAGGAAGCGGAGGCGGGCCCTGCACAGCACGGCACGGCATGGCTTGGCCGCCGGGCCGGCCGTTTGCCAAAACTGGTTTCACCTGCCGCGGCCTCTTCCTGCACACATCAGTTTTGGCTCGACTTTATAATTAATTTTGAAAGGGCGACGCCACTGACTCCACCATGTTGACATGCATCGAGCGTGTCGGCGTCGGACTCGGCGGGCGCCGCGGCGCAGCGGCGGCAGCGCCTCGGGCTGCGTCGGGCCTATGGCCTGCCGTCTGATTCCGAAGATCACTCTCCTGCCACCGCCTCTTTGTCGCACTCACGGGGCACTGCCCTCCCCAACATGGGCCACCGCCATAGGTGCGACAAGGACACGGAGGTGGAGGTACGAGAGCGATCTTCGGAATCAGACGGGTGCCTGGGCGTCGCGGCGCCCAAATTACATTCAGGGAGCCGTCAGGATGTCCAGACGCTTTGCGAAAAACTGTATAATAACAGGCGGCCGCTCCGCTGCCCCGCGTGTATTTGGGGCGCGCGTCTCTGACGTCATCGTGGCCGCGGCGGTCGCTGACTTTGCGTAGTGCTTCTTCTCTGGGCTGCACTCAAACGTACTTTTCATCACATCACCCAGAAAAGCGTGTTCTTGATTTTGCAGTGTTCTTGGTTTACACGAGAACATTGTGCTTGTTCTGAGAAAATTATATTTGTAACTGTGATACAATTACACTTGTTACAAGCACAGTGATCTCAAGGAAACCAAGAACACTGCAAGGTCAAGAACAAACTTTACTGGGTGCATAATCACTCACGGTAAAAACAATGTCTGATTTTTTGAGGAAAAAGGGAAAACTTTGAGAACCTTGGATACTTAGAGGAAAACTCCTGAGACTTTGAGGAAGTCTCCTCAAAATTTGTGGAGATTTCCCTTATTTTTGAGGAGCTTTCCTCAAAATCTGAGGGGCTTCCCTCAAATTATGGAAGTTCCTCCCTTTTTCCTCAAAAAATCAGACATTGTTTTTACCGTGCTTTCCTTCCAGGCACTCTAATTTTTTTCCATCCCCCATTATATACATTCTGTAGTTGTCTCAGATGGAATACCTCCATTTTTTTTTATTTTTTAAGATATGTGTGTTCTTTTCATGGACATATCCGAGGGGGTATTTTTTCTCCGCAATAACCCTGCTGTAGTGCACATCGCGTTGTCGAGAATGTCAGATTACCTGCGTATTTTCTTATGCCCTTTTCAGGGCAAAATGCCTGCTTAGGCAACCAGTTAGTGTCTTGTTTTCCGTGTTTTGCGAAGATTGTCAAAGATTATCCATGAATGGCGGGGAGAGGCTGGGTGGTTACCCGGATGGCCCGAGTTAAGCCCCCCCCCCTTTTTCCTACCTCTCCCACCTCCTCTGCCCCACCACCACCCCCTGTCTCTCACAATACAAATCGCGCAATGCGTATTTATGAGGCCAAACGAATCGCCACGTTTGAAGGAGCAGGGCGAAGGCAAACTGCCTCGCTTGTAATTGGACCTGGCAGGCGAGCGTGAAATGATAAGCGCGCGCGCGCCTTTTTTATTTCTAATTGGGCCGATATTTCTTGGAAATCGCGTATTTTAGACGAGAGGCCGAGGAGGGGAGGTGTGCTTGCCTCTGGCACTCTGACGCGGTGATGTGCACGGCAGCACACGGGACGGGGCGGACCCTGCCCCGGCGAGCTGCGCCCTGTTGTAGCGCTGTCCGTGCAGACCTAAGATAGCCTCTCCCATCGTCGTCAAACTTTTCTCTCATGCGGCGGGTCGCATAAACATTTCCTATGTACTATCGGCGCATTCTTCGTGGGTGCCTTTATGGTTTATCGGCCCCGCCCGCGCACTCCTGCACGCGGGCGCGCGGTGTCACCGACCGAATGTTGTGTAAGAGCCTCGAAAAGCGGAGAAGCATAGTGTTTCGTTTTATTCGTAAAAACCTGCTGTGATCTAGCAGCTCCCCTAGGCATTCCCAGCAGGACGTCCCACGACTGCAAGGCGAGACGCGTGATGACTCGGCCTCTCCCCGCCGTGGTGCTCGCTTACTGTCCTCGCCGTCCGGTGCACCTGCATCCTCGCCGAGGGGGAAACTACTCTGAAGTTTGGTGTGAAAATTTTGTAACTTTTTGTGAATTTTTGTCAGATTTTCTGATCGTTTGTTGGATTGTTTTGCAATTTTTGCATGAAATTTTCCTAAAATTTTGTGAATTTTTGTAAACTCCCCTTATTTTTCCTAATTTTCTCATGAATTTCTCTGAATATTTCTAAATTTTTCTGAAGTTTCTCTTAATTTCTCTCATTTTTTACTGAATTACGAGGTGTACAAACATTTCGGGGTCGTATATCCCCTCTGTCCTCACGGTCCTCACCCTCATGAGGACTGTCTTCTTCTTGCTGCGCGTTCCCGGCCGTGTTCGGCTTTTCTTTGACAGCGCTATGGCGCGGCGGTGGTTCGGAGTTGCGTGCGTAGCCAGTTATGAAATGGAGTGCGATACCAAACAACATAATGGCGAGTGTGCTGGCGTCTTGTTCACACCAGCTATGCTGACTTGTAGAAAGATGGTATCGGTGCGCCTGGTGGCGGGGCGCAGTGGCGCGCCAGTGAACGTGGGCGGGGCGGGGCGGGGCGGGGCGGGGCGGGGTGAAGGTGGGGCGGGGCAGCGGCTGCGCCGCCGGGGTGTTCCATCAGCAGGGGGCCGTGCTGGGAGGTCCAACAGCCCAACCCTTATGCCCGGAGGGGGCGTGGCCGGCGGGCCGGCGGGCCCTGGCGCTTGCTGGGACGAAGACGGGGTGAAAGCCTTGCTGTCCTCCGCTTTGTCCCGACGATGTCCTGGCATTGTCCCTGTGAAGTTCCCGAGCATTGCCCGCAGCGCGTTATCCGGGGCCACCTGCCCGCGGGCCCGGGGCGAGCTGGAAGCGGAGGGCTCGGCTACTTATAGCGGATCAGTAGCCCCGCCCCGCCTCGCCCGGCCCGGGCCTGTCCCGTCCCGTCCCCCCTGGTCCTCCGGTGTCTTTGTGTCCAGACCAGAGCCGCGCGCCATCCCCGTGGACCATGCTGCAGCAGCGAGGCGCCGTGACGCGCCGCTGCGCCGGCCAGGGCAGCACCAGGGCCTGTACTGGGCCTGCATGTCCACAAAGCAGGTCGAAAGGGCGTTATCTCTGTCAGAGAGCTTCGGGCCATAATGGCGAGCTATAAGCACTCTTTTGTCCGATCCATCGGCCTGCCTTCAGCCCGCCCCGCCCTCCTCACCCCCGGCGGCGACTGTCCGTCCATCCGTCGTCTTGTCCCCTGTACGGCGCCACTCGCCACTGCCGTCCATCTCGGACGATCGCCAACCCTCACCACCTTGAATTCAACGACCTTTTTTATGGGGGGCTAAGAGGACGGAACCGCGGACTCCCCTTCCCTCCTGACGTCGAGAGTAACTAACTAACTCCTCTTGACGTCCATGTGTTTTTGAGGTGTGATGACTCAGACGGCCACGGGCGTGAGAAAATCTCTGGAGGGGGCCGCCGGTGCCCGAAAGCGACAGGTGAGCGGCGAGACGGGACCCTTACGCCCATAGCGCCGCCGCCGCCGCCGAGGCCGCCGCACCCGCGGACTGTTCGCAGGAGAAACCGGAGCTGTTTGATGCGTAAATTCTTCGGATCCGCAGTTTGGTCGGACCTGGCGTGGCGGGTCGGCTGAGGGCAGAACGAGGATGGAGAGGCTGCGATCTTTCGCATCATCAAGCTCTCTCGCCTGATCCGACCCCCGTCCGCCCTCCTCAGAGCCCGCTCCCGCTCCCATTCTCCCCGACCTCAGACCCTCGCGGAGTGGCGTGGCGTGGCGTGGCGTGGCCGGGCCGGGCGCGTTTCAAAGCCTCTCAGTGTACTGTATTTTGCAGCGCGATTACAAGGTGAGTAAACCTCACTTGGCTGATCGGCGCTGATTTTCGGAAGTCCACCTGACGCTTGGCCTTCGCACCGCCGGGCCCGGGCGGGGCGGGGTGGGGCGGGGTGGGGCGGCCCCACGCTATCCTCCCGCCCCGGGCCGGGGCGCCAACCCCGACAGAGACGCCCCGCCCCGCCTTGTCTGCCCGGCGCGGCCCGGTCCGGCCTCGATTTTCGGCGCTGTGCCGGCTCCTTTGATTTGCGTTTTGGAGGACAAAGCCGTCAACCAAAGCGGCCCGGCCCGCACCAGCAGGTAACGCCGCGCTGATCCTGGCCGGGCCGGGCCGGGGTGGCACACGCAACGGGGCCACGCAAACAGTCGTCTCTTTTTATATATACCGGAGGAGGAACAATCAATGTAGCGCCTCAGGCCGACTGTCCAATTATTGGCTCTGAAGATTTCAGTTTTGGAAATTCAGTGCCCTTCTCTCTCTCTCTCTCTCTCTCTCTCTCTCTCTCTCTCTCTCTCTCTCTCTCTCTCTCTCTCTCTCTCTCTCTCCCCTTCTTCTTTCTTGCTGATGGGACGGAAGGTGTTTTGTTTTCGTTTGTTCTGATGAGTGTCAAGTTTTGGGTTGCACCTAAACTGACCGTGAGCAAAACTGACCGTGGCAAAACTGACTATGACAAACTGACCGTCGGTGAAAATTCAAAGATACGCGGTGCTCTCAAGGCTGGGTGATAAGGAATTAGGAAGAAGACAAGAGCAGGGGAAGCCCCAATCCGCGCGCCAACATTTTCATACCTAACGCAATTCCATCGTGCCCGCAATCTCTGCCAGTAGTCTAGACAGTGTATTGAGGTTGGCTCATTTCAGACCCGTTTTAGACAACTGGCTTGTAGGGAGACTATTTCTGAAAACAACTGAAGTCGCAAATGAGTGAATTAGTTTTTTTTTAAGGCATAAAAAAATTAAAAAAAAATGCGTGTGCATAGTGTTGGCCTTTAAAACAATGAGATGAAAATCCAAAAGTGAGGGTGATCCTTTTGGTAATGGTTAAAATTGTCAAGAGAGGCATTTAAAAAATTTGATGGACATGGAAAAGAATGTCATTTAGGGACGAAAAGGAAAGCGCTTTGTTTACGTTACTTCATATATTTTATTTGCTTGAAACACCTTACAAATACAATGCAAAGAGCGAACAAAATTCAAAAAGTTAACTGTCAAACACCTCTCCTCTCTCGTGATCTCTTCGGGCTGCCGCATGCTTTATTGCATGAATGAGCCTTAAATACTTATCTGCTCACATGAAAAACAAAGAATGCTGAAGGTCCAGGTATTATCCTCCACATAACCATCTTAAAATTTCAAAACCAACACTTACCAGACCGAAGTTTTGGAAGCAGTACTTAAGAATTGTGTACTTGCGAAGAATGGGTTGGGCATACGTTTTGATTTCCCAGTGCTTACATTGTTCATTGATAAACCTGAATGTGTGCTTAGAAATATTGATTGCATCCCCAACTCTCCCTTATGTGAAACATAAGATGTAAATTATTTGTGAATGGCTGAATGAGTACAAACATATTTGGCGACAGTGGGGTGTGAGGGAGGTAAAAATATCAACAAATAACACAGCAACATATTTCTGAAAATTAATTCTGATGATTTTGAAACTGTTTGAAATTGCTTCAACCTCGCTCTCCTCCTTTTTGCCAAAAGCACTAATCTCAAATTCATTTTCCAGGATTTCCCCTGTAAATATGAATTTGGACGAGTAAGTAGAGATTTTCAATTGATATTTCGTTTCATGATAAGTAACCAGATGAACTTACTTTACACACTTTACATTATAGGCTTGCTGAATACGATGAACAAAGGCGCTCTCCTCACCTATGCCAAATGTCACCTGGTAGCAGCAGTCTGCACCTGTAAGCAATATCATCACATGAATTCTAACCGTTTGAAATTGCTTTAACTTCGCTCTTTTCTCTATAGCCAAAAGCATTAATCAAAAATTCATTTTTCAGAATTTCTCCTGTAAATATGAAATTGGGAAAGTAAGTAGATTTGCAATTGATATTTTGTTCTATGTTACGTAACCAGGTGAACTTACTTTACACAATTTACATTGTAGGCTTGGTGAATACATTGAAAATGACCGCTCTCCTGCACTATACCAGTTGTCGCCAGGCAGCGACAGTCTGCACCTGTAAGCAATGTCATCACATTAATTCAAACTGTTTAAAATTGTTTCAAATCCGCCCTCCTCTCTAAAGCTAATAGCATTCATCTCAAATTAATTTTTCAGGACTTCTCCAGTAAATAGTAATTTAGCCCAGTAAGTAGAGATTTGAAATTAGTATTTTGTTTCATGTTAAGCAATCTGATGAACTTACTTCACACAATTTACGTTATAGAACTGATGATGAGGGCGAAGACCTGAGCCGCTGCCCACAACTCTTCATGGGATCTCCTGGTGGAGGCAGTATGCACCAGTAAGCAATGCCTCACATAAATTCAAGCTGTTTAACATTGCTTCAAATTAGCTCTCCTCTCTAAAGCCAAAAGCATTAATCTAAAATTCATTTTTCAGAACTTCTCCTGTAAATTTGAATTTGGACGAGTAAGTAGGGGTTTGCAATTGATATTTTGTTTCATGTTATGTATTCAGGTGAACTTACTTTACACAATTTACATCTCAGGACTGATGAGGGTGACCACAGCCGCTCCCCAAAGCTCCTTGTGAAATCTCCTGGTGACGGCAGTCAGCATCTGTAAGCAATGTCATCACATATATTCACACTGTCTCAAATTGCTTTAAATCCGCTCTCCTCTCTAAAGACAATTAATCTCAACTTAATTTTTCAGGACTTCTCCAGTAAATATGAATGTGAACAAGTAAGTAGAGATTTGCGACTGATATTTTGTTTCATGATATATCACAAGATGGGACTTTATTTCAAAACTTTACATTTTAGGGCTGAGACGAGGAAAGACAAAAGGAATAGACGGGCATATGAGAGGAGAAAGTTGAAGAGAAAGATTAGGGTGGAAGCAGAAAGGCAGGCAAAGGAAGCGAAGAGGAAGAGAGTGGAAGAAGAGGGACAGCAAGTAGTGCAAGGAGCCAGGACAAAGGAACAGGAAAGAAGAAACAGAAGGAATAAGGCGAAGAGAAAGCGGGCAATGTTAGCAGATAAGGCAAGGAAGGCAGAGAGAGCAGTCAGCAAAACTTGAGAATAAAAATAAAACTAATTATACTGAAAATAAATAAATAGATGACAATAAATGATAGTAAATTTTCTGCTTTCTTTAAAAATGTTTAAAAATATTATATTATGTTCTACATGTTATATTATGTCAATATTGCCACAATGTTATTGTTAACCTCCCCTAATATGGAACCACCATGACGGCTGGGGACGCCGATGGACCTGCCTGAACGGCTCAGCGCCCGGCGAGGCTGCAGCCCGCGGGCCAGCCCGGTCCGACGGCTTGCCTACGCACCGGGCGCTCTGCCCCGGGCCGGTCGCGCGTCTCGGCCATCCTACCTCTATGGTCTCGGCCCGCCGCAGGCACTCGGCCGCCTGATTCCGAAGATCGCTCTCCTCACGTCTCCTTCCTTGTCGCACTCATGGCACAAGCGCGATCCTTGGAAGAAGACGGCTGCCTCTGGCACATCTCGCTGACCGCAGACGGGCACGCGCGTCCCTCTGATGCCGAGGCCGGGGCCGGGGCCGGGGCCGAGGCCGGGAGAGGGCCACCCTGATAGACCAGCCCATCGACCTGACGCGAAGCGCGGGGCAGAGAGCTGAGCAGAGTCGTGTGTGCCGTGTCGCTGGAGAGATTTGTTTGAGTAGGCTTGACTGCTGGACTCTGGACCCCCGCGCTGTGTGCGCCATGCCGCTCACAGGAGCCTCATTTTGCGCGAGCACGATGCGGCACTCTCCGGAGGGACAACGCAGTGTGCTGTTGTTCTTTTGCACCTCCGACCGCGAAAAACACACACTCACACATAAATATTGGGATCATTTCACACGAGAACTTTGTCATTCAATACAAACACGAAAGGGCATGGCAGTAGGGCTGCGATAAGTACATATGGGGGTCGCTGTGCTGTTGAGGTGGTGGTGGTGGTGGTGGTGGTTTGGTGGAGGTTTGTCGAGGGGGTGTGGGTGTAGTCGTCGTGAAGTATGGGAACTTCGCCGATGCGCGCAGCAGTCTGTATCCGAGGATAACTGCCATGATCAACTGCGGGCAACGTCAAAATTTTGTGGGAAAATTAAGTAAAATTTAGGAAAATTTGAGAGAAATTCAAAAAATTCAGAGAAATTCTGGAAAATTTTAAGAAGTTTTGGAAAATTCGGAGAAATTCTGGAAAATTCCTCCAAAAGTTTTTGAAGTCTATGTGAAATTTAAGCAAAACTTCAGGAAAATTCAATAAAATTCCACAAAAATTCACCAAATTTATATACCAAAATTCAAAGTTGTTTGCCCTGCGATCTCCCGAATCAAACGGCAGGCGGCAGGATGAGGGATGTGTTGAGCTAGCCACCGGGGCCGCGGCGGCGCGCGGCATCGATATACTCTTAGGTGTCATCCCACTCTTCGGCGGCGTCGCTCCCTTCTAATCAAGCACGGGGCGGATGTCTTTATTACGGCGCGAACATTGTCATTACGAGTGAGTTAGTGCGCCCGGAGCGGGGCGCGTGGAGTACTGGAAGTGCAGGACGGCAGGGGACAGCAGGGCGGCCGGGAGAGCCCTATAGGCAGACCCAGATTTTTATGATTATTTGATATGGCAGAAGGGCGTGCTGTTGTTGTTGTTTTTGCCCTCCCTACCTGTTACCTGTTCCGTACCTTTTGTTTGGGTCCACTGACCTTGCTCTCTGGGGCGGCGCAGGGCCGGAGCGGCCGGCGGCACCGCTATCTGTTGTCGGCACAGAAAGGGGCGCTGCGCTGTTGAGGGACAGGAGACGCTTTGGAGACACTCACTCGCCTACGGGGAGACAGCAGCGCCGCGCGGGGGAGTCGTCGAGACGGTAATAAATCATTACCGAGAGCGAAGTTTATGGCCGTTATACTGTGGATAGCGTAGCTGCTGCTGCTGCTGCAGCAATATCGCACGTGGGCCCGCGCCCCGACCCCGACCCGACCCGTCAGCTGTGACCTGTTTGCCTGCTTGCCTGCCTTATGCCGACCCTTCTGCCCTGCGCTGCTATTGCACTTGCTCTGCCCTTTCCGCTAGGCGCAGCAATTTACACACAGAGAGAAACAGATGGAATGACTCCCCGCAAGCTCTGTAGGGCGGGAAAAAGAAAATAACTTGCGTCCCTTAGACCTTTTTTAAAGACTGACGGCGCGGCAGCCTTCGATCCTTTTCCTCCCCGACCCGACCCCTGGCCGCCCTTCGCCCGGCGCCCCGCTCCGCCCCGCTCCCCACGGCCGTCCGTCTCCGCGCGCCGCCACCCTCGCCCTCTGCCCTTGTTAGTGAATCAGATCACGATGCGCTGGCGGGGCGGGGCGGGGCGGGGCGGGGCGGGGCACGCCGCGGGGAGGGCTACATTACCATCACCTGGCTGCCATATTTCAGCACCAGCCCCGCACCACCAAGCAGCCCCGCCTCAGCTACCCACCCCTCCCCTACCAGCCCCATGGCCCGCCCGGCCCGCCCGGCCCGCGAGCAACTCAAACTGATCCCTAAAGAAAAAGGCCATTAGCCGTGGGGATCAAGTGCACGCGATATCGCCTGGTGCGGGAGGGGGCGGGGGCGTTGTTCTTTCGCGGTGCACCCCGGTCCTACATATAGGCCGGGCGCACCGCGGAGTAGTGCAGGGCCATTTGATGATTGGTTCGCACGCGTGTGCAGCAAAGAGGCATGTGCTCCAAAACTCGGAACCCTCCCCATCTCCCCCGAAAGAAAACTTTCTTTACGTGGGCGCTGCTCTGAAAATCCTACTATCATGTCTAGAAGTTTGCGTTGTGCGTCGATGTGGTTAGAACTCGTGACGATTGTACCCTCACTCTGGTAGTCCTCCGGCAACGCCGCGGCAGCGGGCCCCCTGTAAATGCCCTTGAACCCCCTCCCCTCCCCCTCCCCGCCAAGTCAGCGGGCCACTTTTCCCCTGGCGAGCAACCTGCTGGCCTCCTCTCCTCGCTGGGCTGGACTGGACTGCACCCCACACCAGACGTATAGTAGATTCTCATATATTCACTTTATGGCTTCCTGCCTGCTGGCCGGAGAGGAGAAGAGAGGGGTCGCACCCTGGCCCTGCTGCCCCTGCGTGGGACCTGCAGGGCTGGGCCCGGCTCGGCTCGGCCTCACCACCTTGCGGTCCGGCTCGCGCTCACCTCCTGCGGACCGCACCCGCACGGCACCTTGTCCTGCAGGGGCGCGGCGGAGCGGAGGGCAGGGGCAGGTGTGGTACGGACGAGGGCCGTAGCCGTAAAATCAGGATCCCCACTGTGCTGTGCTAGCTGCCCGCTGCTGCGCTGCTGCCGCTGCTGCCCCTGCCGCTGCTTGTGCCGGCCTTACGGCTTTCCACCTGAGTGCGTCACCCACAAGGCGAGGTGCAGCTAAGCGCGGCGGCCCGGCCTCCTGAGCTCGCTCAGCCCTTCCGCGCGCTCCCCCCGCCCTCCCCCCTCCCGTCTATAAAACCAACGTCCATCAGTCCGTCTCGGTGTCCATCTCCGTCTCGATATCTCTGACCACCAGGGTAGTTTCATCTGTGCGGCCGTGCGCTCGCTACGCTAGCCCCGCCGCCCGCGCGCACAGTCCCCCGTTCCCGCTCCGTAAGATTCTCAGAAGCATTCACTGCACGCCGCGCGCTACGCCGCGCGCCGAGGCTTCTTGTTATCGGGGAGGAGGAAGAGGAGGGGGGGGGAGGGTGGAGGAGCGGGTCCATTCATCCAGCCTCCCCATCCCCCTCCTACACATCTCGAGGCCCCGGCCCGGCCGAGGCCCGCGCAGCCCCCGCCCTGCGTTTTCCTCACCTTACTCTGCAGGTTTCAGCTTGTCCGCGCCGCACAGGTAGAGTTGTGTTGTGTGGAGCTGCCCGGAGGAGGCCAACGAGGAGGACTCTCTGCTGTGCGGACATATTAACTTTCTCTTCTTCAATAGTTTCTCTCCTTAATGGGGGGGGGGATTTAAGCACATCCTGGGATTTTGTTGTGCGCCTCGCAACGCGACGCCCACCTACTCTAATGGGGAAACTCCTACTCACGTCCGTGCATCGCCTATCCATGAGAACTTCCAACAGTGAACCGTTTGAATGACAATTAATTATCAATTAAGGCAGGGGAAGGAGGAGCTCGGGCAAGGCGCGGGCGCGCGGGCCCGCGCTCGCTCGCTTCCCCATCCTTCCCACTACCAGCGATGAATCGGAAAAAGAAACTCGTCTCGAAAACTTGAAGAGACCCTTATTCCAGAGACAACGACAACGCGCTCGCCATCGCTTCTCAACTCGAGTCAGTGGAGGGACCGAGGACGCCGTCCCGGCCGCCCGCCCGTCCTGCCGCCCGTAGGGTGATTCCGCACAGCGGTTTCGTCGCTCTTGCCTTGTCGCACTCATGTGGCACGACCATTAGGAGCAAGAGAGAGGACACCTCGAAACGGTGTTTCGGAATCGCCTTGCCGGTGTTTGGCGATGGTGGACGGGACGCGCGGAGTCTGCTTTCGACCTGCTGACAATTTCCGCGAAATTGCCGGCTGGCGGGATGAGGACGCGCGCATTGACTCGGCCGCGGAGAAGAGGGGTAAGGGGGGGGGGGGGGTCTCGCCCCCAGGCAAAAGTCCTCTCTGTCGTCGACAGCGGAACAGAAGAGCAAAAGCGCACGGAGAGAAAATTTTTCGCCACAAAGGGCCACCATGCAGAGCGGCACCTTCTCTGAGACGAGCCGGACAAGTGCGTTGTTTTGCAGCTGCCTCGGCGTGCGTGATTTGTGACTTGGTGGGCCGGCCCACCCCCAGTGCGCATGCGCAGGGCTCCTCTGTCTGTTTCCGCAAAACGACTTGTTTTGATGCCAAACCTTCTCCAACCCCACTGCGTTCCTCTTCTCGCTGAGTTCCGCGAGACAAGATGTGGCAGGAAGAAAATTTGGGGGAAGAGATGAGGAAAAACGTATGGAATAAGTTTCCATGAGGAAGCGGGAGAACATATCGCTGAGGGCTTAACAAACCAGAGTCAGCAGGGACTATCCATTAGATGTCTAGTTGTCCCCCACACGTTCGTTCAGAAGTCAGCGCACAATGCCTGATCGCATCACTTCTTCACTTTTAGAGTACGTACCGCTGCATGTTGCAGTCGACGACAACTGGTGATCGGTGCTTCGGCTGGGCCCGGGCGCTGAGGAGGGAGGAAGATGAGCAGTGGTCAGAGAGAGAGAGAGAGAGAGAGAGAGAGAGAGAGAGAGCAACCAACCACATGCCGGTCCAGATTGATGCTGGGCTGGGGTTCCCATCCTCCGGTCGGCCTGGGACTTGGGCCCACCCGCCACCCGCCACACTCGTTGGCGCTCTGCTCACCCTTCCCTCCCCCCTCTCCTTTCTCCTCTCGAAGCCTCTGGCATTTTTGTCGATTTTTAAAGGACCCAGAAGCGGCGGCATTTAAACAGGCTGCCGGCTCGGCTCTGCTCCGCTCGGGCTCGGCTCGTCCCGGGCGGACTCGGCTGGGGGCTGGGGTAGGCTGGGGCCTCCGGGGGTCGGGTCGGGTCGGGTCGGGGCCGGTAGGGGGGCGTGCGAGGGGCTCAGAGGGGCCCAGAGGAGAGTTCCCTGGATAGTCCAGGAGCCCTAGGTTTTGACCGGGAAAAAAAACGCACAAAAGGTCTGAAAACTGTTTCTGGTGCAGTTTGATGAGCTGATCACGCTCCCACAAAGTTCCCTAATATTGGACGCGGGAATCTCGAGTTATTGAACAAAAAGGGCCTAAATGCAGGGTTTCACTGTATCGTCCATAGCTCCGAAACTATTCGTGCGAGAGAGGTGAGATAGGTGTCAAAATGTGCGGAAAGAATCAGGGAACACGCCCCAACCATCAGAACGCAAGCGAAAACTGCTCTTCTAACTGAAAACTTGAGTTAAACAGAAAATTTTGATTTCGACTTGTTCAATTTCAAATATCTCACGTCATATTTCTTAAACGAGCGGGAAAATGAGGGAAACGCCCCGGGGTAACGCTATGCGCCTAACCTTCAGCTCGATGACGCTGTGCTTACTTTTACTATATCTGTAACCGTTCATGTTCAAATCGCCTTGAACCGAAGAGGTGCAGAGCTCCCGCGCGGCCCGCCGCTGGCCGCCCGCTGCTCTCCGGCCGCCGAGCCCCGCTTCCCCCTCCACTCCCAGCCGGGCCGCTGCCGGAGGGGGCGCGCTCCCTCTCTCTCTCACACGCGCTGCTCGCCGTGGGTGCGACAAGGACGGTGCAGCGAACATTCACACTAAAAGCGCGCGGATGTTTGAAGGGAGGAATTCTTGTTTTAAAAACTACGACTGCGTAATATGCTAGACCAAAACTATTTTATATTTTAATCACGTCCTCAGATTTGACTTCTTAAATTTAACAACACATCGACACAGATTAAAACAAATAAGCACGAAAACATGTAAAAAAAATACATTGTCAAAAATACAATTCTAAGCCCCTACTAATTTAGAATAGGCTACAAGTTACAAACGAAAGATAAAACAATACAAATAGGAATATTACTACAATATTAACTTAAACAAAAAGGAAAATTAACAAAATCTACAAAAATAACCAGAAATGGAGAGCGTAGCTGTGACATATTCAGGAGGAGCCTGGCGAACCATGTAGACACTTATTTAAATCTGTTGGACTTAGAGTAACACGTTCTTACTTTTTCCTCACTAATTTGTATGCACCTGGGTCGGTTGTAGTATGACATGACAGAGACGCAATCGTTTAAAAAAATGTAAAGCCAGAACCGTGCCTAAACGAAACAAAGGGAATATTTAAAATACTTATACACAGGAAATCACTGTAAACACGTGAGTCGATTTTCGACGTCACCTAACGTCGGAAAACGTCGGTGAACAAATACGAACTCTCTGATCGCCGGATTTTGCTCCTATCGTCTCGGTTTGAGAAACGAACCCACCTGGAGTTCGAAATTCGACTCTGAGCTGATCCGTAGGCTATTTCGCCATTTCGCCACAAACCGACGCAATTGTAGCTTCTTCCAATGTCGAGAAACGGTTGCTTTCGTCGTAATTCAGACGCAGCGCTTGTTTACGATACTGTCGCTTTGAAAACCGTTGGAACAGATTTCGCTTTCGTTTCCGGCCGTTTTTCGACGCTTTCCGAATTTTACAGGGGGTTTTGACCCTTCGAAAATCGATTTTCCTTTTTACAGTGATGTCTCCTCCCCGTTCCCTGTTTTAAAGAATTTGTTCTACTTACATCGCTTTAGAGGTTTTCCCAGTCCGCTTCACCCCCTTCGACGGTGTTGCTGCACCTCTCACTCTGCAAACTCAAGTGTAGTACAGTAGTGCAGTAAATAGTGTGAGACCAATGGCGAGGGGGGGCCAACTCGATAAAATTGTGTACACCGGATTACCAAAGATCAAAGATTACCAAAGATTACCAAAGATTACCAAAGATTACCGGGGATTACCAAGGATTACGAGGGATTACCACTATTACCAAAGTTGCAAAGATTGCAATTGATTACTTAAGATTACACTACAAATCCTGGAATCTAATTTCTCACCCAAAATGGGAGAGGACACTTTTCCATACTAAATTAGAGTGAGAATTTTTAACCTCACTCTTTTCGAGCGAGATTTTTCTGAGCCTCGCTCTATTTGAGTAAGGATTTTTTAACCTCACTTAATTTGAGCATGAATTCTCACTTTATTTGGGCGAGGTCTCAAAATTCTTTCCCAAAAAGGGCGAGGAAAAAAATTCTTACTCTCCAGAGAGTAATAAAATTACCCTCAAATTCTCACTCGTATAGGGGCGAGAGTTATGACTCGTAGATTTTCAGTGTACCGGAGATTGCCAAAGATTACCATGGACTACCAAAGATTACCGGAGATTGCCAAAGATTACCATGGATTACCAAAGATTACCATGGATTACCAACGATTACCGAAAATTACCAGCGATTACCAGTTAGTAACAAGGATAAAACAAGAAACTACCGAGAAATTTCGATCCTTCACAGTTGAAGATTACCAGGGATTCCCTACTGATTACCAGATATTACTAGAGATTACCAAGGATTACCAAGGGATTACTGAGTATAACTTGTGATTACTAATGATTACCAAGAGATTACCGGGGATTACCAAGGGATTACCAGGGATTCCCAAAGATTACCAGGGATTACCACGGATTACCAAAGATTACTAGGGATTACCAAAGATTACCAGGGATTACCATTGATTACCAACTCCGCGTACACCGGATTACCTCAGTTGGGCACCCCTCGACCAATGGTCCTGCAGTAAAAAGTGTAGGACCCGTTGTGTCCTACAGTATTTAGTGCAGGACACCCTGTGTCCGACAGTTTTTAGTGTACGACACCCTGTGTCTGACATATGGTGTCCTACACTAAAAACTGTCGGACACAGGGTGTCCTACATTAAATACTGGAAGACACAACGGGTCCTACACTTTTTACTGCAGGACCATTGGTCTCACACTATTTACTGCAGTACTGTACTACACTTGAGTTTGCAGAGCATTTTCCGCACGCTGGAGTGCACGGCAGTTCAGCTTTCCTGCAGGAGCAGCCGCTGCCCGCCCTGCAGCCGGCCTTGCAGTTGCAGGCGATGAGATGGAGCAGCTCCTGTGGGGCTGGCGACAGCTTGGACGGCACAGGGTGGAGGGTCCTTTCTCCCATGTACCAACCCCATTGCGTCGGGTCGAGGGAATTCCCCAGCCAGTCCTGCACAGTCAGATACACCCGCAGGGAGTGCTGGCGAGCTCTGTCTGACGTCGGCGGTTGGTCGGCAAGCAGGACGACGTTCATTGGTGACTTCGCATGAGTGACTTTGTAGTTGTACTCGATCGAAGTAGCGCATGAGGTCCGGGGAGGAGAAGGGCAGTTGGTTGCTGGGCAGTGAAGTCACCAATGAGCTTCGTCCTCCTTGCCGACCTACCGCCGACATCAGACAGAGCTCGCCAGCACTCCCTGCGGGTGTATCTGACTGTGCAGGACTGGCTGGGGAATTCCCTCGACCCGACGCAGTGGGGATGGTACAGGGGAGAAAGGTCCCTCCACCCTGTGCCGTCCAAGCTATCGCCAGCCCCACAGGAGCTGCTCCATCTCATCGCCGGCAACTTCAAGGCCGGCTGCAGGGCGGGCAGCGGCTGCTCCTGCAGGAAAGCTGAACTGCCGTGCACTCCAGCTTGCGGAAAATGCAGGGGTGAGAGGTGCAGCAACACCGTCGAAGGGGATGAAGCGGACTGGGAAAACCTCTAAAGCGATGTAAGTAGAACAAATAAAACAAGGAACGGGAAGGAGACATTTCCTGTGCATAAGTATTTAAAACATTCCTTTTTTTTTTTGTTTAGGCACGGTTCTGGCTTTCCATTTTTTTAAACGATTGCGTCTCTGTCATGTCATACTACAACCGACCCAGGTGTGTACAAATTAGTGAGGAAAAAGTAAGAACGTGTTACTCTAAGTCCAACAGATTTAAATAAGTGTCTACATGGTTCGCCAGGCTCCTCCTGAATATGTCACAGCTACGCTCTCCATTTCTGGTTATTTTTGTAGATATTGTTAATTTTCCTTTTTGTTTAAGTTAATATTGTAGTAACATTCCTATTTGTATTGTTTTATCTTTCGTTTGTAACTTGTAGCCTATTCTAAATTAGTAGGGGCTTAGAATTGTATTTTTGACATTGTATTTTTTTTTACATGTTTTCGTGCTTATTTCTAATATTTGTTTTAATCTGTGTCGATGTGTTGTTAAATTTAAGAAGTCAAATCTGAGGACGTGATTAAAATATAAAATAGTTTTGGTCTAGCATATTACGCAGTCGTAGTTTTTAAAACAAGAATTCCTCCCTTCAAACATCCGCGCGCTTTTAGTGTGAATGTTCGCTGCACCGTCCTTGTCGCACCCACGGCGAGCAGCGCGTGTGAGAGAGAGAGGGAGCGCGCCTCCTCCGGCAGCGGCCCGGCTGGGAGTGGAGGGGGAAGCGGGGCTCGGCGGCCGGAGAGCAGCGGGCGGCCAGCGGCGGGCCGCGCGGGAGCTCTGCACCTCTTCGGTTCAAGGCGATTTGAACATGAACGGTTACAGATATAGTAAAAGTAAGCACAGCGTCATCGAGCTGAAGGTTAGGCGCATAGCGTTACCCCGGGGCGTTTCCCTCATTTTCCCGCTCGTTTAAGAAATATGACGTGAGATATTTGAAATTGAACAAGTCGAAATCAAAATTTTCTGTTTAACTCAAGTTTTCAGTTAGAAGAGCAGTTTTCGCTTGCGTTCTGATGGTTGGGGCGTGTTCCCTGATTCTTTCCGCACATTTTGACACCTATCTCACCTCTCTCGCACGAATAGTTTCGGAGCTATGGACGATACAGTGAAACCCTGCATTTAGGCCCTTTTTGTTCAATAACTCGAGATTCCCGCGTCCAATATTAGGGAACTTTGTGGGAGCGTGATCAGCTCATCAAACTGCACCAGAAACAGTTTTCAGACCTTTTGTGCGTTTTTTTTCCCGGTTCGGGCCTTATTTCGACTAGGGTTCCTGGGCTAGGAGGGATCCGTCCCGGCCGCCCCGGCCCAGCGACGCCAGATTTAGGTGCGATAAGCCTGTTGGGACTTGCAGCAGGAGGCGCAGCAGCGCAGCAGGCCGAGGTGGGGTGGGCGTTGGGCGCGCCCCTCCCTTAGCCTCACTGCACTGCCTGCCCGCCGCCGCCGCAGGTTCCGTCCAAATCTCTCGACAAGGGTGTGAAACGGATGCAGAGACGTATACTGTACAAGCCGACTGGACTGACTGTCTTTTGAACCTGCTGCTGTTACGAATCGACGGTAAATGCCACAGTTTATAGGTCTTATGTGGCAGCCGGTTGCGCTCATGTGTCGGCCGCCATGGTGGTTCACCAGAATGTAAACCTTGAGGGCAAAATCAGTTTTCAATTTGTGAAAAGCTAGGGAGGAAACCGAAACATTTCAGATTTTTAGCAGATGATACGTAGTATCGGCAGTTGTCAGTTAAAGTTGCCAGAGTAAAAGTTGTCTAGCGTTGAGCGTTGAAAAGTCAAAGTTTTTGGACGCAATTAAAATAATACCTATTAGAAATTTATAAAAAAATAAATAATTAAAAATCAAAAGTCTTGGTGTGAAACGCGTGTTCTTCCCATTTTAAAAAATATGAAGGAAACGACTTTGAGCATTTCTTTTTTTTTAAATGAATAGTTACAGGTACTTTAAGCCTGCCAAAAAAAACAAGACCCGCTTAAAAATTAGTTGTAATGGAAAATCTTCTTATTTTTTTTAAAATCGCTAAAAAATTGTCGGGAACCAATATGGCCGGCGCCACCGCAACTTCTGCACAAGACCTGGTTGTCGTGATTGGCCACGACAGCAGTGACGTTCGTTTGCTGTTGCCTGCGCCGCCGCCAACACGACGGGGGCCGGGGCTGGCTGCGGCTCTGGGGGAGGGCTTGGCGTTCTGTTTGTCCCACCACAGCGATAACGTTCAAGCCCCTCTACCACTCCAGTGAGGCAGCGAGGCACCGTCTGCTGCACACGCACACACACACACACACACACACATGCACACACTGGGGTGATAACCCGCCGTCCATGCGGCGTGCACCGAGCAGCACAGCCGCCCTCTCCTCGCCCGCCTCCAGCCGTCTGATTCCGGATAGCGGTTAGTGGTGTCCTCTCGCTCGCACCTTATTGTCGGGCCCCATGAGTGTGACAAGGACAGAGAGACGAAACCACGGGGCGTTATCACCTTACAGCGTCCTCGCATACCCCCGCGCCGCCGTCCCTGCCCGCGCCAGCCCTAGCCGTGACCGCGTGGTTCGTCTGCCGCGGAGCGCATCTGTTTGAGGAGGTCCATTCCTCGGTAAATATTTGCCATATTATTTCTCTGCTGCACACACTTGCTCGATATCACAAGTGCTGCACGCGATAGCGGCGCGTTCCGTTTGGTCCAGGCACAAGAGGCCGCCGCCGCGCCGGCGTTTGCTCAAACAAACGCCACTCTCGGGCTGCCCGCCCTGCCCTGCCCTGCCCTGCCCTGCCCTGCCCTGCCCTGCCCTGCCCTGCCCTGCCCTGCCCTGCCCTGCCCTGCCCTGCCCTGCGCTGCCTCGCGGTCCCCTCAGTGAAGGGGCCCCGCCCGGCCCCCGGCCCCGGCCCGGCTTTGGACAGTGAGGCTGCACGTGTTTCTACCTGGGCTGAGGAATGTGGGCAGCCTAGGGAGGCGAGGGGAGGAGGGCAGCAGGACCAGAGAGGAGCACCGCCAACACCACCACCACCGCCGGCCAGCCTGCAGACTGATGCCGAAGAGCGCTCTCCTCGCCCTGTCTCTCTCGCTCTCATAAGCCTCGCCGTGTAGGTGCGAGAGAGAGAGACGGAGCGAGGAGAGCGCCCTTCGGAGTAAGTCGGCTGGCCAGCCCGGCCCGGGACCGGGACGCCGTTTCTTGCGAAAATAAATAGTATTGGCAACAGTGCGCCGCGCCACCACCACCGCTTCGGACACCAGGCACGGTGTGGTGGCGGTGGTCTGATGCTATTTCTTTATTGGCGTATTCAGGACCACGCATACTGCTTCGCGTGGTGTGTTGTAACCCGAGCGGTCCTTCACTTTAAGTTAAACCGTGAACCAATATTTTTTTGTGATTTTTTTGGTGTTTCGTGATTTTCTTTGATTTCCTCTGATTTTATCTGATTTTTTCTTGATTTTTTTCTGATTTTTCCTGATTTTTTCCTAATTTTTCCTGATTATTGTTTTTTCGTGTGTTCACTACTTTTTTTAGGTGAAGGACCCCTCGTGGCTCGTTGTAACCATCTTTGTAACCGCGCTTTGGACGAGGTTGTGAATCTCATTTGAGCCGGTCTTCACTTTTTGGCGGTGTACTCAGCCTCCCCGAGCAGCGCCCTCCCCCCGAGTGGAGCCGCTCGGCGGCTTAGTGGCGCAGCCCCCCGGCCCGTCGCGTCGGCCCCTGTTGGTGCCCTGCCGACTTGTTCCGAAGAGCAGCGCTCTCCTCGCTCTGTCTCTCTCGCACTCATGGGGTATGCCGTTCAGGTGCGAGTGAGACAGCGAGGAGAGCGCCCTTCGGAATAAGTCGGCAGCCCGGCCCTGCCGCCGGGCCCCGAGCCTGTTGGGTCCCTTACCCCCTTCTCCTGGCCGGTGACGGATGACTCCCTTACTCAATGCCACTAACGACAAACACAGCAAGCTACTCCGCCGGGGCCGGCCGCTGGGGCCGGGGCTTGGCCAGCGGGGCCAATTCAAATAAGACTACTTGAGATCCTCGGGCTCATCTAAGACCTGCGGAGGCGAGCCGGGGCAGTGCTGTGCTGGACCACAGGCGGGACCACCGCAAAGGGGTTGGCGTGGGCCGGAATGGGAGATGGGAGGGGGAACTGTATGTATATACAACGCTGACGGGTAAAAAGGGATCGCCTGTCCGCGAACTTTGTTTCATCCGCGAGTTCGCGCGCTTTTGTCCGGGTTCAGATTGGTCGTCTCCGGCCCTGTCCCCCCCAACCCCCTCCCCCTAACGCGCGTGCAGGTGGCGTCCTACACGACTCGTGTGTTAGGTGTGTGTGTGTGTGTGTGTGAACCATGGGAACCTGCTCTGCTCTCATTGATGAAAAGGCTTTCGCGCCAGGGACAAAACGAGAATGAAATCGTGTCGTGTCACACGACACAGTTTTTTTTTATTTATTTTTTCTTCTTTACCCTATGAACTCTATGAAGAACTCTGTATCTCCCGGTGACAACCGACCCCTGCTTGTCTTCGTCAGTCCGTTTTATTTCATTTTTTTATTTTTATTATTTTTAAATATATCCCTCTCTGTCGCTCCCTCTCTCGAGCGGACGCGCGCACCTCTCCCCTCCTCGCTCAGAGTGATCGTGTTTCGCCAATCGACAGGTTGAGATGAAGCAGTGCAGGTGGGGTGGGGGGCGGGGCGGGTGGCATGGCATGCCGAGTCCCTGGAAACGCAGTGTTCTGAATGACCCGCGCATCGCTTGAGAGTTTAGTTTGGGTTTCGTTTTCCGCAAAAATTTCGGGTCTGTTTCAATTTTTCCCATTTGGCCTTCGTTGTGCCGGTTAAAATGCATTCTGGCTGAAAGATCAAGTAAAATCGAACACAACAAATCACCTGGTACCATGGGATCAATTTTAACCGGCATCGTTTGAGAGTTGGGGCTTGGTTTTCTTGGGGATTGCCAAATTGTATTCTTTTCATTTCTATCACGATGAGTTTTTTCTTTTTTGTTTGATTACGGTAAGAAATGTATAAGAAATGTTGTATCGGCCAACAAATGTTGCGGATTGACCGAACAAAATGTTGCGTTGGCCAACATTACGCACGTGGCGGCGCCCGCTGCCAGCGGCGTCGATGCGGTGCGGGGCCGAGTCGCCGAGTCGCTATAGAGGGTTGTGGCGACCGCTTAGTCCCGCCGCGCCCCGCGCCCCACCCCACCAGCCTGATAAGCCCGCTGGTGCAGCTGCTGCTCCGGTCCAGCGTCGAGACGTCCTACAGCAGCGAGTCTCCTCCTGCAGAGGGGGTTTCACGCTGGACAAAAGGTAGAGCCAGGGGCAGCAGCATGTATAACGGGTCTCTCTCCTGCTCCGACCCTGGCCGGCTCGACGGGGCGGGCTGCGCGTTGTCCCACTGTTGGCGACTGTTTTGTACCTGTACCACTAGTGCTGCTATTATAGCAATCCCACCCGCCGGACTCGCCTCGCCCCTCCCTCAACCCTTTATCGCGGAGACTATGTGCTTTGAGTGGGTCCGTCCATTTAGACCACGTTTCAAGGTCGGTATCGCACCACAGAAAAATCAAAATATGCTCCATTTTCCCTAAACTTTTAGCAACTTGTAGCAACTTTTACTTTTTCTCTACTAGCTAAACAGCAAATTTATAGTAAAAAGAAGGCTTGTTGTTGCGGGTCTGTCTATCCGAAAAAGTGGGCCAGAGTGTCAGAGTGCGTGGGCCACTCGGTATAATGTTAAAACCGGCGTTCTTTATCGCTGACGGTCGATGACGTTACGGCAAAAAAAAAGTATACATCTGTTCATTATGCCACCATAAAAAAAAATAATAAAAATAATACATCGCCTTCTTATCAGTATGGCGACGTCGTGCGTCATCATATATTTTAAGCCTCGGAGCGGTATAGGAATGATTATATTATTTTTATCACTGCATTTGCGAGTGGTTTGGCGAGTTCCTCCCCTTCTCCGCCCGGCCCGGCCGGGCCCGACCCCTTCACAACCCCCTGTCCTGCGCGGCCGGAAGTGTCCCTGTCGGGTCGGGTCGGCGCGGCGCGGCGCGGCGCGGTTTGTTCAAGGAGGCGCAGCTCAGCAGTCCGGCGTTCTCAACAACGGCGACGCGCGGAGCACAAAAGGGCTGCCATCTTGTTCACGTGCGCGCGCGGCGCGGCGCGGCCTCGTTCTGTTCCTGTAAGACGATATGCGCGGCCCGCCCGGCCCCGCCCGGCCCCGCCCGGCCCCGCCCGGCCCGGCAGACGCGCAGCGCGACACTCATTCACAGAGCAAATATTCGTGAAAACCTCCTCCTCCTCCTCCGTACTCAGAAAACGGTTTGGCTTTGATTCGAGGAAATTTAGACCCGAGTTGAAGATAATGTTACTTTTTACCTCTCTTACGCCTGGAAGGGAATACTTCCTGTGCGTTTGGAAAATCTTCCTCGTGTGGGGGAAATTTTCTTAACGGGAAGGAAAAATATTGTTATATCATATCATCAGTTTTCCTAGAATTGACGTAGCTGTACCTCAGTTTGGCACTCTGATAGTGACGGTGACTCCGCCGTGCTGTTAGCGTTGTGCCCGTGTGTCAGTCGTCAGTCTCCGTGTCGTGCATCAACAGCCACGTAGAGAAAAATATGCAGCAATGTCATGTATCGGGCAGTGTATTTGAACTGGTGGGCGGCGTTCCAGGCGTTGTCAGTGGACTGTAGAGGGTGGCAAGGGTAGCGTTCCCCAGTCCGAAGCACTGCGAGGTGTGAAGTGTATAAGGTGAAAGTGGTCACTTCCTGGCGCCCTGCTGAGGGAGGGCTGGGTCTGCACTGCACGCCTATAGCTGCGCAGTGCGCACCTCGACACTGGGGGGGGGGCACTTGCGGTCTCGCTGGTCAGGTGTACCGCGTGATACCAACTACCTGCTATATCTGACTATGGCCTTGTACGTATTAGCAATTTTTTTTTGCGGACTGGAAATTGAGATGGCGTTTTGTGACGTGTACCGCGGTGTATGCTAAACAGGGTGACCTCCCTGTCCGGATCCTCTTGTCTTCAGCCGCTTGTTGTGTGCTTTTCGGGGAAACGAAAGTAGACACGACCCCTGAACTCTCGAGGAAGTAGACGCCCCCTATCTCCGCTTGGGTACATTTTTCTTCGTATGTCATCGAGGAACTAATGTATGACTTCCGCTTTTGCGGATAATAATCTGTGCGCGCTACCACCACGCTGTCTACGTTGTGCACAGGAATCTGGCGATAGAAAATCTGTTTAAAATTTCCAGTTCTTTAAACTTAGCCCTCTCGCGTTGTTGGGCTGTGTAATACATCATCAACTGAATGCATTAAAAATAAGAATAAAGTTATACCATAAACGTTACGAGCAATCCCATCAAAAGGGCGTTAGGTCCTTCTTTTTCCACACCTACCCGCATCCTTGAGGACGATACCAGGTATCGAGTCCTCGTTTAAAATACTGATTAGTATGTTAAGGTCGAGTATACCCAGGATAGGATCCCCCCCCCCTCCTCCCCCTACTTCACTACCCCCTTTTACACCTGGATCCCTCCTATTCTCATGCAAATGTGCCCCGCCACGCCCTTCCGCCGTGCCCCTCCGCGCCCCGCCACGCCCCCCTGCCGCCCCCCGCGCCGCGCCGTGCCCCTCCGCGCTACAGTACCGGTGACATGCGCACTTCCGATGGGGTCCTCCCGTTTTGATCCGCGGGGCGGGGCGGGGCGGGGCGTGGCGGGGCGCGGCGGGGCGCGGTGTCCTTTCCTCGCCCCCGTGTGAGCAGCAGCAGCAAAGGTGTGCGCAAAGAATTTGCGGGAAAATGCGTCTACGCACCTCGTAAAAATGTCGGCGAACAAGGTCCTTTGCAAATGGCTGCGGCCGGAAATGGGTGCATTCGCAAGGCAGGCACACTGCCCGGGTGGGCGGCCCCCCTTCAGCCGCGTCGGGCTGCCCACTGGCCGCCACGCCTCGCCTCGCCACGCCCCCCGGGCCCCCCGCCCCGCATCCCCTCCGTATCAGGAGCGTCTTTTGCGGCTTCCGACGCGTCCACGTCCAAGGTCCCCCCCGGAAAAATTGCGTGGCCCGGAATTCCGACTACCAGCGCAGTTGGCCCCGCCCTAATTTTACGCCCCTTGTCTGTGTCTGCGCGAAGACCGACATCCGCCGCCCCACAATCCTGCTCGCCGCAGCCCCGCAGCCGCACCACCCCCGTCGTTTAGTCTTGTACTCTGCAATGGAAGAAAAGATAATGGTGAGCTTTTTTTTCCCATTTTCTTTTTCTTCTTACGAAGTTTCCTGACCTCTGACCTAGCGCCTGCAGAACTCATCTAACACCAGTGGCATCTACAAGTTTACCAATATACCGGAGTAAGACCATGGACCCTTTCTGTACCTTTATAAGTGTTTTAATGCGTTTTTAGGTGTCCTTTCTCCCTCTTTCTCATTTCCCTTTCTTCTCTCTTTATCTTCCTATTTTCCTTTTCTTACGCCCTTCTCTCGCAATTTACCTGCACAGCTCAATCGAGCTCAATGGTCCTAGGCAAGTGCCCTTCCTAGAGTATCTTATGGGCACCACTGTCTAACGCAAATCAGCCCACACGAACGTGGTTTTCTTTTCTTCCCTTTTTTTTCCTTTAGAAATTTGTCCTGTACTTTTTTTTTAGTGTCCCGCGACATCGGCGCTGTCTTGGTGCGGGTGGCAACGGGGCGGAGTCGAGTGCAGAAATAATGGCACTGCGGGTGCATCGCTCGGAAGTGGGCAGGTCCTTTGATGTTTCCGGCGTGCCAAAAAGTCAGCAAGGGCAGGGCAGGGCAGTGCGGGGCAGGGCAGGGCGGGGCTGGGCACGACATGCAGGGCGAGGGCACCGGGCGGGGTCCGGGCGTGTCCTTGGACGGTCAGTATTTTTCGCGCGCCTTGTGGTGCTCTGCTCCGCGGCGGGGCGGGGCGGGGCGAGCACCCTGTGGTGAGGCTAGACGTGCAGCCTGGGTGCCCTGATGCCTGCTGGGACTGCAGGACGCCAGAGGCTCACGCACCTGCGGCACGCCCTATCCTTATGAGGCGTATGAAAGTTTGTCTAAGGAAAGCAGTCCATTTGGGTCGATCTCTCCGACTTGAACCTCAATTGGTGGGAAGGTTCCTCATAAGAATAGGAAGAAATGCATCGACGGATTTGCTTGGCCGGAAATAAATTATTTATTCTGAAACTTTGCCAAAACGGATGTGTTGTTGTTGTTGTGTAATGTATCCTTTTTTAACTTATAAGTTTTGACTGGTTTCCAAAGAAGTGGTCCTGAGCTCTCGCTCGAATGTTGTTTTCCGGGCTTGAAACCACCGCATAAAGCACATCTTACATCCAAGTTTTCTCGAGCCGAGCGAGCGGGAGGTGGCGGAGCGTGGGCTCACTCCCTCGCGACCCACCGCCGCCGTGCGCAACGCTTTTCGCGCCCTGACTCAGCACAATTTACTCTTGGAAGTAGCAAGAGCGCGCGGCGCGCGTGACAGCGACACGCCAATTCAGTAGGACATATTTCTCAATAAAACTCTAGTATATGCGCGTGCGCGCGCGCCTGTGTACGTGTGTGAGTGTGTTTGCGGCATTGAGGGAGAGGGATATGCTTGTCTGTGCGAGAGACAGAGAGAGACTCACAGAGAACTTAATCAATCATTGGGAGGAGGAGGAATGGAAAGTAAAGTGGGGGAGAGAGTGAGCGAGGTCGTCGGAGGAGAGAGGGAGAGAGAGAGAGAGAGAGAGAGAGAGAGAGAGAGAGAGAGAGAGAGAGAGAGAGAGAGAGAGAGAGAGGGGTGAGAGATGGGGGAAGGCGAGGGAGAGAGTATGAGGAAGCGAAGGGGCCCGAGTAGGGGTAGGAGAGGGCGGTGGAGATCACTTGATGGTCGGTGACATCCCTCTCTTCGGGATGTTAAGCCGGACGGCACGGCGCTCGGCGCTCGCCCATAATATATCCTGGCATTTGCCAGTTTCATTTTTCATTAATCCGCCATGGTGCTCGTCGCCCCGCCCCGGCCCGGCCCTCCTCAGGTCCCTTAGAGCTTTGCTGTCGCCACCGTAGCACGACGGCTGCCATTAGGATGTCATCACGTTTTTATCCCGGTCCAACGTCTCCGTGTCATCGGGGGGACACGGGCCTTGGTCTAGCAGGGTCGGCCGGGCCCCCGTGAATGACAGACACCTGCCACCTTGACCTAAAGCACTGTCAAAAGGCCCTTCCGCATATATTTTTACTCCCAGTCGCTTTAAAAGGGTTCCGGGTAACTTAGCTCGCGTGCGCGCTGCCGTCCGCCGTCGTAGCGCCGCGCCGCCTCCGCCTTGCTGCTGCTACCAATATCTTGGCGCGCTCGAGAATAAATTTAATTAAATGTGCGAGCAGAGGGCAGGCGCTGATGTATCCCCGGGCTGGGCAGGGCTGGGCTGTGCGGCCCGCGTGCGGTGTCGGAACTTTAGCTCGTAAGTCTCGTCAGCGGCTGCAGGGCAGCGCGGCAGCGCGACCCCCCCGAGGGTTTTGTGCAGGAGGGAAGCCCTAGCGTGCGCGTGAGTGAGCGGGTGAGGTACGGCCATCAAGAATCTAAAACTCGTGTGGTCAAGGATAGGGGAGAGCTGCCTGCCGGGCCGGGCCGGGCCGGGCCGCGTGCCCCCGGGGCAGGAGACGGGAGACCAGTCTCACACCGCGGAGGACAAGACTCGCTGCTTTATGGCATCCAAATATCTCCTTTTTGTTTTGCTCGTGTCTTTTCACCCCTCCCGGTTCCCCTGCTCCGTGCCCTCTCGCCTCACCCCCTTCATTGTGCTGAGTCGTCAAGGGGCTGCATGTGACACCCTCCCCTCACACGCTTCCCGGCTCGGCTCGGCTCGGCTTGACTCGGCTCGGCTCGGCTCGGCCTGCTCCCCTTCCCTCCCTTTCTCCTGCACCCCGCCGGTCACCCTCGAACTCGCCCCGCCCCGCCCCGCCCCGCCCCGCCCGAACCGGGTCGGCCTTTCGGAGGGAGCCTTACCTGTGGGAACGCTTCCCACCATCACCTGTGCAACGCAAACAGGAACAGCCCGTTCCCGTTCGGCCCAGCTGCCCCCACCTCGCCCCACGAGCTGCAGGCGGAGGAAAAAATGTCTGTAGGGGTGATCCTTAAGCTGCTCATGGCTTATGGAATTTGCCTTCAGTATGTGACTATGGCCCATTTGCAGGAACATTGTATATACCGCACATTCGTTTTACGCTCGATCAAGTATCCTCCTCTCTCCCTACGAAAATGATGTAATGAACGTAATCGATTGACGTCGCGGACAAACATTTGCTTCTCCCCGAGACGCATGCGCGTCGTATCGTCGTGTTTGCCGAGCTTATTTCGACGGTGGACGACCTGGTTCGGTTTAATCTTTCCTTAGGTAAACAGGGTCATGAATGAGACTCCTATATCCTCCATCCGGCTAGCGCCCCGTACGTAGAACTTGCTCAGGCAATGATATCAGCGGGGATGAAATCCAAACACTCGATTGTACGTGGAACTAAATTTCCGAGAATGATTTTCTGCTTTGCGAAAGTGCTTCATTGCTATTTACATTATGTGAGTCACCGGGAATGGTCATGTTGAAAAAGCAAAATAAGGCGACACGCACCATCGCCCAGCACCCAGTCGCGTGTTCACGAGGAGCGAGGAGTAAACTCTAAATTTTGGTGTACACATTTTGTGAATTTTTGTGAATTTTCGTAAATTTATGTATGTGATTTTTTTTTTGAGAATTTTTGAGAATTTTCACTTGAATTTTACTTAAATTTTTCGAAGTTTTTCTGAATTTTTCCTGAATTTTTTGTGATTTTTTTTTCTAATTTTTTCTTAATGACGATAGGTGTACAAAGATTTCCGATTTGTTTCCCTCTCGCCGAGGAGAGACGGGGGAGGGAGGCGGCGGGGTCAACGCTCAGCTCAGCGCTGCAGTCTCCGCTCCCGTCCTCTCCCGTCCGGTCATCCTGGCCTGGCTCTCCTCCTGGTCGCGGGCGGCAGCACAAGCAGTCACCGCGTCTCTCACCAGGGGGTCCTCCAAAGGTATCACACTGCATAATGCCGATTATAATTTCCCGAATAACTTCTTCGCTCGCTCGCTGCGCTGCTGCTGCTGCTGCTGCTCTCCCCCCTGCGCCCCTGGTGCCTGGTGGTGGTGGTGACTGGTTCCGTATAATACAAAACCGCACCACCAATCCCTTCGCCTCCTCCTTCGCGCGCCTCCTTTTGCCTCCTTCGGAAGCATGTCGAAAGCGTTCCCCGCGGAGCCCGCTCCGCCCCACCACAACCCCACCACACCCCACCACACCCCGCCCCACCCCGCCCCGCCCCGCCCCGCCCCGCCCCGCGGCCAGGTCAGGGCAGGCCGCGGCCTGACTCCGGGGCAGCAGCGAAGCTGCGTGAACCGTGTGGCCTCCTGACCGCAGCGCAGAGCGCGGCTCGCCAGTCATTCTTCTTCATTCACGGCGACAAATTGAGGAGGCCCGCCGCGCCCCGCCCCGCCCCGCCCCGCCTCGACGCACTGCGTGTACTTGCTCCGCGAGGCAGTCATGCGAGAGATATGACTGTGCGACCGCCGAGAGTGACACGTTTTTGTAACGTCTTGGTTCTCGCGCGCGCACAACTCTCTTCATCTCTCGACAAATAAATATATAGCTCACACACGTAAATCGTTTGTAAATTGTGGAGAATGCTGGCGATGGTGGTGGCGGGTGGCTGACAGTCATCAGTGAGGAAAAGAATGAAATAAATGAAGTTTCGATCAGCGTCCATGTTTAGTGCGGAATTAGTGCAGCGGCAGCCTGATTCAGAAGAGCACTGTCCTCGCTTTATCTCTCCCGCACCTGTCTGACGTATACAATGAGTTCGAGGGAGACGTAGCGAGGAGAGCGCCCTTCTGAATCAGTCTCCGAATCGATTTTTCCCGTTCGCCCCAGGCTCTGCACCACTCTCTGCCACTCGCTGCATCCGCGAGGTGGTCGAGGAGGCCCTGCTCGCGGTGAGAGGCTGTGGCGCGGCAATGCAGGCGGGCGATGAGCGTGCGCACGCGCGCGTGTGTGTGTGTGTCTGTGAGAGAGCGAGAAGAGGAGGAGAAGGTCCTTCTCGGTGGAGTCGCGTTCCCGAGCAGTGGCAGTCCTCCTCCTCGGGAGTCCTCCACGGCACGCCTTTGCTTTGTGCGCGGCAGCGCGGCGGGCGTGTTGACTCCGCCGTGGATTACGTTCGGAGAGTGCTTTAATCCGTGAGTGATGTGACACCTCCGCGCCGCACGCTCTCCCCCGGCCCGGCCCGGCCCAGGCAAAGGGTTGGAGGCGCGAGATGAGGTGAGGCGGGGTGCGCTGGGCTGGGCAGGGCGGCTCGCGCCGCGCTCCGCCGGACCGGACCTCACCGTCATTATCTTGTTAAATCGACAACGATAGTTTTGATATATAATACGTTTACTTTTTTCGTTCGTGTGTGTGTGCGTGTGTTGGGCGGTGGAAAGAAAAAATAAAAAACATAGTAAATTAAGAGATTAAATTGCCGTACCTTTTGTTGGCGCAGCGCAAATCTGCTTACGTAAGTGTACTTTTGCGGAGCCGCGCGCGGCGCGCGCGCGCGCGCAAACATGACAATCTTCAGTTTGCTATGTATTCATTCATGAACCCGTGATGGCTACAGAGGTTGATGTATACAGGCTGGAGGTTGTCGTGGGGCGGGGCGACAGCCTCCACCACTTCATCCTCGCCCTTATAACCCTTTCTATATCTTCCAGCCGTACACCCGAGGGGGCCGAGGGGGGAGTCACATGGAAAAATCTTTGTACGCCCCACCCGACCCCCACCAAAACGAAGAAAGATAACATCAAGAAGAAAGGTACAGAAAATTCGAGAACAAATGAACAAAAAAAAAACTGGAAAAATAATTAAACAGTCAGAAATAAGGTCACAAGATCAAAATTTATCAAAAAGTGACAAAGTTTTCCATGAAAAATAAAAAATAAAAAACGAAATTAAAAGTCATAACATTTATTGGCTGAGCCCATAGGCTGAGCCTTTAAAGAGATAAAAAATAAAAAATCTGAATAAAAATAAGAGGCGAAGCCTTAGCAATCGAGTCGAGCACGCCCAGCGAAGGAGATCACGACCCAACTTATGGGGAGCCAACCTTCCCAATGGGACAGTTTTAAGTTAGACGTACAAATTCAGAGATATAATGTTCCAGCTAGAGTACAGCCAGAACTGCTGCAAAAATAATTGCTGATTAGAATTTCTTCACAAATATAGCTGAGGTCTAGGTTAAAATGGGAGGGTGCCTCTAAGACGTGTTATGTTTACGTCTGTGCGTTGGCAAACCTGCGTATAGAAACGGCATGGTAAAAGTGAGGCACAGATCGGATGCGCGTGAGCGATGTTGAGTAAACCAGGGGACATAAAGTAAACGGGCCAAATGAGTAAAACAAAAGAAACACAAGGAATGCGGGAAGAGAACTTGTAATGGAGAAAGAGTGTGGGAATTATCAAACGCGACAAGTTTTAGACTACAAAAATGGCACCAAGGAAGTAATAAATTATTAACATAAACAAGATCCAATAAAGATCTGCAACGCCTATCGCTTTTGGGACCCAGGATCAGCCTCTTTGTCTATAACAATGCCTAGTTGTACACATTTTGTATGAGTGACCCCCCCCCTTCCCCCCTCCCGTCTCTCGAGCAAACCGAGAACGCGTACGGCGGCGGCTGGCGACTAGCGCGGGCACCGGGGGATTTCAGCCGGGAGGCTAGACAACTCGCCGCACAACCATGTCCGCCGGGCTGCCGCTGCCGCAGGCTGCATGTAACCGGACTGCGATCTGAAGGAGAGGAGAGGAGAGGACTCGAGACCTGTTCGTCGCTGCAGCTATTCGCACAACGATACTCTCCACTCCTTGTGGACGCGACGGGCGCTCGCGGCGGGGGCGTCTGTGCCAATCACACACGCACGCGCACACACACATACGCACACACACGCACAGGGGCTGTATAGGGCCTGCAGACCGACGCCTCGTGCCACCGATTTGGCTCGCGTCCAAAGAGCGTTAGGATGTCGCGTGGTGCGTGACTCGACCTCACACCTTCACGACGAACGGGGGCGCTGCGGGGCGGGGCGGGGCGGGGCGGGGCGGGGCGGGGCGGGGCGCTGCGGGGCGGGGCGGGGCGGGGCGGGGCGGGGTGGGATGCGGCGGACTGGTGGTGGTGCGCTGCTCGTCCGGCTGAGCCGGCGGCCAAGTTTCGTTCGATTTCGGGACAATTTTAGTCTGAAATGTCTGGGCGATCATTGTCCTGCCGGCGTTAATGAACCGACACAACGGCGCGCGCGAGACGAGGCGCGCGCGCTCCTGCGGCATAAATCTTCTGGACGCGCTGCAACAGGTGCATGCGGCCCTCGTGCAGGCCCTGCTGCTGCACCCCCTGCGGCCCGGCCTCAGCGCAGCGAGAGGGGCGCTCTCCTCGCACGGTCTCTCTTGCGCTCCCGGGGAGCGCCGTGTAGTGCGAGAGGGACACGGGGAGGAGAGCGCTCTTCTGAATCAGTCTGCAGCCCTACGGCGTCGCGACGCCCGTATGGGAAGGGGGAAGGGGGGTGGGGGGTGGCTGGCGGACAGCTGGCTGCCCTGCAGCACTGCTTTACGTTCGCCGCGCTCTATTAGAGGGTGCTGTTGGGCGCGGAGAGGGCCTACGAGACGCAGACGCGCGCGAGCCTCGTGTCGGTGGTCCTTTGACGACGCCCTTCACTCTTCCGTCACTTTGCAAGCCGCGATTTATTTTAGGATGGTCTTATTTGACATATTGTATAGACGCATACCTATACTCGTTTTCAATAGTCGCACGCATAAATATACCGGCAAACACTCTTGTTTCTCAGCGGAGAATCACCTCTGGTGGTAGATAACGCTCAATGAAAGTTTTGGGGACGCGAAGTTGAAGTTGAAGAACCGCGGTGTCGCGGTGTGTGCCGTAATGCGGAACGGTCATAAATTTGGGAACAACTCAACTGGCGACGCCTTGGGGACAACAAACGTTGGTGCGATTGGTCGCGCTGGCTGCCACCATCTTACTTTTGGAATAAGAATCGAGACTAGACTTTGACCCTCGCTGCGTGAGAGCACTTCTAAAATTGGCCCAAAAATAACGACAAATGTGAGAATTAGTCGAAATGATTTATTGCATGGTAATAAAGGTTTCGGTCTCCTGCTCACCAGGTGCGCATCGTTTAGGGAATGAGAACGAGGTATGGCGAAATTTATGCGTGTCAGGTGTCGTGTTGAATACCTAATTAAAACGAGGCTGCCAACCATTTTCGTTGCTTCCTAGTTAATCTTAATTTCATAAAAGTTTCGTGAAAGTTCATAAACTTTTTCACACGTGACTGCAGGTAAAATTTGAAGCTTTCGGACCTACTGTATTCAGTGGACCATGAGATTTCACTCAGCTTGGATTACGAGAAGCACTGGAGTTGCATTTCGACGAAGGATGTTTCCATAAGGACCTCCCCGAGGAGGGTTGTTACAGCACCCTATTGCCATAAAGCTGTCAGCAATGATTTGCTAGCGGCCATTCTACCCCTGCTGCGCGCTCACTATCGAGGGGTCAACCCCGCGCCGCTTTTGTCTCTGCTTCGGGAGAAATTTAAAATGGAATCGCCCTTTCTTCTGCTCTGTGGCGATTTCATCCAGAATCGCAAACGCGAATTCGGTGGCACACCGCCTTCTCTTTCCTCGTTCAGAGGAGGGGTGGAGGGTTGGTCGTATCCGGCTATCGCGTCTACACAGACATGTTTTGATGCACTCATTGCAAAAGCAAAGCCACTGTGGTGTGAACGTGTGGCATCCGCCTGTGGCTTCACAGATTTTAAGAAGATTTAAGATTTTATTTAAGTTAAGAGCACCTTAAATTACGGACAATTTATTAAATTTACGGACGTGTTGTCACTCGACTAGTGATGAGGCGTTGCTGATTCTGGTCAAGACAGAAATTGAGTAGAGGAACCGAGAGAGCAATAAGGTGAATCGAAGGCCTGTTCTGGAAACGATGAGGCCGAAATAAATGAATGGACGGACATCTTGAAAGGAAAGTTCACCTCTCAACAGGGACACCTTGCTTTCGTTTTGCTTCGCTTCTTCGGACAATGCTGTGGTGAGGGCAGGTCGCCCGGGCCGCACTATGCATCAGCCGTGAATCACACTCGCAGAGAAAATGGTCAATTCATTCATGACTCCTCTGAAGGCCTTTGCCCGGTACTCCCCAATGCAAAACAGTTCTTTTGTTCTTGATCGCGATTTTCGTTTTGTACTGCAATTTGTTGCGGATGCGTATTGCGCTCTGCTGACAAATCGAACGGGGCTTGACGACGAGTGTGCTTTGCTTTAATCAGTTGTGTAATGTGACATTACAATACAGAGCAGTCTCTTTAAAAAATATAGCAGAATTTTCAAAATCAAAAACGGAGTAGAACAAACAATTCCACTCTGTATCAAGTATTTATTTTCTTTCCGCCGCACTCCAGCCTCCATCAATAGGCTGCAATTAACTACTCCCACAATGCGTTCAGATCTTTGTTTTGCACAGTATTTTCTCTGTCAGTGATTTTTGTTTTTGCCTCCCCCCTTCATTATTTCTTCTCCATTGTGATTCCCCCTGGCCGTGCATACGCACAGCTTCGTTCTGTCTTCGCGGTTTCCTCTCTCTCTCTCTCTCTCTCTCTCTCTCTCTCTCTCTCTCTCTCTCTCTCTCTCTCTCTCTCTCTCTCTCTCTCTCTCTCTCTCTCTCTCTCTCTCCCCCTCTCTCTCCCTCTCTCTCCCTCCCTCTCTCTCCCTCCCACCCTCCCTTTCCCGATTATTTATTTTTTCTCCTCTTTATTCCCGAGCCACACTCGTTGGAAAAGGGCGGCAGGCGACTGCCAAAAATTATCTGTGAAAACAATGGCTCGCGCGGAACTCTCCTTTTAGCCTTGGCCGCAATTAATTGCGGGAGGACGGTGACGATATTCCGACCGCGCCATCATTTTGTCTGCTGGAAGATTTTTTTTATTTTTTATTTTCTTTTCGAAACCTTTACATTTGTCAACTGAACCTGTCGGAACTAAGATTCCTCTAGGAGTACAATCGGTTATATACCCTGTGAGGAAGGATTTAACTATGACCACTATACGGCTGCGCACTTGTGTATGTGGAGTGTCACCTGAATCCTAGTGTCACCGCCCACATTCAACCTTTTCCCTATGATTTTTTCCTCCCTCGTAACCTTCAATTTTATCCGGATGATCACGGGTGTCGACACTTGTCGCGTCCCTAACCTGGCCCAGGTCGGCGGGGTCGGAAGGGTCCGGGTCGGGCCGGGGTCGGGCGGGGCGGTCCTCGTCGCTCTTACACCGGTGGGACCGTTGAGACTTGCATATTTTTTTATTTCCCCTCCTCTCCGCCGTATCAAGGTTTCAGCCACCGGAAGTGGGAGTGGTTTCGTCTGTCATTACGCGCTGTGTGCCGCTCCGCCCCGCTCCGCCCCGCTCCGGACCGCGCGCTCCCGTCTCCTCTCTGCTGTGCTCTCGTCTTTCACCCCCAATTTCGCTCGGGTCCGCCGGGTCCGCCCCACCGAAAGCCTTACTCGCCCCTTGATTGAGAGGAAAGACGCGAGGAAGAAAAAGAGAGAGCGTCTATGAGCGTACCGCGCCGCTTCCACCCCTTGTCACAACAGCCTAATCCAGGCGAGAAAAAATTATATGCAGAGAAAAAAAAAGAAAAAACCGAATGGTGTATCGAAGTAAGGAATATTATGGGACAGGGGCACACAGAATGGAAGCGGGGCACAGTTGAAGTGCTTCTCACGCATCGCAAAGTGCACCGGGCCATTCTGTACGGCAGAGGAGCAGACCCATGCAGAGTATTGTTGATGATTGTGCGATCAGTAACATGCTGCGCTGCGAGTGATGGGGTTCCGGTGGATGCAGGTGAAAGGGTTCGATGAAGCGCGCGGGGGGAAGATTCTTAATGGAAGGGCGCATACGGGGTTGTGCACATACATGGTGGTACTGCATGGCTAGGCTCGCAGGTCGGTGGCATGCAGCACAGAGTGCACACCCTATTAAAACGACTCTAAAATGAGACCGGGGATCCGCGCCGCGCCCTGCCCTCCCTGTAGACTGATTCCGCGAAGAGCGCTCTTCTCGCTCTGTCTCGATACCGCGCAACCAATGAGTGCGAGAGAGACAAGGCGAGGGGAGCGCTCTTCTGAATCAGACTGCGCTGGCCCAGCGGCCCGCAGCAGGCTGGGATGAAATCATGTGCAGTGCCATTAGTCTGATTAGCAGCCCTATAGACAGTGTGGCTGACCGGGGGAGGGAGGGGTGGGAGGGTTGGTGTGGGACTGGGGCTGGTGCCCAGAGGTTATAGGTATCAGGGGGAGGGGGAGGAGTAGAGGGGAAGGGGGACCCACACGCATGGTGAGTGTGAAAGAGATAAATGCAATGTAAACTGGGGGCCCAAAAATTTTTCTCGTCATTCCCCGTCTCTCGCCTCTACCTCTTCCACTGCCAGGTCCTTTTCAAGGGAGAAACAACTCAAAATTTTGGTGGAAAAAAAGGCGTGAATTGTTCTTAACTTTTATAAATTTTTTAAAAACTTTTTTTTTGTAATAGAGTTCTAAAATTTCAGAGATGTTTCCCCTTCGCTCCTCCCACACCCCTACCGTCACCTCACCGCCGTCCTACCTCATTCATGTTTCTGATAATACCAGAAAGGGGAAAGGGAAGCAGGTAGTGCCCCGCACCGTCTCGATCTGAGCCCAGACTAAGAAAATGTATCCTCCACGACAGCACATTTTCCCCGGTCTCTCTCTCTCTCTCTCTCTCTCTCTCTCTCTCTCTCTCTCTCTCTCTCTCTTTTTTTTTAATATACATATATATATATATATATATTTTTTTTTAACCAGCCCTGGTCTTACACGTGGTTTTTTAGCCTCCTGACCCCGAATAATTTTTTTGATTCTTTTCTGTTTCTTACACCTCATTATAACTGTTTTATCGTATAAATTCTTTATTGGCGGATAAAACTAATACATAACGGGGGTGGTGCCATTCATTCTCCTTCGCGCATTCATATTCATGCGTAGGACATTTCTCTACCATGCCCGATCTTTCTCACGCTTTTTTTGGAGGGGCGTGTTCGTACTAATAGGCAGCAGATAAGTCGGGTCCTCCTGGGCGCGGCCATGATGGTGCCCGACCCAGGTGCGGCGGGGTGTCGTCGGCGGGCCGGGCGCGGAGCGGTTTCACAGAAGTGAACGTCGTTGCACAATGAATTAGGCGCCTCGAGGAGGTGCCGCCACACCTGTTTGCCGATTTTTTATCTCCCCGCTCACGAGACTTTTTGTGTAATTACTCCCATTATGAGAGTGGCTCCGATCGGTGAATGCGCTGTAAAAGCTCTGCCGATCTGCTCGCATTCAGCATCGAAGAAAGATGAAAAGGCGATGTGCTCTATGCCGTGCTCCCACCCGACTTTCCAGAAACGAGCAATTATGTACACTAATGCCACACGTATTGCACATTGCTCGCCAGAAATCACACCTGACTATTCCCAGCATTAGCCAATAACTCATCTATCGTGGTTTCTTTATCCGTTTCATTATTAATATTATTTTCCATTCTTAATTCTCGAATCCAAACACTACTAATTAAAAATCCCATCCTGTCCCACAAAGACCACACGGCAAAAAGTCTCTCGCGCTCACTCTCCCACCCCCCGTGAAACGCGCCGCGCCACCCGCCGTGTCAATAAAAAGCATGTAAGCACTCCATCACGGGGAGCAGGCTCGCATACACACTTACTGTTTTGTGTTGCCGCATATCGTAACTTTTACCTGGAGAAGGCGGGCGCGAAGCATAAGGGGGAGGAGAAAAAGGCACACGTACTCACACACTCACTCACACACGCACGCGTATGTAACGGCCCAGCTCTATTTCAACCCTTTTGTCCCTTAATTATGTTGGCAAACGTCCATCACCCCGCGGGCCACGCCGGGCCGGGCAGCGCTGCAGGGTGACATGCGACTGAGATTGACGGGGACGGGCTGCAGCAATACAGGGACCAACTTACCTGTTTACATATTATAGCGTTCCAGCTTGGAGCTTTTCCGCCTCGACCTCATGGGCAACTTAATTTGTAGCAAGTTAACTTCAGAGTTAATGTGACACGGTATATTTTCAGAATAACAGGATCGATATAACCCAAGTTGAGGTTGAAGCCACTGAGGTCAGACCGCCCGGCCCGGCCCGCCGCTGGTGGGCCTGGCCGGTGTCGCTCCGGTGTCGTCTGCTCCAGCGCGCCCTAATGAATGCGCGACGCGGACCGGAAATCGCCTAATGATTAAAAATTCACCCCGGACTCTTCTTTATCAAGATGTGCCATGCGATTAGGCGTCGGCCGCGCCGCGCGCCTCTAGAAGCGTGAGAGCCGGAAGGGAAATCTGGAGGGATCAGTCGGAGGGCTTGGGAGAGGGGGGCGGGTTGGGGTGACATGCGCATCCCTTTCTGGTTGGCATTTCACTGAGAGTTCCGACGGGAGATATAAGTGTTGTAGGTGGACGCTTGAGGCTCGCGATCGCACCAGGCTGCATTGGAAGAGAGGCATACGGTGTGAAGGCCCCCTCCCCTTCCACGACCGTGTAAGAGGGAGTCATGGGACGGGGTGGCAGGTGAGGCACCACGCCACCACCTTTCTGAGAAAATAAGAGAACGCGTCCGGAAAAATGTCGCGGGTACGAGTAGAGACACTGGTAAAACTAGGGCGTAGCCTTACGCCTCGTTTTCAAGCTTACTGAAACTACGCTTGAAATCAAGCGTAACGAGTCTATCTGCTCCTATTCGCCCTATCTAAATGCATGGGAGAATTTCTATTGTATACGCTTGACGTCTTCACGCGCGTAACTGTAAGCTTCATTCAAGCGTACAGTTGCAGTTTTACCAGTGGAACCAAGGGGGGAATCTCTCATCGAAAATGTGTACTGTACAGTGATTTTCGTTGACCTTTTTTTTAAATTTATTTATTTTTCATTTTATTGATTTTTCTTTTGCTTTTTCTTATGATTTTTCAATGAAAATTTCTGTCACTCTTTGATACATGTTGATCTTTCACCCTAATTTGTAAAGTATTTCAATATTTATTTTTTCGATTCCTTGTTCATTTTTTTTTACAATTTTTCGGATTTTCTGTAATTTTCTGTAATTTGTAATTAAATCTTGGTTTAATTTCAATTTCTTTTTTGTTTGTTGTTTTAAACGATTTTTTTGGGGGCCGTACAATAATTTTTCGAAGTGACTCCCCTCTCGTAGGGAACCGGTATACAGTATTGCTCCCGTCGCGTGTAAGTCAGATTTGCCCGTAAGTTAAGCATGCCTATCACTGGTGCGGTAAAGTCCCACAAGCCCGGCCCCCTCCTCCAAACACACACACCACACACACACACACACACACACATAAACATTTTGCCAGGAAAAGAAATAACACCCGCAACGTCTCTTGCAAAGCGATGCAGGACATTCCCTATCTACTCGACTCGGGCCGTCTAGTTCTCAGAGTGTTGCCCCCACCTTCTTCACCAGTTCCTCGGTAGGGTGTAGGGAGGGATTTTCCGCGCGGGTATTCCCCCCCGGCTCCGGTCGCCTCGGCAGCCATCGCGCCCCGCGCGCCCCGCGCACCCTGCCCAGATACATACAAATAGCAAAATAAGAGAGGCGAGGCGAGGGGCGGGGGTGTCCGGTCCCCACGCCCGGTGCACGCATTTGAATCCCAATTCCGTCCTCGGGCCGAGTGTCGCACGGCCTTCACATTTCACCCCCCCCCTCCCCCCGTCCCGTCCCACCGCGCGCCCCGCAGTGAAAGTGACACGACCAAACGTACACGTGCACACAATGGTCATTTGCAATCTGCACTCGTGTTTACACCAAGCCCGCTCGGCCCCGCCGGCCGCTCACCCGTTTCAATTCAATTCCGAGGCGGCGGGGCGGGGTAGGGAGGGGGAAGAGGGGGGGCACGACCGTGCGGGCGCCCCACCTCGCCTCCTCAGCTAACCTCCCGGGCAGCGCGGCGGCGGCGCGGTGCGGCGTGAGCTGACATGATGATCGCTCAAGACGTATCACCGAGGAGGATCGCTGCTGGCTTAATTTGGTTGGCGGTGGCTGCTGCTGCTGCTGCTGCTGCAGGAGCATGCTACTCGCTGCCCGCTGCTCAAACACTCACTTCTCTCCGGCCGGTGGAGCGGGCCCATCGTCGGGCCGGCCAGGGCCGAGCCGAGCCGGCCGAGCCCCACCGGGGTAATTGTCATGTCATTACCAGCTACTTTTACAACTTGATTTTCGTGCGGTCTCCTTGAGGTTCGACTGAGAAAGAGAAAGAGGGAGAGAGGGAAAGAGGGGAGGGGGGGGGGCAGGGAAGAGAAGAAGCATCCTTGTCATCTCTCATCCTTCCTACCTCTCTTTTCATCAAGATTTCGGTTCGCTCTTTCGGCACCCTCGTACAGCGAATGTTTCTGAAAAATGGTGAATGACGCGGGAATGTTGAATGACGGCGAGAGAGGGAGAGGGAGAGAGAGAGAGAGAGAGAGAGAGAGAGAGGAGAGAGAGAGAGAGAGAGAGAGAGAGAGAGAGAGAGAGAGAGAGAGAGTGAGAGTGAGAGAAAGAAGCGAGGGTCACAATAACGGCGCCGGCGGGGACCTGCGATTGCTGCCCTCACAGCGGAGTTTTGCCTCTTTGCACTTTTCGCTTCATTTTACTTTTTTTGTGTCCTCCCGGAACATGGCGGCGATACTCATTTTCGGCCTCCCTCGTCTCCAGCCAGACTGTATTTTGATCCCATGAATCAAGCACCGAAGTACATAAACGTCCGAGCAGACTAAAAGACCGTACCGGCCGGTGTCGCACGGCGTGTGCCTCTCGACCTCTCCGCCTACCCGGAGCCCGGAGCCGAGCCGAGCCGCAGGCAGGAGAAGAGGCTCCGGCACTGGCTGGGCTCCGGTGGACTCCGGCACTCCAGTGGCCAGGCCTGGCCAGGCCCACCCCGATATCAATTTGCGTCACATTAAACTCGCTTTACGACCGGGACCGCCTCGGCTCCGTGAGCAGCGGCCTCTATTAGACACGAGAGCGTTCAAACAGGCCGCGCGGTGCGGCGCGGTGCGGTGGTGCACGGTGCGGCAGCGCGCGGTTTACGATCCCAGGCGATCCCGACGGGGCGGGGCGGGGCGGGGCGGGGCGGGGCGGGGCGGCCTCATCCCGGCTCCTCTCCATTTACCTCGACAAAACCGAATCGTTTGGATCGCGTGCCTTTTCAGCGAGCATGCATCCCGCGCATCCCGTGCGCTGCGCTACGCGGCGCGCATGCAGCCAGCCTGCTCCTGCGGGTCCTGCGCGGCTCCTGCCTGCGGGGGCGACCGAGTGGGGGCTCACTTCGAAAAAATCATTGTTCGGCTCCCAAAAAGTCGTTTAATAAAAAGTCACACGAAACACAACAAAAGAAATAAATCATTAAGAAAGAAACGGAAGAATACGAAAAATCGCGAATAAACTAACAAAAAAACTGAAATGAAATTTGATAAAAGGCAGAAATCGGGAGAAAAAGATCAAAATCTACCGAAAAAGGTGAAATTTTCCTTCCAAAATAAAAGGGAAATCAAAAGTCGAAACAAAATCACTGTACACTTTTTGTATGAGTGATGCCCCCCTCGGGGGCGAGTGTGTATGCCCTTCGCTCACGGTCGGGGTCGTGCGGCTCCCAGGAGTGGTTCTCGCCGCGACCCTCTCTGCCCCCCGGACCGGCCAGCAGCTGGTAGCGGGACGGACCTCGCGCTCGGCGCGGCTGCAGATGCTCCTCAGTTCGACGCGGTCCTAACCGCAGACCGGCGTGCGGTCCAGCCCCGCCCCGCCCCGCCCAGACTCACTCGCACGTGTGAAACCCGTTCTAATCCTCATTTTTTTATTTTTTTTTTCCCTCGGAGGGGTGCCGCGGTGGGCGGGGAAAGGGTAGGGGGAAGAGGGGGCAGGGGGACGGGGGAGATAATGTGGTCGGCCAAGCAGGCGAACTGCGCACGGTGTGGTGTGTCGTTTGCCTGCCGAAAAGCCCGGATTCACCACGGTTCACGTCTGAGACCGGCGGCCTGCCCTGCCCTGCCCTGCCGTTATAACTCAACGGCGTCGTCCTCCCCGTGCCCTTCTTCCTTCCCTCTGCCGGTGCCGGGGCGGCTCTGCTCCCCTCCCCCCGCCCTAACAATCCCTCCTTATCTCGTCCCGAGACCAGCCTAAGGACCTCCCCTGCAGCGCGCAGCGTTCATCTGCATGTAGCATGGGACCTTAGCGCCGGGTGCAGCCCGGTGCAGCCAGCCCCCCCAGCCTCGCAGCCGCAGCCGCAGCCTCCTCGGCGCGGCTCGCAGGAGCAACAGCGAGCAGCAGCCCCCGGGGCGGGGCGGGGCGGGGCGGGGCGGGGCGGGGCGGGCTCCGCAGCCTGGCGCTGTCCTGGCCGTGCAACCCCGGCGGCATTGTTGCCAGATGTCACGTAAATCAAAATGGTTTCACACAGTCGCTTTGTCCCCCCCCCCTCGTCCCCCTCGCCTCCTCCAGCTCCCCCCCCCCCCCCTCACACACCTTTTTGCCTGATCCTCTTTCTCTATCTCTCTTTCAACCTCGTTTTCTTGTCCCGTCCTCCTCGATGGCGTGCGTAGCGCTCCGCCGAGGAGAGGAGCTCCTTGCCTTCCTCTGCAGGAGCCGGCAGGAGCCGGCAGGAGCCGCGCGCCACTCGTAGCACGGGCCAGTCGTCGGAAAATAACCGGCATCGTTTTGAAAAGAGTTATTGCCTGCCGCACTCGGGGGGTCGGGATTAGGTCTTGCCCGGCTCCAGCTCCGGCCGGGCCTCCGGCTCTGGGTCTGTACTGGGGTTGTTGGGAGTTTTTTCGAAAGTTCCTGCGAAGCGGTACATCTCTCCTGTGCCAGCCTCCAACAGCTAAAGTAGCTTTTGTGATCTGCTTGTTTCCGGCGCTTGTAGCGCAAGTGCCACTCTGGAGCATTTGCTACGTACTGTACCGTACAGTCGCTGATCTTGATAGCCCCAGTTTTTGACATTTTTACCGAATAGGGTATTTTACTCAAACCCGGGACCGGAAGTAAGAAGTAAAATGGAAGCATGAAATCGGAAACAGATGCTGGCTGCGGTCTACCGCGGTATGAGAAATTTACGATCGACTGTATGTTTATATGTCAGTTTGCGATCACTACATGTTGTGAGTATTTTGTTTTGAAAAGTACACTTTTGAGAGGTAAAATGTGTACGGAGTGTTACGCGAGTATGAAAAGTAGAATTGTAGTGAATTATGTTGAACTAGTAGGGCGGATCATACATGATTACTCAATTGAAACCAGAAAAAAGGTAGTCGGAGAGGAACATAACCTAGCCAGATGTCAGATATTTTCCGGTACTGAACAAAATCTAAGGACTGGCACACGGCCTATCTTAAAAACGGGCCATATCAATAGGCCAGAAAACTGAGACGTGCAGAGAAAAGTGGTTATGTTGATCGTAAACTAAAATATAAACAATCAGTCGATCGTGAATTTCTCAGACCGCAGCCAGCATCTGTTTCCGATTTCATGCTTCCATTTTACTTCTTACTTCCGGTCCCGGGTTTGAGTAAAATACCCTATTTCTCTCTACTCACTCAATTCTTATGGCGCCCCCACAATGGCCGTTACCGAGGCGGAACGCCTGCGACAATATGGATAGGACAATCCGCCAAGCACTCGTGTGAAGGTAGCGGCCTACCCGGAGAGCACAAGCGCAGGGGGAAGCAGGAATTAAATTCCTGGCACCCAAAATTTCGTACCGTCACCTCCCAATGAGTTGATTGTGGGTGTACCTTTATGAACTCTCTTCATACACAGTTTCGGCTTTCTGTAGACCTGCTTTGTTGCGTCTGTCTAACTTGATGTGCCGTTACAAACGAAATTACTTTTTGTGCTTATGCTCTCAACTTTATTAAGTACTGCGCAAGTTGAAGTTACATTTTTCACAACAATGCTGGTGTGATCACAATCTAGTGTGATAAAACTATTTTGGTGACAGGGTGAATCTCCAGTTGAGTTGTTTAAACTGTTTGCGCCCTCGTGATGTCCGAAAAAATCTTGCCCGACGCGTCAAGCCGTGAAAAAGCAGAAGCAACATCTCTGCTGCGAAAACGAAAGCCGAAATGGAGTACTGTAACGACGAGGTTTCCCCCCACTCCCCATCTCCCTCGTGGTCTACATGACCGGTACACAGCGTCGCGTCGGCGTGCCCATCCGAGCACAAAAACCGAAGACGAGGGAGAGAGCGTCTTTGCCTCCCCCCCCCCTCCCCTTTCCTTCGCCCTGGACCAGCGCACCCCGAGGACCCCCCGCTCCCTGCCCAGCCTCCCATTTGGGAAAGGTAACCCTCCTGCTCGGCTCCCGCCACCTCAAATCACTTTTAAATTGAATATGAATACTATTTCTTTTGTGTCTTTGGCGAGTCGGTGTGGTGTCGCACCGTCGCACATTGCCCGGCCATCCTTCCTTATTGCTTTCCAAACACTTCTCCTCCTCCGTCCTTTTCTTCTCCCGTCCTGCTGCAGCTATTTGCTTTTTGCTCGTGCGATTTTTCCCGCGAAGTCTGGCGGCGGCTTGGCGGAGGAGGGGGCGGAGGAGGGACTGCGGCGCAGCGGCGGGAGGGATGGGGAGGAGAGGAGGGGTCCCCAGTCGACACCGGTGACACATCTGGAGCAAGAGCGAAGCGCAATGTCTTGTCTTTTCGCGCCAGTTTTCGCAGTCCATTCGGCACGGGAATGGAACGCACGACGGCGTTATTGGGGGAGGTGCAGGAGAGAGAGAGAGAGAGAGAGAGAGAGAGAGAGAGAGAGAGAGAGTGAGAGTGAGAGTGAGAGTGAGAGTGAGTGAGAGAGAGAGAGAGAGAGATAAGGAGCAGAAGCAGACTTTGGCTAGAAGGGAAGGGAGAACGAGGCGCAGGCGGCTCTCGGCCTTCGGGTCCGGTTTCGCGCGGACTCACTTTACGCACTGCAGCAACCGCACTTTCTTTGCGAGGACAAGCGTTCATTCATTGATGTCGCTTTTCTGCTGCCGTCGGCGACGCGGTCGTCCTGCAGGAAGACCTTGTGCTCCCTCACCTCCCACCGGAGCGGTGCAGGCGCGCGGTGAATTAAGTCGTGAAAGCGCACGCAGGAATGCCATGTCGTATAGCGCCGCGCTGCCGTTGATGCAGTTTTTAAGCGTTTTAAGGCTTTTTCTGAGAGGGCTGTGCTGCTCACTGACCGCAATAAGGCCTTGCGGCTGTGTGCAGTGCTCCTCCCCCGCAACCCCATCCTCCTTATAAACGTGTCCCTCTCGTCGACCTCTCGCGAGCATTTTCTCTGCTCTCTCTCTCTCTCTCTCTCTCTCTCTCTCTCTCTCTCTCTCTCACTCACTCACTCTCTCTCTCTCTCCCTCTCTCTCTTTCTCACACGCACGCACCACACACATTGCATACTGATGATGATGATGGAGTCAGATGATTTGCTAAAATTAACTCAACAATCCCCCAGAAAGAAAAGAAGAAAAATAAATTAGAAGTACACGATTACTCGCATCGTTCGCACTTCATTCATGTGATTTTTGCTTCTGACTGACTAGCATTACGCTCGGGAGACCTGCCACGACTGGTTCGTATCTTTGTACAAAACACAAATTTAAGGGGCGGGCGCTGGCCCTGTGCGGGGTCCGGGCCCGGGCCAGGCACTCCTGGGAACAAGGACACGCCGGCCCACTCGCTGTCCCCGGGCCGCCCCCACCCCCGGGCCCGCCTCATGACCCGCTCCTTGGCCCTCGGCCACGCCGCCGAGGGTCCCTGCTCCTCGTGTCCGGCCTGGCGGCCCGGCCGCGGCCGCGACCCGCTCCTACACGAGGCCTACGCGCGTGGCAGCGGACTCACTTTCTTTCTCTTCCTCTATCTCTGTCTCTTTTACTCCTTGCAACCGAGCTCCATGTGGAGTGCGACGGAGACGACCACCCTACGCACCCGAGGGGCGTTCGAAAAAGCTCTCGCAGTCCGGGGTCCGGGGCGGGGCGGACCCCAAATGGTCGCGCATCGTCTGCCCGTGCGTCCGCGTGCCATCGTGTCGTCCCGTCACCATGGGAACCGGTGCGCGTCCCCGACACTTAGCGACACGCACACGACAAGGCCGCTGCCCCTGCTCGCGGGCCCCTCCAGCTGCTCGCTCCCTTACCTCTAGTAGTGTAGACCCGCCCCGCCCCGCCCCGCCCCGCCCCGCCCGCTGTTTAAGTCTGTTCGAGTGATTTCGGCACGCGCGGTTCTGGAGAAGGCAGAAACGTGCACCATGCGGTCGCGCGGCGCTCGCCTTGGCATGTTATTTGTGTGGAAGGGCGTAGGGTGTATACACGTACGTAGGCTCAGCCGCGAGAAAGGCGAAACGTTTGGGAGTTTATGTGCAAAGGGTCCTTTACTAAAAAGAAAAAAAAATATGTGCCCATCCTAAAACTAAATCAGTAAAACAAATCAGAAAAAAAAGTATCAAGAAAAAGTCAGAGAAAAAAATCAGAGAAAATCAGTTAAAATCAAGGAAAATCTCGCACCGTAGAACATGTTCGGATTTTTGTCTCACAAAAGTGGGGCAAAAATCCAAATCTCGTGTAGGGTGCGAAATTTTCTAGACATGTCAGTCATATGACTATCCATGTCCACTTTGTGTACAGGGGCCGCGGAAGTGGGGGGCGAGTGGGGCCAAAGGCCCCCCCAAAATCATACAGAGGGCGAAGCCCTCCCCACCCACCCAAAGATGTAGGATGAAGGGTGCGTTGCGTTAAAGGGCATAGCCGCGGCTCTCGTTCACTACCGTCCATGGACAATATGCGTAGAAAGATGCTTTTATGCGCACATCTTAACTAGATACAAATTTGAAGTGAAAAACATGCATCCCGTTATTAGACAATATTTTTTGGTCCATCGGACGGATGCAAATCTGTCACTTGTTCAATTTAAACCTGCACCCGTTCGAAATGTGCAGAAAACACACATTTCCTTGGTCAGTGGAGGTCTTCTCATTTACGGTGCGCTTTGAAAATGTTTAAATTTAAACGAATTTTTGGTTTCTGTAACTTGTCCTGTAAATTGTCCTCTTCTTAAAGTCATTAGCTAGATCAATTTGTTTTATTTTTTAATGTAAAGGCTATTTTTTTTAAAAAATACATTTTTGGGGGAAAAGCTTTTCTTTTTTAATTTTACAAAATTCACATTAATAAAGCACCCAAAACCGCCGGGTAGGTAGGCAACCCCCACAACACCGCCGAAGTCCCCCCCCCCTCCCCCCGGTCGTATAGTACTTCCGCGGCCCCTGTTTGTGTATGAATTATACCACACATTTGTATCGGATAAATATAAATATCCCACACACTGTTTATGTAAAAAGTTGCAGATTCATGTATGGGATTTTCACCACAAACATTCTTTTACAGTGCGGAAAAACAAGAAAATCAGAAAAAATCGGTATACGCTAGAATTTATAGCGAAGGACCCCTCGTTTGGGTATCCTGGGGCAGTTATGGTGCATGACGCGTCGCCAACACCTCGGCGCGGTGCCGACCCGACCCGACCCGACCCGACCTAACCCGGGGCTCGAACGGAAACCGACGCGAAGCGCGGCGGAAAGAGAGAAGGTTCAAGTGTGCGATGCGACGGAGGCGGAGGGTCGCAGAGCAGCACTGGCGGCGCGGGTGCGTTGTTGGTTGCTGCGCGTCGCGCGGCGCCGTCGTAGTCGTCCTGAGCAGAAAGTAGAAGCGCGACTTCGTCGCCGCCCCTAGCACCGTAAAACAACACATACCGCCGTCGCGTCGCCATATGCCCACAACAGCTTCTCGGAAATGCGCAGGGGGCCTCTATATATTGCTTTCCGCGCGGATTCCTGCTCCCGCGTCGCTCTCCGGCCCGTGGCCGCGAAGTGATGTGATTTGTCTTATTTTGCGGAGGAAGCGGCTTTATGAAAGAGGGAATTCCTCTCTCGGTGGCGTCGCGTTGCCGAAGCTCCCCACCCCTCCCCCCTCTGTTCGCGTCCACTGCTCACCGTCCCGCCGCGCGATTCTCGGTGGTGGGTGGGTGTGCGGTTTGAACTGGCCCGCCCGGTCCCGCCCCTTCCTCCGTGATATGAAAATTACACGCGCTCGTGTTTTCGCTCTATTATATGTATTCAATGCACCCGCTCGCGCGCCGCACAAACGCAAGCAGCTTGCGGTGTCTGAGTGTGTGTGTGTGTGTGTGTGTGTGGCTCTCGTGCTAATGATGGGTTTCTGTTTAAAGAGGGGGCCGACCTCGCCCCCCGCCGCGCTGCGCCACGCCGCGCCCGCACCCTTCCCCTATCCTGTCTGCAGAGCTCATGCACAATTTCGGGTTCATACTCCCGACATGCAAGTCTCGTCGCGATGTACTGCTGTACTGCTGATGTGGTGCATCCTCCGAGGATGCATCTTAGCCCGACCGGCTGCATCAGACGAGTCTGTATACTGTTCCCTGCCTCGCCTCGCAGACCGCACACGGCCAGATTGTGCTGTCTGGTCCGGTGAAGAGGGGGGGGGGGGAGGTGCGTAAAACACTTTATTACGACCTCTGCAGCTACGTGACTGTGCAACTCTTGTTGCGAGTAGGGAAAGGGTTCCGTTCTATCGGCCAGACTGCTCCTCTCAATGCTCCCACTGGAGCGCAGCAGCTCTCAACCCCCACCGACCCGCCGACCCGACCCTATCCGCCGCGCGCGCGCCTTCCCGATCCGACCGGAAAGATGGCTCTGTTGCGCTCTGCCCCACCAGATTCAGAAGATCGTCTTGCAGTGAACTCTCACTTCTAGTGGCCTAGACCCATGCGTACGACAAGGACGGAGATACGAAAGCGCGCTCTTCTGAATCTGACGGTGCTGCTCAGGCGGGAGTTGCACTGCTAAAACCTTGCGAAGAAAAAGTTCGTATTACAAACAAAATAGTTTGTAAGCTGCGAAGTATTTGGCTGCTTCGCAATTGCGAAGAATTTCTTCGCAACTTACAAACTATTTAGTTTGTAAGGCGTGAAAAGTTTGTAAGCTTTGCGAACTATTTTGTTTGTAATACGAACTTTCTCTTCGCAATGCGAAGTATCCAATTTCTTTGCAACGATTGTTCGCAAGGTTTAAACAGTGTGATGAAAAAGGACGCGTTTCCCAGGCGGAGCGGTGCGCGATTGGGGTGGGCCTCGCCGAAACAGGTGTGCAAAGTACGGTGGGTACCATCGAGGGCGTGGTGGGGTGGGCGGGGCATTAGGGCTTTGTCTGAGGAGGGAAGGAGGAAGGGTTGGCATTGAGAAGGGCCGGCCCAGGGCGAGCTGAGGAGGCTGCATTGTTGTCCTATTTTGCCAGCAGCGCGACCGGAAGCTGCACCTGAGTGTTGCAGAGGAGAAGGGGAGGGCAGGGAGGGAGGGGAGGGGGGAGGGGGGGAGGGATGGAGTGGAGGGACGCGATGGGATGAGACACGGGGAGTGCGGGATTCGCCACATCGGCAATAAGGGGGTGGGAGAGTGTGTCGCCCGCCCCACCTCGGAGGAGGGTAAAGGTATGGTCCGGGTCGAGGACAGCGCATCACAGCTGGCTCGAGTGGCGCCCCATAATAGCGCAACCCTTCATCGTGTTTCGGATTCCATATCATTCTCGACGAATCAGTACTCCTTCCCACGATTGTAAATATCCACACGTATCGCACAAACCTTTTTGTTTCTTTTTTTTTAGGTGGTCTCTGCAGCGGAATGCCTACGCCTACCTTGCTTTCACCCCCTTTTTTTTCTTCCCTTTTTTAGCTTACCGAGTTGTTGCTAGTCACCACCACCCTCCTCAAGTTTTGCGCGAGGAAGTGATCGCGCGGCGCGGACGAGACTGGTGTTGTGTGTTCCCGGTAAGGGCGGAGCCCCGCGGGGTGCGGTGGGGCGAACTTTAGCGAAGGGTTTTGCTCTGGCCGGCGGTGAGAAGTTGGCTTTAATAACGCCCCGTGCGACCCCACCTTCTCGAGGGGAACCGCTCCCTACCACCTCCTGCTTGGCCAGACCCTGCAGCCCCGCGCCCTGCAGCAGGCCATGCAGTGCCCCGACCCGGCTAGGGCTCAGCGAGTTTGACGGACACGTTCCGAGGAAATTCCTTCGTCGGCCGTCGCGGATGTCGAGCCGAGGCGCGGGGGCGGCGATCGTCCCCCAGCGTTGTCAAAAAGTTCCGATCTCCTCTCTTTTCTCTGTCCGCCCCTCCCTCTCCGCTTTACTCCCACCGTCTCGCCTTACCCTACAGTGTTCTGCACGTGACTCCGGCCTCCGTCCGGGAGGGAGGGTACGGCTACGGCCCGATAGCGGGAGTAAGGCACGCCGACCGAGATATAGGCTTCCGCAAAATTCCGGAAATTTGATCCTATGTACGTCCCTGTATTTTTGCCCCGGGTATTTCGGTTCGTGAATACGTTATTCTCCGAAGCGTTTAGAACTTTTATATAGAGTGAGACGGTCCGGTCGGCAGTGGGGTGGGGAGAGGCAGTGCGGGGATGTGAGAGACTGTGTAATAACATGTTCCGTGTGTCCGCTCGTGGTCATCACGTGGTCACCGGGGGCGGGGGCCTCCCGACTAACGAGCCGGTCTCAAATCGATTAGGAGTGCGTGAAAATCATCCCGCGCGCTGCCCGGGCTGGGCCGGCTGAGCCCTGCCTCCTCCAATCGGGCGATGGTCAGCACGCTACGCCCCGCCCCGCCTCAGTGGCTTATACAAGTAGTAATTGCCAGCGGCACCTGTAAGGCGGCGGCGGCGCGGCCCCTTCCCTCCTCCCCGCGGGCCGCGCCAGCCGCGCCAGCCGCGCCCAGACGGACTGCGCCCTGATTTCCGTATCGTCTGGCCGGAATTTTGGGTCCGTTTTTCGGCCATTCACACGCAAGGCCGTCTGGTATGGACCGCCGGCCGAGCCGGGGCGGCGGCGGCGCGTCGCGTTGCGTCTCGGGGGCTGGTTGTGGGGAGGCGATGATGTGGAAGTCGATGATGTGGAAGTCGCCAGATCTGGCCTATGGCCTCCCCTCCTCTCCTCGGCCGCTGCGAGCCAAGTGCTGCCAGATAAATAGGCAAAAATTGCACACGATACTTCTGTGTGAAGCGGGTAATACACGATGAAGTCACTTTAAAAAGTTGAACGGCAAAAAAAGAAAAACCCAAAAATCGTGAACGAACGAACAAACAACAAAAAACAAAAAAAAAAAAAAAAATCGGGAAGAAAATGAAGAAAAAAAAGGGCAGAAATGAGAGAAAATTAAAGTTCCAATTTTTTTTCAAAGAGGAAATTTCATTAAAAAAATAACAAAAAAAAATCAAAAACAAAAATCCGCCCTAAAAAAATATTAAAAAAAGGTAACTCATAAGTAACAAAAAAAAATCATTGTACACATTTTGTATCAGTGATCCTTCCCTCGGGGTACTATTTCCGCCTGTCAACTAAATTATTCGCACGAGAGGAGTGAATTTGAACTAATATGTAAGCGTTGGGGAGTATCTTGGGCAAATTTTCAGTCTCCTGCGGTTGATCTATGTTGCCGTTTCGACCGACGAGCACAGCTATGGTACCCTAGGGTGCCTATCAATACTCTGTGTCTCCATAGTTAGTTGAACAGGAGGTAACCCATTTCTCCATTCCGGACATGACGCCCTACTCCATTCTGAAGATATCTCCGCCTCCCCCGAATAACGCGCGCGCGGAGGCTCACTCACTCACTCACTCACACGCAGGCAGGCAGGCAGGCGGGCGGGCAGCACACCTTGAGTGTCTCGAATGGGCTGGCGATTCGTATAATCGAACACGGCGCTGGTCGCGGCGGCGGCGGGGCCGGGGCGGTCCAGGACCAAGCATTAATCCCTGTGATAGAGATCTCATTGGCCGTGCCGCGCCCCGACAGACTCACCGCCCCGCCCGCCTGCTCCAAATCAACACCCTGCCAGTGCCCCCGCCCTTTGTCTCAATGTATGATTGCCGCGTTGTGGTTGTGTATATGACACACACATGTTCACGTACGCAGAGTTTCCGAATCGCGTCCGTACCCTGCCCGAAATATAAAGAAGTATTTTGAAATAAAAGAAGTACCCTCCGGGTCCGGCGGGCCGGCCATTCACGACGTCGGTGACGTGTTGCGGTGTTCCTTTTACGACCCAGCGGAACACCGTTCCACTCACCCGTTGGGCCCCCCTGCGCCCCGCCCCGCCCCACTCCGCCCCGCCAGCCGATGGGCCCCGAAAGCGTGTGTTTTATTTCGTTCTTCCACGAAAAAACGCACATATTGGGCTCTGGGCAATTCATTAGTTTGGCCCGTTTCGCCAAATAGCGTTTGAGTAACAAAATGGAAGGCGGCGGCGGCGGCGGCGGCGCGACGGCCCTGGGAATGAAATAAAACAACAACAAAAAATGTCTTAGCGGCGCGCAGCGTGGCGGTGCCTTACGGCTCCTATCGGCTGGACCATCTCTGCTGGAACGCCCCGGCCGCCCCACCCCGCCCCGCCCCGCCCCGCGCTGCTCAATCGATGACATTCAAAGCTGCGTCGATACGTCGTTGGCTGCCGATCAGGGAAGCAGATTCCCCCGGTTCGCGCGGCCTGACTCCTGTGGCGAGAGCCTCTCTCAACTTCTTCCAATTTTTCTCTCTTGCTCTCTCGCTCGCTTTTGGCCGGGGCGCGGTCCCACGTGCGAGAAATGACACGTGCGGTAATGGCTCGTCTCATTGCGGGGTGTGGCTCCGCCGCCCGCGTGGCGGTGGGGCGCCACCGGGTCGCTTTTCCCCAGCTGAGTCCGTGCAGCTCGCCTCAGCACCTCACCTCCACCGCGCCTGCCCAGCCCAGACCCAGGTCCAGGCCCGCCGCCGCCGGGTCATTTCGGTCAACAAGTCTCTGAGCGTGCGAAATGAGATGCCTTTCGAGGTTATCGATCGGTTTGGCCCGGGACGGGACCCGGTCGGGTGTGTTCCCTTTTTAATGAGACGGTACGTGTCAGTGGTCAAAGTGGTCAAAGGGGGGCCGAGAGAGGAGAGAGAAGCAGTATTGAATATCGCCGGGCAAGGCGGCCGGGCCGGGCCGGGCCGGCAGCGCCCCCGGAGCCCCGGGGGCAGGGCAGCAGCGGCCGGCATCGCACCGGTGCGGGGTGGGGCGGTTCGGGGCGTTCGGGGCGGGGCGGGGCGGGGCGGGGCGGGGCGGGGCGGGGCGGGGCGGGGCGGGGCGGGGCGGGGCGGGGCGGGCACGGCGGGCGCGGCGGTCCACCGCCGCCGCCGGGCAGGTCCGCTCGGCCCTGCCTGCTCCACGCACGCCTCCCGAAACTTGTGCGCGCTGCTCGCTGAAAAATCCAGAGAGGAGGAGGAGCTATTGATTTACGGGCTTGCGAAACGGCCATATAGCCCCTCGCTCTGCCGGCGGCGGCGGCCGAGCGAAAGCGACGGTCATTCGGGAGGTGGCCGGCGAGCCGGCGCGGTCAGTTATACGAGGCGGGGCGGTGTGTGTGGCTCTCTCTCGGGCCAGCGGCCGACTTCATATATGTAAAGTCTGGCGCTACGCGAAGGAAAAAGGGGGGAGGGGGGAGGGCGTCTACCAGCGTGGCGTGAGGACCGGGTCATCAGCCTGAGGAGGGTCTCCGCCTGCTCCCCCGAGAGCCGCGCACTCGCCGTGTGCACACGTGAACAATGCCGGCAGCAGCAGGGCGCGGCCGCAGCGCGCAGGCCAGGCTACTCACCCCCGCGGCCCAGCGCGGCCCGGCCCGGCCCGGCCGCCGCCCCTTTGATTCCGGCCGATGGCGAAATCCGATCTGACGGACAAGTGAAATCGGATACGGAAACGCGCGACGCGACGAGTCGGCGCGGCGGCGGCGGCGGCGGCGGCAGGCAGAGGGGACGGGACGGGGCGGACGCGCCACGACGAGGGAGGCAATGAAGCCTAGACCCTTTCTAAATCGGCGGCCGCGGCTGCGGCGACCCGCGTCCCGCGTGCGGTGGCGTGGGAGCTGCAGGCTGATCCCGAAGATCGCTCTCGCACCTCCGTCCTTGTCGCGCCTGTGGCGGCGCCCTGTGTTGGGGATGGCGGGGCCCCATGAGTGCGACAAGGAGGACGGGGGCGGGAGAGCGATCCTCGGAACCAGGACGCAGAGCAGCGCGGGCAGTCGGGCCGCGCGCGGCGCGCAGCTCGCTCCCCAACGACGACGGCGGTAAAATAAATAGCAATCGGTTAAAAGGGTTTCGCGCCGCCGCCGCGGCGGATCTGACGACCGCCATGTGTGTGTGTGTGTATATAGTGGCAATGAGACCGTATAGCAATAGCGGTGTGGCCGGCCACCTCTGCGCCGCCGCCCCGCCGTCCAGCAGAGTCGATCCCACACATTACGGCGACCGACCTAACAGCGCTGCGCATCGGTATAAAGTTGCGCCTAAGGCGGAGGGCTGTAAATTCAAATCACGAGCGAGAGATACTAGAGCGCCCCCGCCCCCGCTCCCCCCCCCACACACACACACACACTCCCACACTCGCAGCGTTAGCTTGCGCCGCTTGCGCGCATTTGTTCCAATCAGCGCCGCGCGAGTCGAACTGGTGGCGAAGATTAAACCGCGCCACGCCGCCGCCGTCGTCGCCCGCCGCGAGCCTCACATTTCGCACGTGGGACAGAAAAAGAAAACAGTTTAGCGCGCCGCTCATGCGACGTTTGCAGAAACGGAGGCGTAGCGGGACGTGAGGTGGCGCAGCGTAGCGCAGCGCGGCGGCGCGCTGAAGGGGACGGCCCGAACGCGACGAGGACGGACCGCGTAGCTCTTTCGGCTGCCAAAATCTCTTCAGAAATGTCACGGGTCAATGTCGTGCGCTCGGGGAGTTATCGCGGAGGCATATGCGGATGCAGATTCGAAAGAGATAAAAGAGATGGGAAAAGGAGAGAAAAAAATTCTAACGCTAACGCGTTAAACGGCCCCCTAGGTTTTAACAGTTATTTAAGATTGATAAAGACTTTGATAATATTAATTAAGAACGCTGTCTGACAACTAAACCATAAATTTCCTCCGCCCCACATTTGCCATTCATAATGTTGCCCGGCGTGACAGCTATCAAACGCTGCCGCAAACAATCACCATAAAAAAACAAAGATGCAAACCACAATTTTTGGTGAAGTAACTGAATATACCACGGTCCTCCTTCCTCCCCTGCGCGCCATCGCAGAGGGGCCGAGTGCCCGAGCACCCGAGCCTGCTGCGACGACAATGCCGATTCGGCTTGGCTCGCCGGCACTCCTGGCCGCAGGGCAAATAACGTAGGCTAGACAATCCGCAGCCAGCTGGGGGAGGCGCCACCGCCTTCAACAGAACGGAGCACGTCTGAGGTGTGAGTGCCCACTCCTGTCGCTTTTATGGTTCTAGGCTGGGACCTCCACCAGCGCACCAGCGGGTTTTTATTTCAGGTGAACGACAGGCGAAATAAATGTAAGCATGCAGTTTGAGACATGCGGAAATCGTTTCCCAAAGTTTCAAGGAGGTTCAATCAGTAGGTAAAAAATAGGATTCGTAAAATTATTTACGTAAATACACACCATTTCAAGAGTTCTGTTCACCAGATTGAACTCAAACTTACCAAAACGTTTTCTGCTGGTGCAGAAATAATATTTACGCATTCAGTTCGACTTGTCAACGTTTTGATAACTTTATACAATAATTTAAAGTCGCGAGGTGGGAGCCTCAGCCCCCGGCCGTGGCGGCTATGGGTGGGGAAGGCCGGCGCGGGGCCGGCGACACGGCGCCTCACGCGTCCACCTCAAACCAACCTAGAATATATTTGGCAAGTTTTTAATTTAGTGACGACGTTAAGTTATGTTGCAGGCCTTTAGCACACAGCTATGGAAGCCACTACACATTCACAAGGAACACAGAGGCAGACACAGAGGCAAATCGTGAATTTTATCCGTCTCACATTTCCAACTCAAACATGGCGCCGAGCGGGCCAGCTGTAAACAACGCGCTTGGCAACCACTGAATTCAACCACCAGGCAAGAAGTAAAGGGTTCTAGTTTCAAATTTGCCACACACTTACCATTAAATGAAATAGAAATTAAATATATTAGGTCAAAACTCTCTGTGAGAGCCCAAATCGTGAATTTTATCCGCCTCATATTTAAGACACAAACATGGCGCCGAGCAGGCCAGCTCTAAACAACGCCGGCTTGGTGTCCACTCAAACCAACCCAAAATATATTTTGCTAGTCTTAGATTAAGTAACTACGTAAAATGATGTTGCAGGCCTTTAGTAAACAACGGTGCAAGCCTCCACGCATTAACACGGAACTCACGGGTTGTCTTATTTGTATCTATCAGCGAAAACATGAATTGAGGATTTACTCTGAGGTTGGCGGTATTGTCACAAGCCCCGCCCACGGCCAAATTACAGTCCCAGCCAACAATCAGGAGCCGCGGCGGCTAGCTAGTGGTCACGTTTGAAAGTCTCCTGGTGGCGAACCCTTTAACATGGCATGAATCTGCAACGATTCTGACGTGACCACTTCGTGCGGCGAAACTTTTGGATATCGAGGTACAAAGCAACAGGCGGCCGTTTTTATTGGTTGTATTTTCGCGCGAAACATTTCTATTGGCCAGAGCATTTTGGAGGGTGTCAATTTTGGCTCGGCACAGGGTGCTCGGCTCGCAATTACCATAGAAACTGACGATGCAAACTAATTTTCTGCAAAAACGTATTGACAGCTTGACATCATACCTATCTCAAAAAATTTCTAATTTTTCGTAGTATTTTTCATTATAATTTTGCACGAATCGCTTGGGCAAGATCGGGTGCGGCCATAAGGGGCCATCGTCAAAAATAATAATAAAAATAAAAAACTCACGGGCGTGAGCAATAGGCACCCCTAACGGGGGCCTAAAAAGAGGAAATTGAATGAATTAGTTTGAATACCCTCCACTTTCCCCCGCGCTTGAAACTTCCGCTTCGTGCAGAACTTACTGCTTCGTTTTGTATTGTATTTGCATTGTGTTTTTTAGGCCCCCGTTAGGGGTGCCTATTGCTCACGCCCGTGAGTTTTTTATTTATTTATTTATTTATTCTTGACGATGGCCCCTTATGGCCGCGGCCAATCGTGTCGAGCCAATTAGTACAAAATTACAATGAAAAATACTATGAAAAATTAGAAAAATTTTGAGGTATGTGCGATGACAAGCTGTCTGTCAGTTTTTGTATGACACGCGTTTGCATCCCGTGTTTCTATGGGAATTGCGAGCCGAGCACCCTGTGCCGAGCCGGGTCGCTATTGTTGGAGCTCGATGCCTCGGCGCGCCGGGGAAGAGAGGAGTGGCTGGGGAGGGGGGGGGGACCTGTTGATTCAACTCATGCACAGTAGTTCTAAAACTAAAAATTAGAAGAACACGTTGAAGTAAAAATGTCAATTCAGTGCTCGAATGATCATTGCACAATGAGCCTACAGTTCAAAAATCAAGCTGATCGGACATGTCTCTACTGAAAATTAAGCTAATTTTTAAGTCGTTTGATCTACAAGGATGAAATTTGTCATGTGACTTAAACTAATGACACTGATCAAACACTGAGGCTTAACATATTGAGTTACTTAACCAAAAAGGTAAAAACTTAGTAGATCATGTGCATAGACCATTCGCGAAAGTATTTTATGAAACCAAAACATGAATTAACTTCGAGCGTACCAGAATTTCCTAAAATCGTTTTTTGTTTTTTTTATTTTTTTTATATGATTGTTAATTTGTTTCGCATCTTTGGTTTTTATGGTGATAGCTTGCGGCGCGGCAGCGTTGTCGATAGCTAGCCCGCCGTGCGACATTTTGAGTAGCAAAAGTGAGGCAAATAAAATTCACGATTTGGTTTTCAGATAGCGTTGTGACTGAATATGATTAAAGTCTTTTTAATTCTCAAGAAAGTGTTAAAACCTAGGGGGACGTTTAACGCGTTAGCGTTAGAATTTTTTTTTTTTCGTATCGGTATTTATGGCGTCTAATATTATGTAAGAAAACAAACAAAATCATTGTAAAAGTGATAGGGCTTAACCGAGGGGGAAAGCACTAACGTAATCGGTTTCCGGTCATTTTTCCCAATCGGTTTTTCCCAATTATATGTTTTCCCAAACTTTTTCTTCCCAATAATAAGTTTCCAAATATTCTTTTCCCAAAATACGATTTCCCCAAATATTTTTCCCAATGTAAATCTGGACTCGACACTCATTCATTTCCAAATAAAGATAACATAAAGCTGTAAGTGGTGTCCAATTTTCCGGAGGTAGTCAGTGACATCGTTGCATGTGTCAAGGTCCTCGTCGACCTTCCGGATGCACTGCTGCAGCTCCTTCCTTCCAATTCTTTCTATCAGCGGTTTTGATCTTCTATTAAAGCTTACTCATTTCACACCCAGAAAACAGAATTCTTAGGCTTCGGTTTTTAAAGAACATTTTCTTGATTTAAATTGTCTTTTTAATTTGAAGGAACTTTATAGTAAACTAGTGAGGAGTGTCGAGAAGCCACTTAAATTACTCATTCGGAAGTTTCGATTGGAAACTTTATATTGGGAAAATGAAATTTGGGGAAAAGTCTACATTGGGAAAATTGAAATTGGAAATATATTTTTGGAAATAATTTTTTGGGGAAAATGGGCGGGAACGACGTAATCAGTCGTACACCCAGGCACGTAAACAATGCGTAATCACTTGTATTTTAGGGGTAATAACCTGTTTCTAAGGCTTATTATCGATTAAATATTAACTGTAATAACCTTATGTATTAAGCAGTAAAATATCTGAAATAACAACAAAAAAATTGGTGCAAACATATGCATATTACCCGGCGTAATCGCGGAATCACTCGTACACCATTTTCAGGAGTGCTTTCCCCCTCGGGCTTAACTTGCCTTTTTTTTTCTTTTCCTTTTTTAAATAATTGTTAGCTGCTATGTAGGCCGTCAGAGCAAAAACTCTACTCTTTGACGCGTCTCGCAGGTCGAGTGCATTTGCACTACCGATTTGATCGAGTCCACGAAGACAAGGATAACGGTGCCAATCCGAGGGAGAAACAACTCTGAAATTTTTGAACTCCTCGTAAAATAAGAGACAATAATAGAATTTCAGAAAATTTCAGAAGAAAAAAAAAAAACGGAAAAATTCGGAAAAACTCGAATAATCAGGAAAACTCACAAAATAATCACCAAATTCGTACAGAAAATCTCTGAGTTGTTGCCCTCTTGTGCCAATCACAACCGTGGCCTCTCGGAGCGAGAGGGCAAGAGGCAAGGCATGCCCATCCGGAACTACCCCTCCCCCCGCCCGGCCCGCCACTGTGAAAAATAATCGTAAGGGTTACGGGAAAATTTTCCATGATAAAAGTCGTAAAATTACAATTTGAAATTGTAAATTTACAAGCACTCCCTATCGACTTGGTATTGACCGACGAGCAGGAATGGGCTGTCTTAAATTTTCGACATATTTTGTAAATCAAAATTACAAAAAATGTCGTACATCTACGAGGATATTTTCCACAGTGGCGGGCCGACAAGGTTTGACTAAGAAGTCTGCGCTGTGCCCCTCTGCCTGTCCCTCCCCGTCGCTCTCTCCCTCTCTCGTTTGCACTCGCACGCGAGGAGGGCGGGAAGCGCTATATAGTCGTTTTGATGCGCGCCTTGAATTCTAAAGGGACGAGAGGGCCGCAGACATCCGTCGTCGTCCCTCTCATGAGAGGGTGGGCATACGAGAGAGAGAGAGAGAGAGAGAGAGAGAGAGAGAGAGAGAGAGAGAGAGAGAGAGAGAGAGTAGTGAGAGAAGAGACAGAGGGAGTTTGTGCGTTGGTGCGTTGGTCAAGCGCGCGGCAGAGGAAGTCGTTCGGCTGGGCTGGGCGGCCACGCGGCGTGGCGTGGCGGCGCCCGGTCGTACAAATATTGGAGGTTTATGCGCGTCCTTGGAGGGCCCGACTCGCCAAGGCCAACCGCGTCAGCACCTTCACCCCCCTCCCCCCTTCCCTCTGCGCTCGCCACGCACGGTTGTGTAACTGCCAGGAGATAACGGCATATGCGTTACTGCCTTTTTATTGTTTTATGTAAAATAACATAAAGGGAAAAAAATGGAAGAAGAAAAAAAGAAGAAATTGTGGGAGCTTGGGTGGAAGCGAACCTAGACCACCTTGGGTCTTACCTGGGCCGTGGGCCCCGTGGGCTCGCGCGACCGTGACGTGTCATGCCAGTCGGCCGTCAGCCTGACGGACTTTGTGCTCAATATGACGAGATATCGTTCGACCAGTTCGCGAAAGATATGGATAAATCGCCGCGCGTCTGCTGCTGATTTTTCTTATTTTTGTTGCTGTTTTCACAAGCGAGAGGTTGAATTTTATGGTCATACTACTCCCCCGCCTGTCAAAATTAAAACAAAAGACGAAAAAGGAGAACAATCTGGTCTTTCTCGCTTAATTCTCATTCCGCGAAAATGAGGTCTGTTCTGGTGTGGCCAGCCCGGCTGTGTGCTTGTGCTCCACCCCCCGGTAAACAATGACGAACCCTTTTCGTTCTACTCTACACTTTTCCTTCCCCACCCCTCACCCCTTCCCTTCCGGTCCCGCCCCCACCCCGCCCCCAACCCGCCCCCAACCCGCCCCCACCGCACCTCGCCATACGTTTACTGCTGAAACAGAACCTATTTTCGGCTGGTCGTGTTACGGGCCCACGCAAAAATACAGAGTACGGCCAAGCTCGCGGGCATTCAAGCGCGCGCTATGGTTGGTAGCGGACTGCACAGTAAACGAGTAAACGTACATGCAACGAATAGCGCCATCTTTTTCCCCCTTCAATATATGCGTGCAGCGCGGGGCGGGGCGGGCGAGCTGCTGGGTGGTTCCACCCTTAGCCCCCCGCACCACCCCGCAATCTCCCCGCGCGCGCAGTTGTAGTATTATAGTAGCGGGCCCCGTACGCCACGCTGTGCCCCCCGTGGGCCGCGGCCCGGCTCTGCGCGGCAGGCGCCCGCGCGCCGTCCATTCAGTGAGCCCCACTACTGGCCCCACCTCGCCCAGCTGGCCCAGCACGGCCCGGCCCGGCCCGGCTAGGCCCGGCGAGCGCAGCGCCCGCGCCCGCGCACCGCCACAATTCAAGCTCCCTCTTATTCGCGCGCCAAGAAAGTGACAGTCGCTTCGCCTCCTCCCTGGTCGGTCGCGCGGGTCTTCGGAGCGGGCGCCGTCGCAGAGCACTACTCGGCGGCGCGGGGGAGGAGGAGGAGGAGAGGGAATGAGAGGGAAGTTTGGGAGGCCGGGGGCTCGGGGCGTGGGGCGAGGGGAAGGGGGCAGAGACAGCAGGGAGCGGCCGGATCTCTGCGGGGGACCCCGCCGATAACCGAGAGTGAGAGGGACTATTGGATAGGACCGCGCTGGGGCGGGGCGGGGCGGGGCGGCCGGGTCTCCGCGCGCCCCTCTCCGCTCCGCGCGTCACACAGCCAAACTCGTTATGGTCATCGTCATTTGATGCAAAGCAAGTTGTGCGGCGTGGCGCGGCGTGGCGCGGCCGGCCCGGCGCGGCCCGGCGAGGCTAGGCGGCACGTGTGAAGGACGCGGGGTGCGTCACGCCGTCAGGGCCGCGAAGGCCAGTGCCGCGGTGCCGCTGCCGTCTGATTCCGAAGATCAGTTTCGTACCTCCCTCTTCGTCGCACCTATGACGGTGCCCTATGTGGGGGGTATGGCAGGGCCCAATGAGTGCGACAAGGAGGGAGGCGCGAGAGCGATCCTCGGAATCAGACGGCTGATCGCTAAGCCCCGGCCCCGGCCGGCCCCTTTATACCCTCCCCACCCTCATTCTCTTGTCGTGCAACGTTCATCCCCTTCTCTGAGTTACTTCGTACAATTTTTTTTTTTAAACAAGTACAATATTCTTTCATTGTGCCAGAGCAGTACAAAATCAGAAGAACCGAATGCGCTGGGTACCTATGTGCATGGACCGGGTTTTTAAGGCAATCGAGTTGCCTTCTAAAATCCCTGGGAAACGTAATGTCAATTGCTTTATACTGCCCCTTACGGGAGGAAAAAAAAAACGCTCCAAAGATTTTGATAATATTACCTACAGTTATAGTGTGTAAACTTGCATACTCACTCTTAAAGTTTTATTGAAACTTTAGCAATTTTTTTTTTTTTTGAAATTTGAATTGAAATTTCAGTTGCTAATGGTAATGTTCGACTTGTTAGGCTTCGCGTGCGCTAAAGCGCAAAACGCGAAGCCTATAGACACGCTCGATGTTTCTCGCCAAGATTTTCGTGTGCGCTACCTGCTCCCCAGCATCCAGACCCTCCCCCACAAACACACAAAAGAAAAAGGTTCGGGTCGGGGGCGGGGCCGGGGGCGGGGGTCCTTGCGGGGGTCCGCCCGGCCGGCCGCCCGACTCAGCGTGCGCATATATTATTGCCAGCGGACGAAAGATGCAATGAATAGAATGTCTTGCCGCAAGTTTTTCTCAAATTTTGAACCTAGCAACAAACAAACCAGATTTTTGGATCAAGCATCAGCCTTTCACCCCTCTTTTTAAAAAAAGTCAGGTGCTTCTACGACAATTTTGACTGTCGAGGAAGTGGAGGTTGAGGGAAAGTCCCCTCTCCTCAAAATTGTCCTACAACTCTGAATCTTTTGTTTAAAGACGGGTGAAATTATGAAAATTGGCATAGTAATCAGGATATGTTGACGATACGTTCAAAATTTTCGCAGTTTCTAGACCGCTTCACTAAGATGAGCAGACTACCCACACCCACCTCGGCCTCCTCGGTCCTCGCTCGACCCTCCGCTCGCAACCCAGTCCGGGTGTCACATGTGGCGCGCCCCCGCAAAGCAGGGTGCGAGGCGGAGCGTGGCGGGATGAATCGGGGCCTCTCACTGAAGCTCGCTATCTTTACAATATGAGTCTTAACTTGAGTCCAAGGTGAAAAATCAGTTCAGATTTGTCTGACGTAAAATATTGGTGCGCGTTTGGATCGGCTGACCTCAAAAACCCCATATTTAAAAAAAAAGGGGGGGGGGTGAATTAAGACAATGCTGACCGCGATTAAAAGTGCTAGTATGTGTCTTAAATTTTACTCGTTTAAATTTAAGGGCTGCCGGCCTCTCTTTCTCTCGTACCACTCCTACCCCTCTCTTCCTCTCCCCCCTCTCTCCTTTATGAATCCGTCACTAAATCGAAATCAAACTCTTCCCCTCTCTCCTCTCCCTCTCTTACCCTCTCCTAGGTGAATATCTTTGATTCAAACTCAGCTGTTTTGACCCTGTTTGGACCGTCGGAGGAAACAGCGGGTGGTGGAAATGTGGAAATGAGAGGAGCGGCAGGCCTTGCAGTAGGTATCCGCTCAGCTTGTAATTTCTATGAACGTTTCTTGACCACTGCTTGATCAAAGATGCCGTTAATGTGTAATGTGTAAGTCAAGGGGTTGAGCTTGCCATTGCCCACACCAAGCACGCGAAGCCTTTTTCGGCCACATTGAATAATGTGGACTTGACGGATTTTCATACTGAATATGGTTCTGTATTGAGCTGTCTTTAGTGACGCGAGGCCACGAGGCGTTACTCTTCCTCTTCGCATTCTCCGTCTCCCACACACGGCAACTCTCGCCGGGCTCTCCACCTCTCTCTTTCGCTCTAGGTGTAGGTTTCTCTTTGTCTCACCCTAGGACTGCGATGCGAATTTAGACGCTGCCGTGGTGGAAAAAGAAGGAGCAGTCTTGTGAATCGGCGTGAAATTTGAGGAAGTCGCGTTGGCCGGCGGCCGGCGTGCCTCTATATTCCCCCCCCCCTCTCTCTCTCTCTCTCTCTCTCTCTCTCTCTCTCTCTCTCTCTCTCTCTCTCTCTCTCCCTCCCTCCCTCCCTCCCTCCCTCCCTCCCTCCCTCCCTCCCTCCCTCCCTCCCTCCCTCCCTCCGTCCCCCCCTTTACCTCTATCCCTTTCTCTATTGTCTCGGCAGGCGAGGCCTCCGCCCTCCGGACGGCTGGCCAGCGCGCGGCGCGCGGCGGTGGCAACAAATGTGAAGCATGTCTCCGTTGAGTTTCTGCCAACTAATATCGCCAACCTGAGGCCCGTGGGCCGGACTGGCCGGGCCCCGTGGGGCGCGAGGGGCGGGGACGGGGAGGGCGGGCTGGCACAGGCAGGCAGGGCAGGGCATGGCACGGCTGGCTTGTACCGGGAATGCCGAGGCATCAGTACGACGGGACGCGTCGCGACGGCCGACGGAGGGACATCAGCCGAGCTGAGCTGAGCCGAGGCCGGGCCGGAGGCATCAGCAGTCCAGTCCAGCCCAGTCCCAGGCTCGGGCTCGGCCGCGGCGCAGTACAGGTCGGGGCAGCTTAGCGCCTGGAATCCGACGGACGTGAAAATGTGACACTACCGCTTCCCACAGCGAAATAACTTCGTCAGGAGGGAAAGAAAACGGGGAAAGGAATTCGGACACGTTGCGCGCGGGGTGGGAGAGGGGATGGGTTTTTATTGCGCGGCGTGGGCAGCACACGCGCGCGCGTCTTGTAACGATGCTGCCGAACAACGAGCACAATGAAGCATTGCGGAACGGACTCGGGTGAAAACATTGTTAGATACGACGGAGAGGGGCGGCCGGTGGGGCGTAGAAGAATGTGTAGCAGAGCCTCGTCGCGCACTCAAGACTGCGGGGCGCGCGACACGTGGGGACACACGCTTGGCGGGAGTGACGCAACATTGTCACTCTTGATACTGTTTCCTCAATGATGATATGGGATGGGCGCGGAGTAGCGCCGGGAACTGACTAAAAGCGAGGAGGGGCCTTGATTCAGTCGTAAAAGTGGTATCGTTTTGGTCATCTCATCGCGCCCGACCCGATCCGACCAGGTCCGGCCCGGGGCCCGGCGCGCCCGTGGTCCCCCCGCTCCACTCCCGCTATCCGCGGCGGCGTGGCCGGGGCCGGGTCGCTCTCTAGCCAAAACGCTTGCGACTCGTTTTTCTCATGGGCGATACTGCGGGACCACGGCGAAGACGACGACGCCGTGCCGCGAGGTTCAAGGGCGCCGCCCCGCCCGAAAGCGTTTTAGATTTAGACTTCCTGCCCGAGGAGTCCTTCACTATAAATTCAAGCGCACCCCATTTTTTCTAATTTTTCGGATAATTTTTCTTGATTTTTTTAGGCACGAAGTAGCCTTATGGTTTTGTGTCAGGATACGATTTTTTTTTTTATTAGCACGGCCCCTTACCTAAATCCTGATTTTTCTATAGGATTTTGATGAGACTTGGCAGAGAGGTAGAACTCGATCTCCTTGGTTCACTGCTGAAGTGCCAGCCCAAAGTTAGCGACCAATTTCGAGAAATTTCGATCTAAAATCTCCGTTTCTATGGTAATACTCGACTTGTCTCGGGAAAACAGCGTGGAAAGGGGAGCCGAGCCGAGACGCCATTGTCGCGACTGCTCGACCCCTCGGCGCGGCGCGCAGGGGATGAGGTCCGGCGGGGCCGGGGACTTGTTGATTCTACTCATGCACAGTAGTTCAAAAAATAAAATTTCGAACGACACGTTAGAATAAAAATGTAAAAGCGGTGTTCGATTGCCCATTGCACAACGAGCCTACAGTTCAAAAATCAAGCTGATCGCACGATTTTTACTGAGAGACTAACTTCTAAATCGTTTCAGCTAGAAAGCTAAAATTTGGCATGTGACCCGCTGAACTAGTGACCTTGAGATAAAAGAAATTTAGTAACATGACCCATGAGGCAAGAATTTTTAAATTAAATTTCTATATAAACCATCTTCTAAGGAAGAATTTAGTGAAACAAAAACAATAATTAACTTCGTGCCTACCAGGATTTCCTGAAATCGTATTTTTTTCTCTTGATTTTTTTCTGATTTTTTCCCTTATTTTATTTTGGGATGTACCTTGAGTTTGTTTTCTCCTTTTTGTGAAGGACTCCCTGTTCCTGTCAGCCTGGTCAAAGTGACAGTACTTTTCAATATTTTGTTGGTTTTTTGCGGGAGAGTGAGGTCCGTATGCCAGCGGCGGCGATCAGAGCGCTGATCCCAGTACTGCTCTCCGCTGCCTAACGACCAACGATCCTGGGTTCTCTACTTCGTGCGAACGGCGCAGCGCTGAGCAGCCGCAGGACTTCCCCGTGCCTGCTCCTCTGCACGAGAAGTGAGCGATATTTTCTTGTGTTACACGTCGAGTCCGCGCGGATGCATGCCTTTTTTCTAAGCCTTTTTCCTAGAAGAGTGCAAGAGTCAAAAGTAGAGAGACTCGGACTCGGAGGGAGTCTCTCTAGTCAAAAGGGCAGGGGGCAGGGTTCTGCGGGTGGCGACGCGACGGCAGAACCGTGCGACCCGCGGAGAGCGAGTGAGCGCGCGAGCCCACGCGGTCCGCCCCGCCGTGGCCCGGCCGGGACCGCACCGTCGAGCCGCGGGTAGTCCAGCCGCCGCGCGCGCGCGCCGTGTTGGTGGCCTACCCCGCCAGCGACAGGCTGAGAGCCGAGAGCGGCGCGGCCCGCGGCCCGCAGGCGTGGCGTGGCGTGGCGTGGCAGAGCGTGGTGAGGCTGCAGGACCGCGGCCTCAGCCTCCCGCGTGCTGCGGTCCCCACACAATGGTCCCCCCGCCCCGCAGTCACCGTCGGCCAGGCCCCGCGGCACCCCTCGCCGCGCTCAGCTCAGCGCACACCATGCACGCCGCCGCCGTCTTGCACAACGTGCTGATTGCTTATTCGGCCTGCCTCATTGATCGCCGCCCACGCGATCCCCTCATCGCCGCGTGCGCTGATCCAGCCGAGCGGGAAACAACTCTGAATTTTTGCGGACTCATTTTGTGAATTTTTATAGAATTTTTGATTTTTATAAATAGAATTTTTGTGAATTATCACTTGAATTTTACCATGTTTTCGTGAATTTTTCTGAAATTTTCTGAATTATGAGGTGTACAAAAATTTCAGAGTTGTTTCTCCCTAGGTTCTAGCCCTGCTGCTTTCCTCCCCCCCCCCTCCTCCCCTTCCTCTCCGACTCTGCCCCCTGTTCCGATTTTCGTGCTTTCCTCTCTAACTTCAGCGTCTCCCAGGTACTCAGGGCGGGACGCGCACGCGCTCGACCTTCATCCCGTCCCGACTCTGGCCCTCTCCACCCACCGCCCCCCTCCCCTACTAACTGCCGAGCCCTCTGTAGCTCTTCTTCGCACCTCTCCATGTAGCGATCATAGGAAGGACTGCTGTCGCCAACCTGCACTTCTCAGAAATGCAGCCCTGGAGCCAGGCGGACCCCACGAGCGTCCAGCCAGCGTCCCCCTCCCTTTCCCCCTCCCCCACCAGGATGCACTTCAGTCGCCGAACCACGGACCGAACGCAGCGTAGGGCCGCTACGCGGGGAGAACGACAAAACGCCCACTTTGGGTTTTACAACCATTTCTTTCCCTTAAAACTACTTTATAATGGGTAATTTTTATCACTTTTCTCCGTCGACCTGGAGAGTGTCTTGCAATCTGCATTTTTTGGGAGGCAAGACTGGGCAAGCCTTCCGCATCGAGAAGGGAATACTGCTGGGTTTTCGTGTCTTACCACAAGAAAATTTTCTCTGTAATTTTAAAATACCAAAGGATGTGGACGTATATTGGTGAAATATTTAGCGATTGGTGGTACATTTAAGTTTGAGGACATATAGCTTAGGTATCGTGGTTGCGAGCCACACCTTTAGCGACCGGTCCAGGGGAGGATGTGTTTGTTGTTGTCTGAGCCCGCGCGGAGGACGGGCGCGGCGTGGCAGAGCGTAGCGCGGGGGTGGAGTGGAGGGAGGTTGTGTGCCGTACCGACGACGGTCTTGCCCTCTACCTGCGCGCAAGTGACACATGCCTTCGTTTTCCTCGAAGTGCAGCCAAGTGCGCGTAGCGTGCCCTCCCCTCTCCCCCTCCCCCTCCCCCCCTAATCCTCCTCCCACTCTCCACTCCTCGCCGGCCCGGCCCGGCTGGGCCCGGCTTTTCAGTGTACTGCTGGATTTCCCCGCGCCGGGTGGCGTAGCGTAGTGTGGGGGGCGTCCCCAAACGAGGGAACAGCACTGCAGCGTGGCTGCAGCATGGCTGCAGTGCTTGAGGGTGGCTGGAGTGCTGGAGGGTGGTATTTCCCCAGCCACGTCCTGCCTTCCTCCAAGCTCCCGCCTGCCTCCAAGCTCCTGCCCGCCGTCTTCAGGGAGAGAGGAGTCCTAAGTGGAAATGCGCCGTGACCGAGGGGTCCCTCACTCCCATTTTCCGCGTACGATGACTTTCGATCAAAAATGACTGATTGACTGAAAAGGACCGAAAATTGACTAAAATCATGAAATGATTGAAAATTGATTAAAACTTATTGAAACGATTGAAAATGACGACAGAGATTGAAAATGATTGAAAATGATTGAAAATGATTGAAAATGATTGAAAATGATTGAAAATGATTGAAAATGATTGAAAATTGATTGAAAGTGATTGAAAGTGATTGAAAATTGATTGAAAGTGATTGAAAAAGATTGAAAATTGATTGACAATTTATTTTGAAGGAGTTCAAGCAATTTGCAGATAACCGATGGCTGGAAAAATGACTTCGGCGACTAATTTAGGCACCAACGTCCTATGATTCACCCTAACAATCAAGCTATAGATGAACGTTTCTCGAAGCAGGCGCCTAGTGTGGTGTATAGGCCAACCCGCAAAGCAAATGACGACAGAGATTGAAAATGATTGAAAATGATTGAAAATGATTGAAAATGATTGAAAATGATTGAAAATGATTGAAAATGATTGAAAATTGACTGAAAATTGATTGAAATGATTGAAAATGATTGAAAATGATTGAAAAGTAAAAGAAAATGACCGAAAATGATGGAACTACAGATAAAATGATCGAAGTACTGAAAATGTGATTGAGATGACGGAATGACCGAAAATGACTGAAAATGATTTATGCTGATTGAAAATGATCGAAAATGTGACTGAATTTCCCCGCGTACGATGACCGAAAGGAGTGAGGGACCCCTCGGCCGTGACTCACATGAGCCCGTATCCAGAATCCGGGGAGTAGCAGATTGATGGTTGGTACGGTATGGTACCAGGGCGCTGTCAAGGGGTGCTGCCCAGCCCAGCCCTGCCCTGCCCTGCACTGCCCTGCCGGTGGGTGGGGCTGGGCTTTACTGTACCCCGCCGCCTGTCCGAGCCTTATTGCTTCCTCTGAGACGTCTTTTCAAAATCTGGACCCCTTTTCTTCTCCTCGCTCCCTTTTCTGCAAAATAATCGGCCGTCCGACGCAGCGCGGCGGCGGCGGCGGCAACACGCCCCTTCTTGCTGGACCCTCACGGAATCCGAACGCGCGCCCCGCAAGAAGATTGGCCCAATTTCTGTAAATTTTTTTCCCCCTTTTAATTTATTTCGTTGTTTTGTGGAAGTTTCATTTTGTCGGGGACGAATGTGTGAACTTGGGCAATGCTTTGGTTTCCTCCGCCTCGCCGGCCTGGCGCGGCGCAGCGCGTCACCCCCCGGCCCGGGCCCGGGGGGCAGGGCTATTTGCATTTGCGTTTGCCCCCCACTCCTCCCCTCGGCTACCTGGATATCACGAGCTAGCGGGGTGCGGTCGACGGGGGAGGGGCGCTCCCCCCAGACCGACTTATGATGGTCGAATCAATGTTTGCGGTTGAAACCGAGCATGCAGTATTCTGTTATCGCTCGGAATCAGCTACGGCTCCAACTATCACGGGGGCACAGAGAGGCGGCCCGTCATCTCACCCCCTCGGGTTAATAGGAAAGGGGGCTGGGAACGGGAGAGGGTAAAAAAAAAAAATATTAAAAATAGCTGAGGTGTGATGATCAACTTTATTTTTTATGAGCAATATTCCATATCTAGTATATCGAATATACAATAAAAGAGAACAGAAGTTGGTGTCCACGACCAAACACGTGCACGATGAACACCAAGCTGAATTTGCTCTCATCGCGCAAGTTTTCGGTAGTCACAACCAACTCCTGGTTGTGGGTGTAAGACTTTAGATACCAGTTATCAAATTATGCTCACGAAACAGACTTAATCATCAAATCAATTTTTTTTAATTATTATTTTTTTGTGTGTGTGTGTGTGCGTAAATATAGCGAGAGGACGCCGACTCTCTTGCGATCAGCGGGACCCTAGGTATGTACAAAAATCTGCAGAGAGACAAGGAGATGCGAAACAGAGCGGGGGGGGGGGGGGGCAATAAACAACACAGCGGTGTAGAAAATAAAGGCCCAGGGGGCCAAGGGGGGCGGCCTTTTCGGCACTCTGACCCTGAGCGTGGGAGGCTTCGTTGAGGGTTCCGGATAGCTTCGGCAGTCCGGGGCCGGGCCGGGGCCGGGCCGGGGCCGAGGCCGGAGACTAGTGCAGCCTGGCCGGGAGCCGACAGTGTTGCCACATGGGGTCGGGGGCGGGGGCGGCTCACTACTTCGGTGTCGCCAACACCCCGCGGCTTCCTTTTCCTAAGACCGGCAAGCCCGAGTCGTATGCCGTATGTACCGCGCCCGTGATAAGTTCGAGAGCGGTCCGCCAGGCCCCGGCCTCCGCAATCCCTATGAATTTCATGACGCGTCCACCGCCAGCCTCCGCATAGCAAAAGTGCTGCGGGCGGGGGCGGCACAGGCGCCAAATTCGTCCCATAAGGGCACCGAAACCTGTCCGAATGAGTCCGTAAAGTGCGCCCTGGCCGCATTTTGGCGTTAATGGGGGCACGTGTGGTGCCCTAACAGGTATTTTTGGCGCCCTAAAGGCCCCAAAATTTTCTTTGCACGCTTCGCTCGCAATATTTTTGGACACAAACTGATGCAGAACACGCCAAAAGGCCTTCTTTTTGCTCTTGCGTTTATTTAATTCTATCCAGTTTCCTAATATTATTACCATCAGTACAATTTTTTTCTGAATAAGTGATTTTTTTTAAGGGAAAGGGGGGCGGGTGGCCGAAAGTCCCGTAAGGGGTCCCCTCCCCCCTCTGACTGAAATTCGTTCCTACGCCCCTGGCGGCGCTGCGTCGGCGTCCGCCTCCGGAGGCGGGGCGGAGGCAGTGTCATCGCAGCCATCACAATATTTCAGTCGGCAGCAGTTCAATGGCCACCCAGCCACAAACTGCGCTTCCAGTCGATTTTTAGTCTGTGTGGGGGCGGCACCTCCCCTTACTAAACCAGCCTGCAGAGCGATTCCGGTGCACGCACCCGTAGGCCCACTCCCTGAGTGCGAGAGAGTAAGAGCGCTCTCGCACTCTCAGCAGACCCCTTGAGAGCGAAAGAGACAGAGAGGGGAGTGCGTGCACCGGAATCGCTCTGCAGGTCTGCGAAAGCGCCGCGCGTCTGCCCGGTCTGGGGCGCGGACCCGCCCCGCCCCGCCCCGCCCCGCCCCGCCCCGCCCCGTCCCGTCGGGGGTGCCAGGGCGTGGCACGGGCGATAGACGGGTCACGCCGCGAGAGGGAGAGCAAAGGGAGCGAGCTGCGAGCTGGTGTTTGGTGCCGTGAGGCCAAGCAGACTGAGGCAGGAGATTGTCGTGGGAAAAGGCGGAGTGAAAGTTAATTGAAAAACATATTTATGTCATTCGGGGGGCGCGGGGATACGCCGATATTATGTCCGCGATTAGTTTTCGCATCGTGACTGTGTGACGACTGTGAGTGCGGTACGGGCTCGCCTCGGCGTTGGTCTCATCAGTGTATTTCCCCGATTCCTGTTTTAGCGCCAAAAAGCTCATCCCGGCCTTTGCTTCTTTACGACTGGCCTGGCTGTGCCTGACCGCGCTCGAGAGCGGCATGGACTTATCCCCTACCAGTCCTGCCGGCTCAGGGCCCGCGGGGGGACTGAGCGCGGAGCGCGGGCCGCGGGCGCGCGGGCGAGGGGCTCACCGCTACGATATGCCGGGCGGTAGCCCAGGAACCCTAGTCGAAATAAGGCCCGAACCGGGAAAAAAACGCACAAAAGGTCTGAAAACTGTTTCTGGTGCAGTTTGATGAGCTGATCACGCTCCCACAAAGTTCCCTAATATTGGACGCGGGAATCTCGAGTTATTGAACAAAAAGGGCCTAAATGCAGGGTTTCACTGTATCGTCCATAGCTCCGAAACTATTCGTGCGAGAGAGGTGAGATAGGTGTCAAAATGTGCGGAAAGAATCAGGGAACACGCCCCAACCATCAGAACGCAAGCGAAAACTGCTCTTCTAACTGAAAACTTGAGTTAAACAGAAAATTTTGATTTCGACTTGTTCAATTTCAAATATCTCACGTCATATTTCTTAAACGAGCGGGAAAATGAGGGAAACGCCCCGGGGTAACGCTATGCGCCTAACCTTCAGCTCGATGACGCTGTGCTTACTTTTACTATATCTGTAACCGTTCATGTTCAAATCGCCTTGAACCGAAGAGGTGCAGAGCTCCCGCGCGGCCCGCCGCTGGCCGCCCGCTGCTCTCCGGCCGCCGAGCCCCGCTTCCCCCTCCACTCCCAGCCGGGCCGCTGCCGGAGGAGGCGCGCTCCCTCTCTCTCTCACACGCGCTGCTCGCCGTGGGTGCGACAAGGACGGTGCAGCGAACATTCACACTAAAAGCGCGCGGATGTTTGAAGGGAGGAATTCTTGTTTTAAAAACTACGACTGCGTAATATGCTAGACCAAAACTATTTTATATTTTAATCACGTCCTCAGATTTGACTTCTTAAATTTAACAACACATCGACACAGATTAAAACAAATATTAGAAATAAGCACGAAAACATGTAAAAAAAAATACAATGTCAAAAATACAATTCTAAGCCCCTACTAATTTAGAATAGGCTACAAGTTACAAACGAAAGATAAAACAATACAAATAGGAATGTTACTACAATATTAACTTAAACAAAAAGGAAAATTAACAATATCTACAAAAATAACCAGAAATGGAGAGCGTAGCTGTGACATATTCAGGAGGAGCCTGGCGAACCATGTAGACACTTATTTAAATCTGTTGGACTTAGAGTAACACGTTCTTACTTTTTCCTCACTAATTTGTACACACCTGGGTCGGTTGTAGTATGACATGACAGAGACGCAATCGTTTAAAAAAATGGAAAGCCAGAACCGTGCCTAAACAAAAAAAAAAAGGAATGTTTTAAATACTTATGCACAGGAAATGTCTCCTTCCCGTTCCTTGTTTTATTTGTTCTACTTACATCGCTTTAGAGGTTTTCCCAGTCCGCTTCATCCCCTTCGACGGTGTTGCTGCACCTCTCACCCCTGCATTTTCCGCAAGCTGGAGTGCACGGCAGTTCAGCTTTCCTGCAGGAGCAGCCGCTGCCCGCCCTGCAGCCGGCCTTGAAGTTGCCGGCGATGAGATGGAGCAGCTCCTGTGGGGCTGGCGATAGCTTGGACGGCACAGGGTGGAGGGACCTTTCTCCCCTGTACCATCCCCACTGCGTCGGGTCGAGGGAATTCCCCAGCCAGTCCTGCACAGTCAGATACACCCGCAGGGAGTGCTGGCGAGCTCTGTCTGATGTCGGCGGTAGGTCGGCAAGGAGGACGAAGCTCATTGGTGACTTCACTGCCCAGCAACCAACTGCCCTTCTCCTCCCCGGACCTCATGCGCTACTTCGATCGAGTACAACTACAAAGTCACTCATGCGAAGTCACCAATGAACGTCGTCCTGCTTGCCGACCAACCGCCGACGTCAGACAGAGCTCGCCAGCACTCCCTGCGGGTGTATCTGACTGTGCAGGACTGGCTGGGGAATTCCCTCGACCCGACGCAATGGGGTTGGTACATGGGAGAAAGGACCCTCCACCCTGTGCCGTCCAAGCTGTCGCCAGCCCCACAGGAGCTGCTCCATCTCATCGCCTGCAACTGCAAGGCCGGCTGCAGGGCGGGCAGCGGCTGCTCCTGCAGGAAAGCTGAACTGCCGTGCACTCCAGCGTGCGGAAAATGCTCTGCAAACTCAAGTGTAGTACAGTACTGCAGTAAATAGTGTGAGACCAATGGTCCTGCAGTAAAAAGTGTAGGACCCGTTGTGTCTTCCAGTATTTAATGTAGGACACCCTGTGTCCGACAGTTTTTAGTGTAGGACACCATATGTCAGACACAGGGTGTCGTACACTAAAAACTGTCGGACACAGGGTGTCCTGCACTAAATACTGTAGGACACAACGGGTCCTACACTTTTTACTGCAGGACCATTGGTCGAGGGGTGCCCAACTGAGGTAATCCGGTGTACGCGGAGTTGGTAATCAATGGTAATCCCTGGTAATCTTTGGTAATCCCTAGTAATCTTTGGTAATCCGTGGTAATCCCTGGTAATCTTTGGGAATCCCTGGTAATCCCTTGGTAATCCCCGGTAATCTCTTGGTAATCATTAGTAATCACAAGTTATACTCAGTAATCCCTTGGTAATCCTTGGTAATCTCTAGTAATATCTGGTAATCAGTAGGGAATCCCTGGTAATCTTCAACTGTGAAGGATCGAAATTTCTCGGTAGTTTCTTGTTTTATCCTTGTTACTAACTGGTAATCGCTGGTAATTTTCGGTAATCGTTGGTAATCCATGGTAATCTTTGGTAATCCATGGTAATCTTTGGCAATCTCCGGTAATCTTTGGTAGTCCATGGTAATCTTTGGCAATCTCCGGTACACTGAAAATCTACGAGTCATAACTCTCGCCCCTATACGAGTGAGAATTTGAGGGTAATTTTATTACTCTCTGGAGAGTAAGAATTTTTTTCCTCGCCCTTTTTGGGAAAGAATTTTGAGACCTCGCCCAAATAAAGTGAGAATTCATGCTCAAATTAAGTGAGGTTAAAAAATCCTTACTCAAATAGAGCGAGGCTCAGAAAAATCTCGCTCGAAAAGAGTGAGGTTAAAAATTCTCACTCTAATTTAGTATGGAAAAGTGTCCTCTCCCATTTTGGGTGAGAAATTAGATTCCAGGATTTGTAGTGTAATCTTAAGTAATCAATTGCAATCTTTGCAACTTTGGTAATAGTGGTAATCCCTCGTAATCCTTGGTAATCCCCGGTAATCTTTGGTAATCTTTGGTAATCTTTGGTAATCTTTGATCTTTGGTAATCCGGTGTACACAATTTTATCGAGTTGGCCCCCCCTCGCCATTGGTCTCACACTATTTACTGCACTACTGTACTACACTTGAGTTTGCAGAGTGAGAGGTGCAGCAACACCGTCGAAGGGGGTGAAGCGGACTGGGAAAACCTCTAAAGCGATGTAAGTAGAACAAATTCTTTAAAACAGGGAACGGGGAGGAGACATCACTGTAAAAAGGAAAATCGATTTTCGAAGGGTCAAAACCCCCTGTAAAATTCGGAAAGCGTCGAAAAACGGCCGGAAACGAAAGCGAAATCTGTTCCAACGGTTTTCAAAGCGACAGTATCGTAAACAAGCGCTGCGTCTGAATTACGACGAAAGCAACCGTTTCTCGACATTGGAAGAAGCTACAATTGCGTCGGTTTGTGGCGAAATGGCGAAATAGCCTACGGATCAGCTCAGAGTCGAATTTCGAACTCCAGGTGGGTTCGTTTCTCAAACCGAGACGATAGGAGCAAAATCCGGCGATCAGAGAGTTCGTATTTGTTCACCGACGTTTTCCGACGTTAGGTGACGTCGAAAATCGACTCACGTGTTTACAGTGATTTCCTGTGTATAAGTATTTTAAATATTCCCTTTGTTTCGTTTAGGCACGGTTCTGGCTTTACATTTTTTTAAACGATTGCGTCTCTGTCATGTCATACTACAACCGACCCAGGTGCATACAAATTAGTGAGGAAAAAGTAAGAACGTGTTACTCTAAGTCCAACAGATTTAAATAAGTGTCTACATGGTTCGCCAGGCTCCTCCTGAATATGTCACAGCTACGCTCTCCATTTCTGGTTATTTTTGTAGATTTTGTTAATTTTCCTTTTTGTTTAAGTTAATATTGTAGTAATATTCCTATTTGTATTGTTTTATCTTTCGTTTGTAACTTGTAGCCTATTCTAAATTAGTAGGGGCTTAGAATTGTATTTTTGACAATGTATTTTTTTTACATGTTTTCGTGCTTATTTGTTTTAATCTGTGTCGATGTGTTGTTAAATTTAAGAAGTCAAATCTGAGGACGTGATTAAAATATAAAATAGTTTTGGTCTAGCATATTACGCAGTCGTAGTTTTTAAAACAAGAATTCCTCCCTTCAAACATCCGCGCGCTTTTAGTGTGAATGTTCGCTGCACCGTCCTTGTCGCACCCACGGCGAGCAGCGCGTGTGAGAGAGAGAGGGAGCGCGCCCCCTCCGGCAGCGGCCCGGCTGGGAGTGGAGGGGGAAGCGGGGCTCGGCGGCCGGAGAGCAGCGGGCGGCCAGCGGCGGGCCGCGCGGGAGCTCTGCACCTCTTCGGTTCAAGGCGATTTGAACATGAACGGTTACAGATATAGTAAAAGTAAGCACAGCGTCATCGAGCTGAAGGTTAGGCGCATAGCGTTACCCCGGGGCGTTTCCCTCATTTTCCCGCTCGTTTAAGAAATATGACGTGAGATATTTGAAATTGAACAAGTCGAAATCAAAATTTTCTGTTTAACTCAAGTTTTCAGTTAGAAGAGCAGTTTTCGCTTGCGTTCTGATGGTTGGGGCGTGTTCCCTGATTCTTTCCGCACATTTTGACACCTATCTCACCTCTCTCGCACGAATAGTTTCGGAGCTATGGACGATACAGTGAAACCCTGCATTTAGGCCCTTTTTGTTCAATAACTCGAGATTCCCGCGTCCAATATTAGGGAACTTTGTGGGAGCGTGATCAGCTCATCAAACTGCACCAGAAACAGTTTTCAGACCTTTTGTGCGTTTTTTTTCCCGGTCAAAACCTAGGGCTCCTGGACTACGGGGCAGGGCGGGGCAGGGCAGGGCGTCGGTCGCGCGGAGCGTAGCGTCATTCCCCCACCCCCTGCCGGGGCCGGGCGCGGCGCGCGCGGAAGGATCCGCGCCCGATCCTCCTCCGCCACAAAGTAGACCCACCGCCGGTTGGCGATTCTTTTGACAGTACAGCTTGTTGGGGCGGCCGCCGCACGCAGGCCGTCTCGTCCTGAGCCCAGCCCTTCACCCGCGCCCGAAACGCGTCCCTCCGCGTCGCCGTCGGCAAATTTTCAGTCATTTGCCGGAAACGTTGACCTACATCACTTGGGTTGGCGCCCGATTCAAGGTTCGACGCGGGGCCCCGCGCGCGCTGCCCGCGCTGCCCGCCCGCCGGACTGGTGGCGCGCTCCTGCGGCAGGATACGGAACCGGGCGCGCGGCGGCGGCTGTGCCAGGCAGTGCGGGCCGGGAGCGGGGAGGAGCGGGGCGGGGGAGGGGCAGGCAGGCAGGCAGGGCAGGGCAGGCGGGGCGGGGGGGGGAGGGCACGCTTAGCGTAGGGGTGCCGGCCGGCCCGCCGCCTCTCCGCTGCCACTGCGCTACCGGCGCCCGCCCAGCTCGGTCGTTCGCGTACGCATCGCAGAGTCAGCTCGTTGGCTTGCGGTGAACTCGCGGCGATCCGGTCGGTCGATGGTGACTAGTGTGCCTCGCGAGTGGTGGAGCAAGTAGTGAAATGCCTGTGCATCCCGAGTCGGTCCCTGGTGTTTCGTGTCCGACGTCCCCTTTGTTTTCATCTGTGACTGCAACCTCTGTTGTTATAAACATTGCGCGCGCTTCTCACCCGGCTGCTGTCAGTGACATAACTGCGAGTTCCTCAGCGGCTCGCTCCGTTCCTGGATTTTCACTTGTGCCCAAGTGTCTGTGTGATATTGTGGACTTTGATATTCCTGGAAGTGTTTCGCGAAGAGACAATTTACTGGATTAACTCGCCTGGATTATCAACATTAGTGATCTACGCCCTTGGATTATTTCATCAAGTTTAATGAGTTCTGGTGAGTTGAACAGTGATGGTTGTTCCCCGTCTTACAACACGTTGGTAAATCACTGCCCTGGAGTGAAGCTGGGGGTCTTTTCGCTGTCATTGACGAAAATAACCTCTATAAATAAACCTCAAATTTTCTCGAATTCGCGGCAGTCCTCTCCAGGGCTCTCGGGCTGGCCTTGGGATCCCCCTTCCCCAAACTTGGAACGCGCTTGGCAGGAGTTGCGCAATCGCTGGTTGGTTATTTGGCGCCTTCCAGCGAGACTGTTCCTGGCCGGCGTCTTCTCGGAAGTCGCTCTGGCGGTGTTTGTCAGCGTTTGACTGTTGTGGCGACGGGCTTCGTCTAGCAGCCGTGCTGCAGCAGCGCCAGCGCCCTCCTCGGCACGGCCCGGGCGGCCGGCCGGCCTGGGCTGGGCCTGGGTTTCCTCTCGCGTCTCTGCCCCTGGCCTGGCCCGGCCCGGCCCGGCCCTGCGCCGCGCCGCGCTGGGGCTGTGCCTGGGGGCCGGGCCGGGCCGGGCTGGGGCCTGCGTGCCTACGCCGGCCGGCCGGCGCGCCGCGGCGGCCATGCTCGGCTGGCAGCCTTCGATTGTTGAACAACGCCCAAGCTGTCAAACCGCTCAGGACGCGCGCGGAGTCTGTTACGCTACGCCCTTAGATTAGTTGACGTCGCGTCGGCTTTGTTGGTATCGCTCCGCTCTGTGTGGGCGATGGGGCGCGGCGCGTACAAGTTTCGCATACATCACTGTTAAGATGAAATTTGTTGTGCAATGGGTGTTGCCGGGGCGCACAGCCTGGATTCTAAGTGGCTGTCGACAGGTTGGCGGGAAAAAGAGCCATAGTACTTCGTAAATTTTAAAAATGGGAGGAGCAGCTCAAATTTATTCATTTTTCGTTCCGTAATTAAAAAGTTTTTCAATTTACAGTATTTCTTAAAGCTAAAGTCAGTTTTAAACGATATGATTTTAATCGCTGCTGAAAGAAATTTTAAAAATAAAGATTCAGAACAAACTTAATTTTACAAAAAATAAAAAAAAAAAAAAAAATATCTATGTGGACATACGTAGTAATGCGCGCGATATGTGTTGCAGAAACCACCATGCCACCCCAGTTCGAGCACCCCTGGGGTAACCCCACGGGCCAGTTGAGTCTGCCCGAGGAAACCTCCCTCGACCTGTTCAACTTCAGCTTCGACGACATGAGCCTCAGCTTTGACCTGAAGCTGGACGACACGCCCCTCTTCGACGGCTTCCCCTTGGAGCTCGAGTGCCTGGACCTCCCCGGCGAGGGCCCCGGCTCGTCCCAGGTCATCCACGACTGCATGTGGGCTGGCACCTGCGTCGACGACAAGGAGCGCCCCAACCCTCTGGACAGGGTGCGGGAGAGCCCTGTCAAGAGTGAGCCCGCCCTGCAGACCTGCTCACCTGCGGTCCTGCAGACACCCACCAAGGACACCGAAATAGTGCCTTCATATACCCCTACCAGTGTGCACCTCCACAGTAGACAATCCTCTGTAAAATCAAACAACCGTAGCTTACTCAGGACTAACCAGCCTCGCGCTTGTGCGGCCACTGTGGTGGGTAGTGAGCGGACAGCTGCGTCTCAGGACGAAAGTGACGATTCCGGTCGGCCCGACACTCCCCAGAGTATGAGTAGTAGTGATTCCGAGGCAGACCACCACCACCAGCTCAGCTCCTCTCACAGGGAGGAGGTGGACGAGGATGATGACGAGGACGACGAGGAGACGGAGGAGGAAGGGGAGGAGGACGACGACGACGATGAGGACTCCGCTGACCATGACGCCTCCCTCATGGACGACGACGCCCCCATCGACGCGGTGCCGGTGTCTAAGGTGACCGGGCAGACCGTGCGCACGTCCCTGTACAAGGAGCACCATGAGCGCGCCTCCCGGTTCGACTCCCGGCCGCAGCAGACAGTGTCGAACCACTTCTTCAACGACCACAGCTACCATCTGAGCAAGACGGACCACCCGTCCATTCCCGGCAACCTCACGCCCTCTGATTCCGGTGAGTTCAGTTATTTATTTTGTTCATTTTTTCCTGTAAAGCATATGGTGTTTGTTTTGGCGCGCACACTGTCGGAAACATCTTTTGAGAACCGCGGCTCTGACGCGCGTCCTCCAGACTTGTTTCCGGCGGCGGTTATGCCCCTAGTAGCGTCGGACCTACTCCGCCCTCGCGGATACGTCCGACATGCACTGGCTGACGGCATTTTGGCGCGAGCGTTCACCTGAGTCCCTCCCCCTCCCCTGCTCCTGCGCTCACTGTACTAACCCCAGTGTACTTTCGAAACGCCGCATTACGTACTTGTCTAGTACAGTCCTGCGTCTCGCGTGTAAATATTTGATCAGGTACCCTTTTTTCCATCCTTGTGTGAGACTGATTGAAATCGCTGTGTCCCGCCGTTTCAATGGCGCTGTCGGTCGGGCCGTCGGGCCCCGCTTATGTAAGTCAGGGGCAGCTGGTGGCGCAGGGCGGGCAGGGCGCGTCGTGCCGCCCCACGCTACGCCACGCCACGCCACGCCACGCCGCCACCGCCCGAGCCCTTGTCCGGCACGCCTACCTGTGCGGGCTGGGGGATGGGGCGGGGGAGGCGAGCGTGGCGCCACTAGCTCGGGCCGTCTCGGGGCGTGTGTGGATTATATGGTGGAATCTCCGGACTGGGCGGCGCGGTGGGACGTCCCCTCTGGCGGGGCGGGCCGGCCCAAGGGTGAAGGACCATCCAAGGCGGCTTCTAGGAACACGCCGCCTGTCCGGGCCGGCCCGGCCTGGCCCGGCCACTCTGGGCAGCTGGGCACTGGACCATGGGTAGGGCAGGGCTCTGGGGGCCGTCGCGAAGCGCCTTCGGAAAGGAAAAGTGATAATGAAGAACGCGTTGAGGGCCGCGGCTTCGGCTGCGGCGGCGCCGTGTCCGGGATGAGCCGGGCCGGGCCGGGCCGAGCTCGCGGCCAGGCTGTGGCGGCGGCGGCGCGGGAGAGGCCCTGGGAAAGGGGGAAGGGCGGGCGGGTGGGAGGGGGGAGCATCCTCGCGCTCCCAAGGTCATTATCTTTTGTCGTTCGCTCAGGAGCAAAGCACCAGCAAGGCCGTGGTGCGGAGTGGCGGGGCGTGGAAGGCCTGGCCTGAGGCGCTGGTGGTGGTCGCAGCGGCCACGCTCAATTGTTTTCTGACACTCTAGGGTTAAGTTGCTTTAACGGCGACGATCGGGATGCGTGTAGTGAGATGGGCTCTCGGCGGGATGTGATGTGCTGGGGTCTGCAGGCTCGGGCCGGGCGGTGGCGTAGGCCCTGCTTAGGTGGGCGATGACGCGGTCGGTCGGCCGTTTCAGGCCGGGGCCCATGTGGGAGAGTCGCGGAACGGCCGCCGCGCCGGGCCGAGTGCGTCTCCCGCGAACTGAGACTTTGACTCACCAACCAGCACCTCGCGGTGAGTGTACGGCCGCACGGACGTGTTTGGCGACAGTCAGGGGGGAGAAGGGGGGGGGAGGGGGGGGGGCGGCGGTCGTAAAGCTCCTGACGGGCCCCTCCTGCCCCGGGCCGCGAGGAATACCAAATCCTTTCCGTCGTGCCGCCCGCCGGGCTCTCTGCTCTGGCCGGCTCGGCCCGCCCCGACTGACTTGGAGTTGTATAACTCTCTTGTTGGGAAGGGCGAAGGGAAGGCAAGGCCTTTCCGCTGTGCCGCAGCTGCTGCTGGCCCCGCCCTGCCCCGCCCCGTTGCTGATTCACTGTTTGCCCGGGGAAAGGGTTTGCGGTGCGCGCCGCGCGCCCGGAATGTGGTCCGGCCCGGCGGCCTGTCCGGCGGGCATGCGCGGCCGGCCGGCTCCGAGCGCAGCGTCACGTGACTGACCGAGTGTCATTGCTCTTATGTCACACGTGTGAGAAATTCCGCCGTCGTCGTGTGGCGCGGCGCACTTCCCGCCGTGGGCGTAAATTTGACTGAAATGGTTTTATCGGGCTCAGTGTGTGTGACGGATGTGAGAGGAGGCAGGCATGGGGGTGGGGGGGAGCTGTGGCTTCGCGAGAGCTTTCTGTCTCCGCGTGATTCTCGTCCCCGTGACGTGTGCTCCCCCTCTCTCCCCGCCTCCGCGCGCGCCCGTCTGATACGAGAGTACTGTGCAGCCTGGCCCGCACGCATTCTACTGTACACGAGGGCCTCGTACAACACTGCAGCCCGCGGGCGGCAGCTCGGCGCGGTGCACCCGTCCGCTAGGCGCCAATACCCGGGGAGGAGGGGGCGGGGGGGAGGGGGGTCCCACGTCATGGCGAGGCCCCGCCGTCGTCTGGGAAACGGAATAGGAATAGTGCTTCCCCGTCGACGACGTCAAGTTTGCGCGCGCGGCTGCCTCAGGAGGGTCCCCTGGCTGTGCGCAGGTTAGGAGGATGAGGAGGCTTGGTCGCGGTTTGGTTTTCGAATGCAGGCGACCGACGCGCTCTTGGCACGCGGGGAGACTATCCGTCTGGAATGCGACGCCCCCCCCCCCGCCGCGCCCCAGGTGTGCGGGGCCGTGCCGGCGGCGGGGCGGTCAATGGCCGCAGCGGGTGCGCTGTGGGGCACTGCAAAAACTGAACCGGCGCGGCCCGGCGGGGCGGGAGAGAGGCGGAGAGAAAAGCTGTTCTATGGACATTTAAAACCAGTCCGGCACTGGCCGCCCCCCGCCCCACCCCGCCCCGCTCGGCCCAGGCTCCATTCGCCATCTGCAACAGTCCGTCGTCCGCCCCCGCCCCGCCTCCACCACAGTATTTCTTTGCCGCCGCCCGGCCCCACCTGTACCTGCCGTCCTCTTTTTTTTCTCTTTTTACTTTATTTCTTTTCCTCCACGCCGCCGCTGCCGCGTCGTCCCTGCTCTTCGGTTTTTCTTATTTTCCGATCGGCACCCAATCCCTTGGTCGTTCTGCTGCGCTGGAGAGTGAGATGTGTCGATTACGGGAGAGAGATGCAGTAGTAGTAGCGGCAGCGGTAGAATCCAGCCGGCGTCTGACGTGTCCGTCCCGTCTGCACGTCCTGTCTGTCGGCCCGGCCTGGGCCTGGGCCTGGGCCTGGGCCTCGGGGATGGTGTTCGCACGGAGCAGGGCCAGGGTGCTCGGTGGCTGTGTGTCCCATGGGGAGGGGTGGGGGGAGTGGGTTGTGAATGGACTGAGAGATGCACCGGCCGGCGTACCTGCCGCTGGCGTGCCAAGCCCGGCACCCATTCTGTCGGTCGAGTGCGAGTGGGTGCATTTCCATTTTATTAGTTTTATTTTTATTGGAAAGTATTTTGTGTATGGATCTCTCCCTACCATCCTGCCCACACCTGGCTGGTGCGGCGAGCGGAGGGGTACTCCGATGCCCTCTGGGGATCACATGGAAGGCACTGGGTCGCGCCGGCCAGGCCCCGGGCCCCGCCATGGCGCCAGTAATTGAAGTGCATGTCCCCTCCTCTTTTTCTCTCTTCAGCACCCTCGCCGCTATCCCAGAAGGCAGAGGCAGCGGGCGCGTCGCTCGCTGTGTCGATGATGGCTCATAAGGAGAGTATGAGGCTCATCGATTTCCTTTTACTTACACCCTCAAGTATGAAAAATTGCTGCGTCAGATGCCCCTGGGCTCTGCGCGACAATTTTTCATATTTAGTGGCATGATGGCTGAGGATGATGGTAGGGGGAGGGGGGGGGGTCGGGGTTAGGGTCGACTGGAAGGGGAGATGTGCGTGCATGGCGCTGGCGGGGCCGGGCGGGGCCGGGCCTGGCCTAACGCGTGATGGGAATTGAACTGTCAGGGACGCGTCCGTCAGTCGCTCTCGCTCAGCCCGGCTCACGGCGCACGGAGGGCCTACCATGCTGCTCCCACTGAGACGACGGCGTTGCCAGCTGTTTGTTTATGCTTCTCATTAGGGGAGACGTCGACGCGGTGTGCGTCGCTTCCCCCTCCTCCAACCCCCTCCTCGGTTGTGCGGCTCTGCCCCGCTGCCCCCCTCTCCCTGTGTGTTCCGGAAGCGATTAAGTCAATGTTTTGGGTAAGTCCTTCCGGCGCACCCCTACCCACCACCACCCCCTGTTTGTTTGCCGTTGATTTAATTTGGGAATGGGGGTGGCGTAGTACCTGGTTGGTTAGTCGGTCGGTCGGGGGGGCTTATGGCTGTGCCGGCAATCGGAGGCTTCCTTTTATAGAGGGAAGTAAAAATGTTTTGTCGGCTTCTTGGAAAGCTCTTTCCACTTTTGCTTGGGTGAAACCGGGTCACTCCCGCCGCGCCGCCGGCCGCCCTCACCGATGCCGGCGACCTAGCCAGCCGTCCGGCCGCGGCCACTCGGCTGGCTGGCCGGCCCAGCCGGTCGGCCCTAAGACGGGGCGGGGCGGTTGAAGCCAGTCGCTGGACAACGTCGAACGCACGTTGTCGTCTTGGGAACGGAATCTTGCTGTGCAGGTTTTGTGCAGGCTGGTGGCGCGGGCGTGGCAGCAGCCCGCGCGGCCCACCGGGCCCACCGCCGCCGCCACGGGCCACGGGCCTAGCTGTGGTCAGTACCGCCCGGCCCGGCCCGGCACTGCCCCGCTCTGCCCTACCCGCCTGGAAATGTTTGGACCGGCTGGGGCTGAGCTGGGCGAGGAGGGTCGGTGTTCAGTGGACTGGTGGTGTTTTTCCTAGATTGTCGACAGTCTGTGTAGATTGATTGCCCCGAGGTGTCTTCACTTTATATCGCGCGCGCGCGCGGGTCTTTGCGCTCCCAGCTGCTGATTGCGCCGTCCTGCCCTGCCGCACCGCTCGGCTCGAATCGGCCTTTTTGTTGGCTGCCTTCCGCGCGGCGCTCTTTAACGGCACTCGACCGGCCCGGCCCGGCCCGGCTCTGCCCGGCTCGGCCCGACCCGACCCGCACCACCGTAAATTGAGGAATGTGGAATGAGGAGTTTATAACTGCTGGGGGCGGGGCGGGGCGGGCGAGGGATGGAGAGGGTGCTCCTGCTGCAAAGACCCTCATTGCGCGCCCCTTGCGGCCCGGCCCGGCCCGCCCCGTACCGACACAATCCCTTCCAGCTCTCGCTGTGGGGTAGGCATAGGCATTGCTCTCGAGGGGTAAGGGTGATTCAGATTCCCGTCGGTTTTCCTCAGTGCGGCCGCGGCCGGCGGGGCGGGGCGGGGCGGGGCCCGACGCCACCCTTTGCTCCCTGCAGGCTGCGCGCTGGTGAGTCCCCTGGGGAAGCCTGCCGCTGCTCCTGCTGCTGCTGCTGTTGCTGCCCCTGCCTGCTTCAGCACCAGTCCCAGACCATTTGTGCATGTTTCTCCTCCTACTGCTAGCGGTTTTTTTCCCCCCTTATCCCTTTTGCTTTTACCAGGAGGGAGCGGCCCCTGCGTAAAAATGAAGTTTGTAAATGTGGCGTGAAAGAAGAGGTTAGAGGGGCTGTGGTGGTGGCACTGCCACTGCTGCTGCCGCCGCCGGAGCCTACAAGGCCCCTCCCCAATCTGCACCCCACTCGGCGCGCTGCCCCCACCCCCGCTGTGGGGCCCGCGGGCCCCCAGACCAGGCGGCGGGGGCGGGGGCCTCTCCCCGTCGGCCCGCCGCCGGCTCGGCTGGGTTTTGGGCTGTACTTGTACAGCCTGGTGGGGTGCACTCCCCTTGGGGCCGCGCAAAACTTTGCCACCGCCGCGACGTTTGCGCAGAGTGATTTTTGCCTGTAGTACCGCAATACGAAAGGAGTAGTGGTCGTTTCTTGCTTGGTGCGACGTGGCGGCACCTCACCTTCCGTACCGTCGTGTGGTGTCGAACTTGCCCCGTGGAAGGGCTGCCGCGGCGGGTGGAACGGCGGGCGCTTGCCTGATCGATCGATTCTGGCGGGAGCGCTCAGATATGAATGCAGCAGACGGCGGGGGAGGGGGCGGCGCGGGGCAGTGGAGGGGCGGCATCTCTCCAATTAGCTTACGTTGTGGGTGGGGGCCGGGGCGGGCGGCGCGGGGCCCGTCTGGCGGGGCGGCGCGCGGCGGCGGCAAAGCCCATGTCATCGCCCCCAAGCCCATGTCCCTCTGTCTCTCTCGCACGGCCGCGGAACGCCATGGGCCGGGCCAGTAGAGCGTGGCTGCCGCCGGCCGGCACGGCACACGCCGCGCCAAAGGAGGGCGGCTCTGTCGCGGGGCCGCGGCGGCCGCGGCGCGCTGCCGGCCCATGCCGGCCACTCGGCGGGCTTCCAAGAAGACTGCGGAATCTTCCAATTAGAACGCGCGTGGCGTCTCGTGGTCTGGTAGCCGCCGAGACGCCAAGCCGCGAGCCTGGCTGGGCGCGGCGGGTGTTCTGCGGGGCGGGGCGGGGCGGGCCGCTCTAGCCCTGCCCCGCCCTGGCCCTGCTCTGCTGAGCCGCGTTCCGCGCTACCCCTGGTCAGGTCGGGTCGGCCTGGGAGTCGGGCCGGGGCGCGGGCCGGAGGGCGCAGAAGGGTGTGGCCGCGCAGCCTCCCCCGCCCCGTCTCTGGCCGCCGACTTGTTCCGAAAAGCTCTTTTCTCGCTCTCTCCCTCGCACTCATGGGCTTTACCGTATTGGTGTGAGAGAGGCAGAGCGAAGAGAGCGCTCTTCGGAATAAGTCGGCAGTGGAGAGAATGAGGTTTACGGCCGTAGGGGGGAGGCCGGCGCAGCGGGGGTGGGCGGGCGGGCGAAAGGGCTCGGAGGGCGCAAGTCTGAAGGTCGCCGCGGCCGGGCCCATGGGCTGGGCTGGGCTGGGGCTCTCGCGCCCCCGCCGCGCCCTGCCACACCCTGCCACGCCCAGCAGCTCGGATGCCTACGGTCTCCGAGGCGCGGGGCGGGCCGGGGGGAGGGCGGCGGCTCGCGCGCTGGGCTTTTGGCGGGAGGGGGTGCGTCGGTCTGTGCGTGCGGCACATCCCCACCCCCTTTCGGTATCGACCCGGCGCAACCTTGGGGCAAACCAAGGTCGGTGCTCTCCGTCCGACGCACGCTCAAGGTCGCTGATCTCTCGCCTCGCCTTCCCTCTCCGCGCTCTGTGGCGGTTGCCTATCGTATTGCCCTCTGCGCGGCCCGGCTCGGCCCGCATGCCACCAACCCACTCCTGTTTAGCGCTTATTTATTGGCCCTCATGATGAGTCGATAGCGTTTGTCCCGTGCGTCGTCCCGCCCCGTACCGTACCGCGTGAGAGTGAGTTCGTTTGTGTGTGAGTGTGTGGGATTTGCAACGCCGGGGCGGGCGGGTGTCAGAGTGTCACTCGTGATTTGGCGCCCCCCCTCCCGCCGCGCTGCGGGTCAGAAGGGTTGGGCGTGGCGACTCCGGTCGGTTCCCACACGATTGTCCCCGCCTCGCCCGCTGTTCTGTCTTCCCCGCTCTGTTTTGACCGGATTGACGTTGGCCCTTTTGCTTCTTCCTGTTGCAGAGGACGAGATCGACGTGGTGTCCGTGTGCGGCGAGAAGGCGTCGAGCCGGTCGTCGTCGCAGGGCGCCTTGCCGTCCAACCCGTCGGCCCGCGACCGCCATGCGCTGCAGCAGACCATGGCGTCGGCCATGAAGCGGTCGGCCTACTCGGCCGCGTCGCCCTACCCCTCGTACCTGAACGGGCGTCAGCCCAGCGGCAAGCTGGCGAGAATGCAGGCCGAGCGGCAGCGGCAGCGCGAGCGCAAGCGGCGCGCCCAGGAGCGCGACGACAGCTCCGAGGAGGACATCGTCCGGCCGTCCAAGAAGCGCGCCAAGCACCACCACCACGCTTACAAGACGGCGCGCCGCGGCGCGCACTCCTTCAAGTCGGCCTCGTCCGACTCGGAGCCCGACTCGTGCGAGAAGCGCTCGCTGCACAACAACATGGAGCGCCAGAGGCGGGTGGACCTGCGCAACGCGTTCGAGGACTTGCGCGTCGTCGTGCCCGTGCTCAACTCCAACCCCCGCGCCGCCAAGGTGGTGATCCTCAAGGAGGCGTCCATGTACTGCCAGCAGTTGACAGACGACGCCGACAACCTGCAGCACGAGTCAAAGGTCCTGGAGCGGGAGAGAGAGCGGCTGCTGGCGAGAGTCTCGTACCTCAGAAAGCAGGTGGCGTCGATGCGGATGGGCGTGTAGGACGGCCGCCGACCCCCCCAACCAAACCACCCCGTGCGGAAGTGAAGAGGGGGATGTGTCGATCCAACTCAGCTGCTAGAATGCCTTGATCGCTCCTATGAACACTGTGTTATGTGTGCATTGTACAGTTGCCCTGAGCTGTTTCTCAGTACTCGACCGGGCTTCATTTAGACCTTTGAAGTAACCATCGTGTTTAGTGCCCCCGCCTTTGGTGCGGAGTAGATCCACGGGCTACGATTTTTAATTTCTTAGTTTGATTCAATTTTTTTCCCCTTTTTTATGTTGATTATATCTGTGCTCCTTTTTTTTGTTGAGTTTAACAGAGATATCATTATTGGGTGTAGAATGTAGCCGTGGGTATTACGTACTTTGGATCAGCTGCTATCGCTTTAGTTTCATCAGACAATTTGCCAGGCCCCAGGTTTGAGCAATTTGGTTTTAGAATGCCTGCTAAGCGAGAAGTGGCTGTTAATGGTCTTAATTAATGTCTTCATCTGTCATCAGCCCCTTTGGCTAAGAGATGAGCCAGTTTGATGGGCATTAGTAGCCGCATCCCTTTGGAACTTACGCATATAATATGTGATACTTTGTATATACGTTATTTTTGTAATCTAACAATAAAATTTAAACCAAAGTAATACAGTTATAAAAATTATATTGATCTCCCATAAATAGTAATCATTACATTTAAAATATTTATGTTATAGCTCTATATTTTTTCATTATTACTATATATTATCAAATTTGAATGTTACCATTACTTTGGTTTAAATACATGTAAATAATTAGTTTTACAATCATTTTTTTTACATAAAATTATGTTTCTTTATTGTAATGTAATAAATACAATATAAACCTAATTCTGTTCTACTGAATATAAACCCTTTTGACGCGCATGCAAGCAGTTAGTTACTTCTATGTTTTTCCGCAGAAAATACAATTGTTTTTTATCTTACCTTTTTTTTCAATTCTATTCCACACAACACAGAAAACTAATGCCATAAGAAGGATGTGTGCAATGAAAAAGTCATTAGCAGCCCTGGAACGGAGACAATTTATAACATTTAGTGAAAAGCAAAACAGATGGAACTCAGTGATACGTAGAGTGAAAAAAGGATGTGGAGATCATTATTTCAAACGACGATTACGCTCTGTCAACCATTTCTTTCACCAGGCGGTGTGTCCAATTTTTCGGGGCGCAGTGCATGACGTTGATTCCACGCACCATTCTTTGATAAAGGTCATGTCGGGGACAATTCTCCCGCCAGCGGTTATGTTGTTGCTCTGCTGGCCTCTCTCCCCGTTCGTTGTCGGACCTTTGCGTGTCCACTTAAGTCACACTCGGCGGCGTAGCCTAGCGTGGTGCGGCCGGGCCGGGGGCCGGGCCGGGGCCGGCCCTGGCCGGGGACGCCAGGGACACTAGCTGCTGAGCTCTGGGCTGCGGCTGGCCCTGCGCCGCGTGCTGTGGGCTGGGAGGTGGGAGGCTAGGCTCGCTAGGCTCACAGCGCAGCGTGCAGGAAGGAAGCGCCGCGCCGCCGCCCTATCCTATCGCGTCCTCATCTCTCTAGCCGGGGCGGCAAATACACGGCCTACTATTCCGATTTCTTTAAAAATTGATCCGCTTCCAGAAGGACTTTTTGTGTGGGGCTGGTGGTGGGCTTAGCCCGCCGAGGGGTCCTTCCTTCACTCAAAATATCAGTGTAGGCCTACACCCTAAAACAAAATCACTAAAAAAATCAGAAAAGAAATCAATGAAATCAAGAAAAAAATCAGAAAATGATCAGTAAAAATCAAGAAAAATCACAAAACACTAGAAAAAATCAGAAAAATTTGTGTACGCTGGAATTTAAAGTGCAGGACCCCTCGGGTAAGTCCCCCGACTAGACCTACCCCTACCGTAATCGGGAGCGGGACCGCGGCAGGTTGGGCCAGGCCGCGGCGGTCAGCAGTAGCAGCAGCAGCCGAGTGATTCGGAAGATGGCTCTCTCTCTCTCGTACCTCCGTCCGGCGATGGCGGGGCCCCGTGAGTGCGACAAGGCACCGACTTGCGCCCTGTGTCGGGTCGGGGATGGCATGACATGGGGAGGTACGTTCATCTGGTCGGCGGCAAGGGCCGTGGGCCTCCCCCGCTGCGCTCGGCCCTCACTCAGCCCTGTCCGATGATAGGATTGGCAGCTGGTCGCCCCCGGCCGGTATGTTGATGGCGGCGGCGGTGCAGTCCGAGTCCTCCCTGCCGTCCCTTCCGGTTTCAGATTACGCGCCGTGATGGCTGTCTCGACACATTCCTTAAGCGCTAGGCTCGCGGGGCGGGGCGCGTTGGTCATCTGCGACCTGCGGGTACCACGGGCCGTCGAAAGCTGACCATCTGCGCCGAGGCTGGTCCGTAAGCGCACATGACTCGGTCGCCTGGGGGGCGTACCCGCCGAGGTCACGGTCACCCTGCCGAAGGGCACTAATCCCCTCGCGTTAACAGAAGTGGTCATCTTCGCCGGCATGTCAGTTCAGTTGCCTGCCCAGCTGCTGCCAGGCGCTAAGTGTGTCATAAGCCGTAGGTGAGGGTTGCCGCACATTGACGAAGAAGAACGTATACAGTATCTAGTCTCAAATTTATATTACATACGTATACTGTAAATAAAATATTACAAATTTTAAATTCAAAAACACGCTGGAATGAAAAATAATAGGAAATATTAAACAGTCAAAATACTGTAAAAAGTTTAAAAAAAAACAACAATATTTGGTTAACATGAAAACATAAAGTTATATATAGTGTTGTGATATTCACGCCCTTTTCTGTCGCTGTAGTTTGATAACTTTATTAAAAGGTTTTGGTACACACTTAGCCTTTTTACCCGTGAATCCTCCCTAGTCCATGCCTTCATGGTTAATTCTTTCACTCTGTGCCCTGGCCAGCTGATTCTGAGTCTGAGCCGCGCTCCGCTCCGCTTGGCTCGTCTCCGCCGCCCGCAAGTGCCGCGGGTGTCGCATGCATGTCGCAGGGTGTCGGCCGGTGCACTGCGCCCGCACTGTAGGCAACCAGCAATACGCGCGGCGCAAATGGGCATTTTCGTCGGGCGTGGATCACGCCGCCTGGGCGGCGCAAATGGGCAGTGCGGCGTACAAAATGTGTACAATGATTTTTTTGAATTTTGATTTTTGAGATATTTTTTATTTCTTTTCTTTTGACTTTTCAAAGCAAATGTGTCTTTTTTTTTGGATAAATTTTGATCTTTCTTTTACCCCTATTTCTGAATTTTTACTTCTTCATTTCGGTTTATTGTTAATTTTTCCTCTATTTGCCGTTATTGTTCTGCATCTTTTTTTCTTGATTTTTTTTTATTGTTAAATGATTTTTTTGGGGCCGTACAATGATCCGGCCCCTAAACACCCCCACGTCCTCACGTGGGCGCGGCGCAGATGACCACCAGAGCCGTGGGGCAGGGTGCGGCGGGGCGAGCTCCACCGCGGCCGGCCCAGCGCACCAGGTAAGGTGAGGTAAGCATGACGAGCGTGTGAAGTCGCGCGCCCTCCGTCCCGTCCCGTTGTGTCCGGACGCAGAGTCGATAGTGCAGCTGCAGCGAGTGCCTCCCGGCCCGGCCCCGGCCGAGGGCGATGCGCCCTACCCCTACCTAGAGTCCTGTACCCCTACCCTGCCTTGGCCCGGCCTCCTTTTCCGGTCTACAGCGGCGGACGAGGCCGAGCGGAGCGGTCAGGCCGAGGCGCGAGCTGAGGCCGAGCCAAGCCTAGCCGAGCCTAGCCGCAGTTTTTCTGCGATGAATGACGAGGTAAACATTCCTGCTGGGCTGACGTTGAGGAAGACAGTGCGTGCATGCCGTGTGTGTGTGTGTGTGTGTGTGTGTGTGTGTGTGTGTGTGTTTGTGTAGGTGTGTGTGTGTGTGTGTGCGCGCGCGCCCCCCGCTCACTACCCTTGACATGGTCCGCCCTGGCCCGCCGCGCCGCGGCCCCAGTGTAACTGCGACTACGCGCGTCCTCCTTCCCTCGCGATTATCTCATTAAAACTGCCTCCCCTTTCCCCGTCCCCGTTCCGCCCTGCTCACCTTACCCCGGCACTTCCCCGTTTTTCGGCCGCCGGCCCGGCCCGGCCCGGCCCGGCCCCGCTGCCCTGGCCGGTGCCCCCCACCCCCCACTACCCTGCCCTACTGTATATTTGTGTTGACACACACTCGGCCTCGGCGTGGAGGCGAGGCGGCAGGGCTGCAGGCCGAGGGGCTTAGCGGCCGCCAGCCAGAGCCTACCCGGGCCGTGTGGTGCTGAAGCGCAAGTTGTAAGCGATACACTCTCGCGCCGTCCAGCCCGACCTCGACCCGCTCCCTGCTCACGGCCAAGCTCTCGCCTCCCCTTCCTGATTCGCGCTGCGCGGGGGAGGCCGACTTCCTCCCTCCTCCTCATCCTTTCCGCGAAACCGAACGCAAGGCGGGCGACGACGACGTCTCAGCCGCGGGCGGCCCGCCCCGCAGCCGCACCGCGTCCAGTAAGTCGGGTGATTCCGAAGATCGCTCTCGTGCCTCCGTCCTTGTCGCACCTAGGGCGGTGACCCATGTTAGGTTGGTTAGGTATGGTGGTGCTCCGTGAGTGCAACAAGGACGGAGTCGCGAGAGCGATCTTCGGAATCAGACGGAAGGGCCGCATTCGGTGCTGGAAGTGGACTGGACGGGCTGTGTTTATACGGCGGGGCCAGATTTCTTTCTGACTCGCTCGGCGCTCAGAGCAAAGGGGTCGACCAGAGAGGGCGGGGCGGAGCGGAAGGGCGAGGAGGAACATGTGGCTTAGCAGAGGACCCAACGGCTGGCTGTGTGGACGCCGCACTCCGGGGGGAAAAAATAAAAGGAGGGGGAGGTAAGAAACTCTAGACGCACTCTCTTCTCTTCGCTGCCCGCTTCCACCACCGCTCCCTGGCAATGCTGAAGCAGGTCGGCGTCGGGGAAGGGCGAGGAGGCGGAGCGGAGGGGCCGAGGATCTCCTGCACCGTAAGCCCCGTAAGCAGAGTATGTGAGTGTCTGTTCAATACTGCGAGCGTGCAGGCAACCGCGGCCCAAATCCTGAAAGGGGTAGTTTTCTCATGTTTTCACCGTTTTTTGTAAAACACATACAGAACGAGTCGGCCCGAACCGAGGGGAAGTCGGGCCGTTTCGGGGAACGGAGTCGGCGTTCTGAGAATGACGGGCCGTGTGTGACGGCAAAGTATTGCCTTGTGTGCCCTTCTCCGCGACCGCCCTCGCCTCCGCCCCCGAGACTCCCGCCCTCAGCCCTCTGCCTCACCTGCTATGACTACACTTGCGACCGTTTCCAGAAGCCAGCCGACCTGCCCTGGCTCTGCCCCCGTCTCACGACCCCCATAGCTCAGCATTTGGTGCGACGAGCAGCCCGGCTCTGAGTCGAGGCCTAAACAAACACGTTCATTTCGCGCCTCGGCTGCCACGGCTGCCTCGGCCTCGCCCGGTGGGCCATAGACAGGGCATACAAATCGGCGGGGCGGGGCGGGACGGGGCAGGTTGTGGAGGACGCGGCGCGCAGCGCGGACCTGCACCGCCGCCTCTCCGCCTGCCCGCGGGGAGGAGTAGAGGGCTGGGAGGGGGCGGGGCAGGGAAGACGGTCGTGCAGAATTTATATTTTAATTTGAGGCAGGGCATCGGGGCGGAGCCCGGAGCCGGGGCCTGGCCGGCCGGCCGGCAGGGCGGAGCTGAGCGGAGCGGAGCGCAGCGCGGCCCTGCTTCCCTTATTAGCAGAGAGGACGGCTGCTAATAAATCGAAGGTAATGCGTGCTAATAATGCGATATGGCGCTCTGTCCACGCCCCCCGGCGGCGCGGCCCGGCCCGGTGCGCTCCGCCTTGCCGGCCCCGCCCCGCCTGGCACCCCGGCAGTGTGCGATTTTCCGGAGCGCAACAGGGATTGAGACGCGCGCTAAATGATACACTACGCAACGGGCCCGGGGCGGAGGGGCGGGAGTGCGAGTTGCGAGGCAGTAGACCGATTCCGAAGAGCGCTCTCCTCGCCCCGTCTCTCTCGCACTTATGGAGTGCACCGTATAGGTGCGAGAGGGATAGAGCGAGGAGAGCGCTCTTCGGAATCAGCCTGCTGCGAGCCTCCGGGCTCTCCCCGGGAGAGAGCTGATGAGAATCAGCCAGTGCAAACACCACTGGCGTGTCTCATGCGGGGCATGCAAGAAGGGGGCAAATGATCACTCCCCAGGCCGTGTTCATTTCCGAGTATAAAAACTCAACAACACAACACGCTTATTTGTACGGGCAGTTGCAAAGAAATGGCAAACAAACCGCTCTCGTATAGGGTTGCTGTAGGAAACATTCATGAATGGGCCACACTATTCTTTGCGTAACTATGCCCCTTCGGTTTCGCAGATTCCCCAGCATCGCCGTCAGGGAGGAGCCCCTTCCTCTGCCACACCACCCTCCTCCCGCACCTATACGGCACGCGGCGTGCAAAGCCCCCGATCCGCATTCAAAAACACCCTCCCTGCCCCTCCTCCCCTCCCCCGCATGCGCCCCATAAGCTCCCTCCCATCGTCTTTCGCAAAGCTCTCCCCCTCCCTTAAAATGACAAGCGTCTTAGATGCGCGAACCTTTCCTTCCTCACCGCCCGGGCGGAGCGGGGCGCGAGGCGGCCGCCGCACAGTTCCTCCTCGTGGGTGGGCCCGGTCGCACAGGCACAAAACATGTCAACATTGTCAACGCACAATGCCGTCATTAAAATGAGGAGTCTACTACTACTACTCCTATTGCGACGGCCATGCAAATGCAGGCGGCATTACAATGGGGCGTGTTTCGCGCGTCGCGACCGCGGGGGCTCTACTCTGCGGGAGCAGGGAGCAGCAGACGACATGATGCACGGGCCATGGACGGGCCCTCCTCGGAGGCGTCGGGGACCCCAGCCCTCGCCCCAGCCACTACCTTCGACAAGCTCGCGGGCAGCAGGGAGCACACTGTGGGGCTTACGCCGCCTCCACGCCGCCTCCACGCCGCCTCCGGCCCCGGCCCCGGCCCCGGCCCAGCAGGCGGATTTGAGGGTATCGTTCAGTAGACTCTTCTCTCTCGCTCCTTGTGGGCCTACCCCGTGAGTAGGACAAGGACAGAGAGACGAAGACGCCGAGCGAAATCCCCCGCAGGGCACTCTGAACTTTCTACAAAGGAATTTTTCGTAGAATACAAAGAATTCTGTGCAAACGTAGTATACAAAGACTTTTGTTGTTCTACACAAGGGTTTTCTTTGTACTACAAGGAATTTTCTTTGCATTACAAATATTTCTCTTTGTATTTCAAATATTTTTCATTGTATTACAAAGAAAATTTGGCTTTGTATTACGGTTGCACAGAATTCTTTGTAATACAAGGAATTTGCTTTGTACGAAGTTAAGAGTGGGGCTCAACTGGCTCAACCGCGCCCAGGGCGGCCAGGACGAGCCGACCAGCGCGCCAACGACGGGCCTGCCCCGCCCCGCCCCGCCCCGCCCCGCCCCGCCCCGCCCCGCCCCGCCCGCCCCAGCCCCCACCCCGCCCGCGCCCGACGAGGCCCACCCTGGATGCGCGTGCGCGTGCAGAATATCGCGCAAAGGGCACGTACTATTTGCGTCTGCCGTTCGCGTACCGTCCCGTCCCGTCCGGTGCCGAGGCGACGGTCCCCGTCTTGGCCGACCCGCAGCGTCTGCGAAGCTGCTGCCTGCAGGCAAGCAAGGGGGAAGGCCAGCCGCAGGCCTATCGGTCCACTGTCGGGCGAGGAACCTTTGTCCCGGCTGGCCTCCACAATAATGTCGTTACATGTGCGTACTTTGGTGGAGGACTACGATGCGGCTTTTTGAATCGTACGGGAATTCCCGTGTGTGCAGCACTCAGTGACTCAGTTTATTATTCAAACCGGATTTGAGGATTGTATTTATTTTCGTACTTCAGTGAAATTGTTTTACCGAGGACTTAAGTTTGTGCGGTAGGTAGATGCGCGCGCCCTAAGTTGTTCCTCCCCCTGCACAGTGCCGTCGGGTAGAGGGAGAGACTTAAGGAAAGCCCCGGTTTGGCTTCACGTGGGCATTACCCTTCCATACGCCCCATATGTCATATAAAATACTTAAAGGGACTTATTTATTATATATATAAGTCAACTCCGAGACAAGTCCCGGTAGTGCACTGTATGTATTAGTATTTTTCTTTGCTTTGTCCGCGCTATCGTAGCAACCACGTGCCTTTCATGTGAGCCACACCACAGCCTTTTGTTTTTCTCTCTGATCCTCGGAGTCGAGTTTCTATTTCTTATCCGCCGAAACAGTACAGTCAAAGAGATTCAGCGCCACGACCTTTGAAAATATGCTATTTTCATTTTTCAATAAGAAATATCCCAGTTCTAGAAGTATAAATTCGTACGTTCATGAAATTTTCAAAATTTACTTTGGGACCACATCAGCATCACTTAAATACAGAGGTTTCTTGAAGCATGAGGGAGAACCATATCATCTCCATGGTCGTTCTACAGTTAAACAAATGACACAAAGTACTTCACTTCATTCCTTGACGAATAAACGAATACCACTGTCGGACACTCAACGGCTTATGACTTGCATTCATCCCATTTAAATATTGCCGCGGGTGCAGCTCAGCGCCAACGAGAAAAGTGCCACGGAATTTCTCATAGCCCTCGTAACGGCAGTGCCAACCTAACCCATGAAATGTTAATGAAAACCACCGTCTGACTTGTTTTGTGGCAAATTGAACGCCAAAACGATCCTTTCATTTATTGATTTAATTGAAATTGAATTTTTGTTTTGGAGGAAATATTTGCTTATTTGCAAAGAGTCTAAGATTCAAAATATTTTGTGATGGCCACTCCGAACCACCGAAGTGTAAGTATGGCCGCCGCGTTAAACTCCGAAATGTTATCGCGAGTTCCTTTAATTATTGTTGTTGGAGCTACTGGAACTGGGAAAACAAAACTATCAGTGGAATTAGCTAAGAAGTTCGGTGGAGAAATTATAAATGCAGATTCCATGCAGGTCAGTGCGTATTTCGACTTTGGTAGACGACTTTGGATTTTATAACCTACAACCTTGACAATGTGGTGCCCCATAAGGCATTAATTCATATAGATTTTGATCAGTTTTATATTGATTGGGTTCCTTCTACAATTTTATTTTGTTGAAAAACTATTTTTTTTCCTTTATGGTATCCTGGAATAACATGATCGTTCATTGTGAGGCGCTGTCAATTATGTTTTGAGCTGCCATGCTGATGTAAACAAAGGAGGTAGTGTGCCTTGAGGATAAACACATGAGTGAATGATAAGCCATAGGACTATGAAATTAATTTTTTTTGTCCAGTCTTCTTGTTTGCTGTGGGAAGTGCCCACATTTCAATTTAATATTGGCATATCGTCTTCCTCCTTCTACTTCCAATATTCATAATTAGTAGTAAAACTTAAGTAAAGTTTGCAAAGGGGCCTTTTTTAATTTGCTTGAAACTTTAATTGAATTCTTGAGAAACGTCAGTGGCATTGGAAGGGAACTCGTATGTAAAATTTCATTTCATCTGGTCTGTCCTCCATTTGATGTATTTTTCGTTAGTAAGTTAATGAAACTAGAATGAAATGTGGGAGTAGAATGAAAGCTTTTTTAATAGCTCTTATTCTTTGAACCAATATTTTTTCTGAGGATGCATGGTGCTCAGTGCATTGATATCGGGCCACGTGCCAAGATAGCATTGATGTCCCACTTTTCTTATATAATCAGTTTCTTTTCGAGTAGGGGAGAAATCATGCCACGCAATGTTAATCCACTACCGGGTCGTCCATGGTAGATAAGGGGGCAGGGGTGGGGGAAGAGTCACATCAATGTTGCCCCAGATTCTCTACTAAGAATAAGATGTGTTGTTCCTGTATTTGCTGTAGAAGCTCATTTTGCTTGTACTGATTACAGTTTGTTTGTTTAAGTTTGCTTAAATATTGTATGACTTTTTTCGTTTATTTGCCAATTGCGAGGCACAATTCATGTGGTAAAATTTTCAATTTGTGGTTTTCTGCCCAGCTGATACATAAGTGTGTTCATTACGCTCCTGTCCCAATTGGGTATGGATCCGGAAGACTGCTTGATACTCCCTCTGCTATCTACACTGGCGCCAGTTGTGTAGCCTCGATATCACAGGGAGAGCCAAGGACTACTGATAGAGATGCAACAGCCGAGCCTGGCCTGGTTGGCCTGACTGCCCTGGCCTGGCATAGCCATTGCTTACCCTTTGGTGTGTACACGTTTTTTTTCCTTTTTCCTCTCTTTTTTTATTGTGTACCTAGTGCGTGTTTCAACAAACACTTTTAAGGTTTATATATAAATACAAAGAAAAAAGGAGGGAAAAACGGACCGGTGCGCTTGTCGAGGTGGAGCAAAAGACGTGTCCTGTATGTTGGCTTGCCTACCCCCCAGGCGCCCGGTCCCATTGCTGACGGTCCGTCGCAACGAGGCTTGCGCGGACAGAAGCAGCAATAAAACCTTCTTGGCGCTTCTGCCGCGTGATCATTCGTGTGAAGTCGCCTCTATGTCGGCGTCGGGTCGCACCCTCGTTGGCAACCACTCCAAAAACGGCGAGGCACGTGTGGCCTTGACCGTGGGTGTAGGTCGGAGTGATACCCCCCGGCCGGTCCGGGTCCGGGCCGGGCCGGTCAGCATGAGTATCCCCGAGCCCAGCGCCACGTGTCCCCTGGTGGGACTGGGACTCAGTCATCGCCGTGATTCGGAGCTGACGTATACGTACGTGGAATTTTACTTTTAGGAAAAGAATAATAATAAAAAGTGGTCTGACAATCCGAAAGTGGAATATGCGTGAGAGCGAAATTTTGGGAGCGGCAGCACTTGTACAAAAATCTCCATCGTTACCTCTTTTCAAACGAAATGAAGAAGGTTGCGTGAAGGATTTTGTGGCGTTTAAAGCTGTCAAAGGAAGGAACGGTGGATGATGAGATCTCATTTTTGGCCACCGCCTTCGCACACGATTCTCCCTTACCACACGTCTTTCTTAGTCGATATCGAAAGATCATTAGCCGACTTTGAAGTGACAGAAATATATATAAGAGAGTAGATGTCTGCGGGCGTTGTGCATTAATGCCCATCAATGAATGGGAGGGCGCGCACCCCACAGTGTACTACTCGTCCGTGGAAGAGGAGAAGCAAGGGAAGGGGAGGGCGGGGCCCGGCGGGGCCGCACACGCGCAGCAACTTTGTACTCACTAAGTTCGAAGATATCTGCAAGGCCTTGATAGCCGCGATCTCTGACCTTGGACATTTTAACCTCTTTGAAGTTCCTATCGCGGCCTTTTTTTTATCTTTTCGCTTTCGTTTCGCTGCTCTTTGCGCGTTGCTGCGGGGCCCCGCGAGGTATGTATGTACGTACTCTGTACATTGACGTACTTTGGCACGTGGGTTGCGATCTGAAGTCGGCCTTTACTCCCGCCAATGCTGTCGTCTGCTGAAAACTAGATTGCGAAGTCCGATGGCGCGGTGGGGATTTAGAGCATCTCAGAACTAGAAACTTAAAGATTAAAAGACTACATTAATGTACTTTTTAAGCTTTAGATTTAAACGTACCGCGTTGATTTAGTACTGCATAAACTGTAAACGCAGTGGCCATTTTCAATGCCTCAGTATTGGCATTCTTTTTCGAATGGCTATTTACTGCCACCTTTAATGCCAAATTTTGGCCTTCTCCGAGGAATGCCAGTTTTCTGGCCATTTTTAACTGGCATTAATAGTGGCCGCAAATTGGCGTTCTGTAGGAGGAGGTCATTGGTTTATCAGAGTAGGTTAGAAAAAGAGTGCGCATGGAATTGGAATGTAGTTTTGTGTAGCAAGAATGTAAAATGTAAGTGTAACGCTTTTGATACTCGGTTGCTTAATGTCAACGCTTTTTCATCAAACGCCACTCGTCCAACAACATTAACAATTTTTTTATTTTTTTTTATTTTGTAAGATTAAAATTATAATTCATCCAAAATGGTCGAGTGGATGCTCCTGCTCTCCACCTCGAGGCCGAGCTGCTACACTACGACGCTTTGGCGGACGCTATCGAGGCACGTGAGAGTCACCTGTTTCGCGCGGCCCTCGGTGGCCCGCGACGAGCGGCGCGCAGAGTGGCGCGTTTTCAGGAAGACTCTCCTCCCTCACCTCACCTCACCCTTCCCTTCCCTTCTCCATGCTCCTGCCGTCGGTTCAGTCAGATAGCGGCTTGGTCTGCCGGGCCGGGCCGGGCCGGCCGCACGCGGGGCAGACGTGTCAGTTTGGGTTGGCGTTTCTAGTATCTCGTCTCCGATACTTTTTTTTTCTTTTACTTTGCCGCGCCATAAGGCTTGGACTTCTGCGTCGCGGCGGGCAGCCTGGCCAGGGTGGGGCGGCCGGGCCCCGGCCGGTGCGGGGCTCCTGCCTGAAGTGAGACGCAAATACACTATCTCGCGCGGCTTCGGTTCCGGGGGTGCTGGGCTGGGGAGGGGAGAGGGGCGGTCACGTGTAGGTGTATCTTTTGGGCATTTTCTCTCCTTCTTGTCAAAGTAACCCTTATTTCGCGCGGTCCCGGGAGGCGGGCATGGCTCGTCGAGGACTAAACCACCGTCGTGTCGAGTCGAAATGCTTTTTTCGAACCGAACCGAACCTTCACTTAAAAAAAAAAATCAGTAAAAATCAACAATAATCACATCAAACTGAAAATATCAGAAAAGTCGGTGTTCTTTATAGACTTTATAGTGAAGGACTCCACCCCACGTTTCGCGGCGTCACCTCGTCGCCTCAGCCGCCGCTGCTGCTGCTGGCCCGCCCCGCCCCGCCCCGCCGGCGACACAGTGCCCAAGGTTACAGGCTCTTGACGGATTTGCGTTGCCGTGCCGTCTGAATTTCAATATAGCGATACACCACCACCGGTCTGCCTCGTCGCCCCGCGCCCCGGCGCGCAGAGCCCTTATCGGCACGGTGGATCCATTGACCGGGTGGGGCAGCCGCCTCGCCACCGGCACCCAAATTTGCCGCGAAATGTGGGGCTTATCTCTCGAGTTTGCAGACGACTACCGATTCGCCTGTCTGTCGCCGCCGCTCACCGCCGCACAGCCGCGTTGGCGGCGGGGCAGAGCGACGGAGGCGGGCCTTGTAGGCGCCCGCACCCCGCACCCTCCCACTGACACGCGCCGGCCCGGGCCAGAGTTCTCAAACGGGTGGGTCCGGCTGTGTTCCCGGGACGCGTCCGGTCCCGTGGGTGCGAGTGAGATGCTGTAACCGAAAAATATCTCCCTCTCGCTCTCACCTGCGCATTCGGACGCGTTCCGCGGGTAGCCGCGGACCCGCACCCACCCGTTTCAGAGCTCTGCGCCGGGCCCGGCATGATTGTCGCGACGGGACGCCGGAGGGGTTGCCTACCTGGCAGACGCCACGGGGTGACAGTTTCCCGGGCTCGCATGTCATGTTGGCGCCCCCTGCTCGGTTTTCGAGAGAGAGACTGTGCTGGATATCGGTGTCAGTAGGCGCCTGTTAGGTCGGCAACTGAGCGTGCTGTCGAGACTTTGTGATTGGCTTTTCGATTTGGAACACTTTGCGTCTTGGTTCATACCGGGAAAAAATTATTAGAGAATTGACCGTAGGACTAGAAAATGGATGCGATAGCAGCAGTAGAACAAGCTAGCTGGGTCAGCCGAAAAGCTGTCTGGTCCATCGACGTGGTTGTCCCTTTACTTGACCCGATGTCGCAGCCGCAGCCCGGGCCGAGCCGGGGCCGGGGCGGCCAGGCACCCCGATAACCTTTCGGAGATGCGATCCGCCCGGCGCGGCTCCACCCCGCCCGGCCCCGGCCCCGGCCCCGGCCCCGGCCTCGCGCGGACCTCCCCGGCGCGTATCGGGCGGGTCAGCCCCAGCCCGCGCGGGAAGCATGGGGTTGGGTGGGCCTTGCACGCGGCCCGTAGGGCTAGCCCGCCCTGCTGGCCCCTTGCTCTGTGACCGTGCGTTCTACAAAAACTATACGTGATAACCCGCCCACTCCACGCCACACCACATCGCGCTCACGCGAGCTCCTCGCGGCACGTCGTCGTCGTCGTGTGTGACGTGACGAAACGCGCAGCGTCGCGTACTTAAAGGTCGGAATCTGGGGCGGCGGGGCCGGGCGGGGCCGGGCGCGGGCGCAGCCGTGCTGGTGGCGTTGGTTCGCTCTCGCGGACCGTCCGCGGCGGGGGCATTAATATGGGATCTGGTGACATCGATCCAGCGAGGCGGGGCGGGGTGCAGCGGGGCGGGTAGGTGTCTGCTACCGGCACGGCTCGTTCTATGGGGAGCGGCTGGAGCCCGCGCCGCCCGCGCCCCGCAGAGGCCGTGCGGCTCGCGGTGGCGCAAGCGCAAGGCATGTCACCCCCCCGCCCCCCTCCCCACAACTCTTCTGAAACTTTTCGACTCGCTGGGTGCGGCTGTGCATCTCCCGTCCCGCGGGTCAGCCGACGCGTGACTTTACCGGACGATTACTCCTGCCGGAGCCGAGCAGAAGGGCCGTGCGTTCAACTGGTTTTTCTCGTGCCCTCTGTGGTATTTATTGGCAAAGGGCCCCCTCGTCTCCCAACCCCCTTCTTCGGCCGGCTGCGGGCGCGCGCTCTGCTCGCTGAAGGCCTCTATGAAGTTCGGGTTCCTTTACGAGCTCCGGGAGCGGCCCCGGCCCGCCGGACACACACACACACACACACACACACAACACACACACACACACACGAGCTGCCGGAACTGCAGGGCAAATTTTACGATCGGGAGCCCTGGCGTAGGCAGGTTTGTGCGGCCGGTACGGGCCAATCGGCGGCCAGGCGGGACCAGCCCAGGAGGAGCGGGGCGGGCCGGGGCGGGGCCAGGGCGCTGCGAGGAGAGGAGAAGGCCAGGAGGGCCCGGGCGGGGCGGCCGGAACATGACTCGCGGGCACCGCGGAAAAGAAACTGGCTGTCGTCAAATTCCGAAGATCACTCCAGCGCCTCCGACCTTGTCGCACTCATGGGGTCGTGCCATTCCCGACATAGGGCACCGCCATAGGTCCGACTAGGACGGAGGGACGAGAGCTGTCTTCGGAGTGAGCTTGAGGGCCCGGCCCGGCCCGGCGGCCCGGGCCTGGGCCCTTACTCTATAGTCACTGGTTCGATCGACAAGTCGCGACATCGAAATTACGAGGGCAAGGTAATCTTTAGGTCTCCGAAAAAAAATCAGAGGTCTGCTCAGTGAGGCCTTCGCTCCGTCGTTTTACGTGAGCATTAGGGCCTCTTATGGGTGCCCCGTCGTCTCGAAACTTGTGATTTTCACTCGAAATGTTCATGATTGACAATAAGAGTTTTCTAAGAAGAAAAAAACAGAGATGCTACTGTCCCGTGTCTAGGCACGGCCGTGTTGGGCCGCCTTGCGTGACACCGTGATGGCTCCCCGGCCTATTACCTTTGCGCGGGCACCGTGCGGCACCCAGCGCCGGAAGTTGGGGAAAATTTTCCTTTGCTCCCTAAAACGCTCTTCAAAACGTGTCTCGTTCCACCATTTGCCACCACTAACCGCTTTTTATTGGCTGTATATCATTTCTTGTTACTAATTTGGTTATTTTGACACAAAAGTTTTGTGCTCGGAAGAGAATTCCATTTTTCGAGATAGGAAATTTAGAGAAGATAAATCAAAGTTGAACTATAGATACTTTAAAATCTTTCAGAAAATTACTTTGATGGATTTTCAATCTTCTATTTTACGAGCAGGAAGAATTATTTATTTTTTTAGGGAGAGGGGGGAATTATTTTATTAGGATCCTAGCAATCTAGCCTTTCTTTTTCCTTTTGACGAAGAAACCCGTGCTGGGCGCCATGACGAAAATCTTGTCGCGAGTCCTTGAGGCGACTTGTTTCCCCAAGGCTGTCTTAGTCTCCATGTGGTAACCCTAATCGTCCGATGATAACCTTTCTCGCATAGGTTTTTTTTTCGGCTGACCTGATTTTGTGGGCGCTATGGTCCCATGTTGTACTAATCTTTTCATTTCGAGGTGGTTGTTTTAATTTTCTTTCCCTTAAGTTTCAATTCAAACTCCAACATTGTCAACGAGTACTTCTGCCTTGCGCGATGCCTGGGAAGTAATGTCAGCAGGTTGTTTCAGGGAGCGGGAGAGAGGGAGGGTGGGGGAGGGTGTAAAATCCGCTGTAAAGTGGTAGTCGGATTGGTGCCCCAACGTTACGTGCCGCCATAAACCCCAAAGGGTAACGATTAATTGGCCCGTAAGGTTTACAACAGTGTACCGATCCCCACGGGCCGGGCAGCGGCATGCTCGCCGCGTTCGGATCATCATCGGCGCGCAGCGAGTGAATGGGCCTGATTACTATATAGACACATGAGCAACACTGTCACACATGCGGCTTAGCTCCGAGGGGTCCTTCCCGCCAAAAAATAGTGTACATCCTTGAACAAAATCAGTTAAAGAAATCAGGAAAAAATCAAGGAAAAGTCAGTAAAACTTCAAAAAGTCGAGCAAAAATAAGAAAACATTCAAAGAAAACCCGAAAATTTGAAAAATCTGAAAAATCGGTGTGCGCTTGAATTTATAGTGAAGGACCCCTCGCGTTGCGCCCAACTAGCGCCCCCGTGCCGTCCCATGCGGCGAGGCGACAGGTGCGGCCGGCCCGGCCCGGCCCCGCGGGCAACGGCGGCGCCGCGACGCCCGGCGACGCCCGGCGACGCCGCGCGATAACACACGGCGCCTTTGGCGCCATCGGCGTCGCGGCCCACGAATTGGTATGGTGATAAGGGACGGGTCCTCTCAAACCCACCTGGGCACTCAAGACGGTTTCTTTTTCCCGCACGAGTGAGGAATGTCTTTCTTTACTTGGCGGCATCGGTTCTTTAACGCGAATTACAACATTCAATTTTTGACGTTGGCGAGCCCCTTCTTCCTTGAAGAACATGTGGACATCGCCGATCCAATATCGACAGTATACGGGTTTCTTGCTAGCAGTTTGAGTTGCGTGTGCATATTGGCATATCCTGTGTGCCAGCACGGGCTGCGGACGTGTTTTCGTCACCGACTCCAGTACGTACTGTATCGTTTCCGCACACGCAGTCAATTTTTCACAAGGGGATTTGCATACTGATTTGCGCTGCTAAATTTGTAACCGCGCGAAACGGGCTCGCGGCTCGGCTCGGCCCCGCGGCGTGCCGGTGCGGTCGTGGCGTCGTCGTCGTCGTCGTCGTCGTCGTAGTAGATAAGCGTCAGTGCCGCCCTCTGGCGCGCATTAGAAGTCGCGCGCGCGCGTGCCCCACGTGGGGCGTGGCGTGGCGAGCTTGCGAGGTGGGAGGGAGGGAGGGGGGGGGGTGGAGACTCGGCCTCACGGATCTCTTCGCGATCCTGCAGACAGGACTGTTACAAAGTTGCAAGTGCAGCGTTTGCCCGGCGCAGACGCCTTCCCCCGCCCCGCCCCGCCCCGCCCCGCCTCGCCTCTCTCTCCCGCCTCTCTCCACTCCCTCACCTCGCGCGCGGTGGGTGCAGACAGACGCCTTCCAGCCTCTCTCGGCCCCGGCCCGGCGGCTGCTGCCCGTGCCTTGCTTCTGCCGTCTAATTCCGAACATCGCTCTCGCGTGCCTCCGTCCTCGTCGCACCTATGGCGGTGCGTCCTACGTTGGGATGGCCGGGCCCCGTGAGTGCGACAAGGACGGGAGTGCGAGAGCGATCTTCGGAATCAGAAGGCTATGCCGCGCGGCGGGGAGCTGAATGACGGTTCAAAGTGCGTAACATGCCTCTGTGCGGTTGGGTATCCGCACCGCGCGCCCACCGCACTGCACCTCTCTCTCTCTCTCTCTCTCTCGCTCTCTCTCTCTCTCTCTCTCTCTCTCTCTCTCTCTCTCTCTCTCTCTGTATGTGTGTGTGCGGTGCATTCTTGCGCGCGGGGCTCCCCTTTTGAGACGTGAGTAATTGATAGTGTTTTTGCGCCGCTGCGCCCCGTGGCGCTCTATGGCCCATGCCATCGCACGACGGCCGGCCCTTTTACCTGGACAATTATTTATGCAAGCATTAAATGCTGTGGGTAACTTTTAGCCCGTCCGTCTGCCCGCCCGTTGGACCGCACAAAGAGAAAGAGCGAACGCGCATCAACTGTTTTTCCTCTAATGTCCTTTTTTTTCCCTCCCCGGTCCTGCAACATTTCTCAACAATCTCCCACCAGTCGTCGCGCGCTGAGAAATTTCCATATACGCCACGGCGGAGGAATACTCGACAGTCAAGGGGGCCTTACGCGCGGCGTCTTCCGCTTCGATCAATTTATTATCAGCTCCAGCTCTTATCTGCTGTTATTTCACCGCCGGCCCCGGCGCTGTCAGAAGCGACGGCCCCTCATCTTTTCTTTCCGCCTCTGCATTATTGCTTTGTGCCTGCAGCGCACGCCGCGGTGCACACAAGGAGTACGCCGAGTACACGCCCGGCCGGAGTACTTGAACCGTAGAATGTCTGGAACATGATTACAGACGGTCGGAGAGCGTTTAGGTGCAATTTAAACGGAAATTTAGCCATGGACTGGTGTAGTACTTCCGCCCACAAACTCGCATACACGTAAGTTGTATAGCGAGTACACTCGGTACGCGCGACCTCCGCGCACAGTACACTAACCGCCTCCCCTGGCCACGCCGCAGCCCTTTCGGCTCGAGGGCGTCACACCGCACGGCCCCGGCCCAGCGCGCCCCGCCCCGCCCCGCCCCGCCCCGCCCCGCCCCGCCCCGCCTCACCGGCACCTGCAGCCCTTTATCGCCAGTGCACGTATTTGGACAGGTGCGGCGGGGCCGGCGGGGCGCGGCGAGGCGGCAGTAGTGACATGTCGTGTCGTGAGCGGTGTAATTTGTGCTACCGCTGTGCAAGGCAAGGGAGCGCCCCGCCCCGCCCCGCCGGGGAGAAAAAGAACACGCAGTCCCCTCTGGTGGTTATGGCGTTTGTTCTGCGATGCTCTCTGCTCGCGCGCCTCGTAAAGTGACCTCGGGTTTTGGTCTCTTTTTCGATAACGAGAAGTATAAAAGGGAGGCCGCATGAGAGAGGGTCTTACAACAGTAGATTGCAACAATGTGAATTAGGTTGAGGAATTTTATATATATATTGTGTTATCTTTGCGCGGCCGAGTCGGCCCGGACGGGCGAGCGGCGAGCGGGCGCCTCTCGTCTTTTTATCAATTTCGCGAACACCAGGAAGTCTGATAGGGCGCGGCTGCGGGAGGCTACGCGAGGGTGGGCGAGGCCGAGCAGACGAGTCCGCGAGATTTAGTTTCGAGCACGGCTTGATTTAGTGCGCGGTTTTATGTGTGTTTGTATTGCACCGAATTCCGCGGTCAACGTGGCAATTTTATTCCCCCCATTTTTTTCCGATTCTCTTGTTCTTATGCCACGTGATGCGACACCGTGCGACTGCTCACTCAAAGTTTCGGGGAGGTGAGCCTCTTGTGCATGGTGCTTGCGCTGGGGACGATATCGCTCGAGTGGCGCGATGCGAGCGCTGCGAGCGCTGCTGCCGAAGGAGGCCGCTGAGCAGACTCTGCCCGGCCTGGCGCGGCCCGGCCCGGCGCGGCGCGGCGCGCTGGCAGCCAATAAGAGCCGATTGTCATAGGCTGGGGGAGCAGGTTGGGTGACGGTTGCTAAGGGGCCCGGCCCGGCCCGGCCCGGCCCTGTGGTGCCCTGCGGCCCCTGCTGGGTGTGTCGAGGCCCCCCTCGTAGGGAAGGGGGCTGCCGAGGCCCAAGGACTCGCTTATCACTCCCTTATGAAAGGGCGGTGATGGCACATAGGGATCGGGAGAGACCGGGGCACGGGACGCGCGTTGAAAAAGTTTTCCGTTTGATGGTTCCCTTTGCCGCGTCTAGATCGTTTAATAATAATAAGTGCAAACGTTCTTTCACGGCGTTTTGCCTTTTTTTTGCCGATTCTGTATTGCGAACTTTTCAGAACCCATTACATCGCAATGTAATCGATACATCTACTTAAAATATTTTTTTTTTTTAAATTCTTTTTTTACCATCTATTGTCTTTCATACCAGCATTGTATTTAAAATTGAAAACCAAAAACTGAGAAAGTTTAATGGCCCCTTTCTTTTCGGAGTAATGGCCTCGACTGTTTCATTTTTGGATCTCCCACATCGAGTTGAACCCCTGCCGTCGGGGCCTTATCTCCACGGCACCCCTGGCTCTCCTACTATCCCCGCCTTCCTAATTTGAGCAGCTACTTGAAGAGAGCTGCGACATCCCTGTCTCTCTCTATGTTCGCCTCTTTCTCCCTCTATTCATGACTTCTCATCGTATACCCCCCTCTCATTCTCTCCTGGGCGTAGGACCTTTGCTGCTGTCCATCCGATGATGAGTATCGTCCAATCAGGACTGCTTCCCCGCTCCTTGCCGTCCAGTTGGCTTTGAAAGAGGCCCGCGACTATGTCCTGCCGCACCCCGCCCCGCCCAGCCCTGCCCCGCCCTGCCCCGCCCCACTCGCCCGCCCCGCCCCGCCTGCCCCCTTAGCATGACGCGAGGCACGCAGTGCGGCGAATTTTATGAATGGCGATGAGCGGCGCTCGATGACGATGATGACGGCGACAAAAGGGAGCAAAACCAGCAGGATGGAATTGCGAAAAATATCTGCGCTACACATCCATTTCCAATACACAAGCGCGCCCTCCTGCTTCCCGAAATACGAAATCCAACCATTAACCATTATGCTGTGGATGCCCTGGCGCCTACACTTTCAACCCTGAGACTTGAGCAGCAGCTTCCTTCACAACGACAGCCCCGCCCAACCTCCTGACCACGACCACACCCCAACCTCAACCGCCCTGCTCCCGCAGCAAACCCTTGCGGCCTCTCGGCCACCCCTCCACCGCGACGACCACCCACACCCCACCACCAACCCACCAGCAAACCCACCCACCCCGCCCACCCACCGGGCCGCCTCCTAGGCCTAACGCGCCTGCTAGGCCACGCGCTCCGAATAGCGCGCGCTTCGCGTCCTTGAGAGGCGCGGGCGTCCGCGGCGCGCTGCCTTGTTCGAACGCCTCCCCGCCGCGCCAGCTCGCGCGCGCAGGCTGCGCAGGCTCTCTGCTCTAGCTCACTTCCGGAAGCTCCACGTCACGCCCACGAGGCGCGCGTCCTTGGCAGTGGCGGCCCCGGCCCCGGCCCCGGCCCCGGCCTCCGCCCCGCCGGACTTCTTCTTTCACTGTTTCGGTGACCCCTCGCCCCGCCCTGCCCCGCCCAGCCAGTTCGCGCTCCTCCTCATACTCCACCCTCTCCTCTCACACTGGACGCGCGGGTTTTGCACGGGCTCTGACACACACACACGCACGCACGCTCGCGCGCGCACACACACACACACACACACACACAAACACGCACACACACACACACACACACACACACACACACGGCTCGCAGGATGTCCATGTGACGCGGCCGGTCACGTGGTGTATGCATGTATGCCTGGGCGCGGCCAGCAGAGGCGCCGGCCGGGCGGTGTGCGCGCGCTAGTGCGAATTCCACTCCCCTCCCTGTCATGTCGCGCCATGTGAGTGAAGCCGCGGCACTTGGCGAAGCGCTGCTCTCTATCCTCGCGCGGCGCTTATCAGGGGCGGCGCTTCGGGGCCCCGCCGATAAAGCGGCGCGCGCGGTGAGCCGAGCGGCGCTGAGCAGGGCAGCAGAGCGCGAGCAGGGCGAGCGCGCAGCGCGCCTCTCCCCGGTGCGCGCTTGAGTTGCGCTGCGCCGGTGATCCCATAGCGATTGATGACTGATTTCATTGATGAGGGAGTGCCTCGTCATGACGGGGCGGCGGGGGAAGCTCTGCGCGTGTTTACAGTCGGCTCATCGAAAGGAATGATTCGCGAAATTAAGAGGCGGGGGTTGGAGCGCCGGGGTTGGGCGGGGCGGGGTGGGGTGGGGTGGGGTGGGGCGAGCCTCGAGGCGGTGGCGCTGAGTTCGACTCGACTGACCTGCCGAGGAAGGCGGCGGCGGCGGCAGCGCGGCGCGATGAGTCGGGTCCGTTTCCGCGCAAACAGGATTTGACGGATGCATTCCTACGTTTCGTTATTGGTATTTTAAGGGTCGGCGCCGATAAGTATTGAGTGGGGGCGCCGGCCGGCCCCGACGGCTTGGGCGCGCCAGCGGCGCCCGCCGGCTCTTGTGCGGATGGGAATCGGCGCGGCCCAGCCTACCCTCGCCCCGCCTCACCCCGCCCCGCGCCTCACCTGACTGACCATAGCAGCTCATTTGTTTACCTCAGAGCCAAGCGGAGCGGCGGCGGGGCATTCCCTCCGACCGAGCGTTTACATGGGGAACGCGATGGAGAGAGAGAGACATGGGAGGAGCGTCTTCAGCCCATTCCGCTAAGAAAAGGCTCAAAAGACAGACTGCCGCTGCAGCAGTTCATCCAGCCTTGTGTTTGCAGAAAAAGGGCGCGGCGCGGAGAAGCGCAGGAAGTGAATGGAAGCAAGAGCAGCAGCAGCAGCAGCAGCAGCAAGAGGGAGAAAAATTTCGCTGAGGGGAAATGTTTGCGAGCAGGGTCGATATGATGAGCAGCGGCGATACGCCGTGATGCCGGGCTGAGAGCTGTGCCGGTGACTAACGCCTCATCGGACAGCAGTTCACTTGAAGGTATTGTGTTACTCACCTCCAGCCCAGGGGGGCGCGGCGCGCGGGGCGGTGCTGCTGCTGACCAGGCCTGGCTCACCGCGCCAAACCGGACCAGACCCCAAACCTGTGGCAGCACCAGGCTGTGCCTGCGACCTGCCAGCCTGCCTGCCTGCCTGCCTGCCTGCCTGCCTGCCTGCCTGCCTGCCTGCCTGCCTGCCTGCCTGCGGTCCTGGACGAGGAGTTGGCCGAGGTGCTGGACCGGGCCGCAGGCCGAGCCTGGCCTGCCATGGGCGGCCGGGCAGGTCGACGAGATGGGTTCCAAGAAGCCAAATCATCTGCTTTGCGAATGCCTTCAGGGGGGATTTGGGCCTCTGGCTCGGCGGCGAGAAGGGATTCATTTTCGGACGGACCCTGGCCGGTGGGCTGCGGCTCCGAGCGTATGAATGTGAATGTGCGGGGTGTGCTAGAGAGCCGGCTTGTTCAAAGCATGGCATGGACTCTAGGCAGAAGCAACGCGACGTGTATCCTGTGTGCGCGGCGTTTGTTTGTCCCCTCTGCTCCGGTGGTGTCGGGTGGCGCGCGTTGCCATGGCAACGCGGTATGCAAATGGACAGTTGTTGGCGCTCAAAGATTGATGTCAGAAGATCTCCTCCAAGGTCAAGCGCGTTACATTCCTGGCCGGTATGTTGACCCGCTCCCTCTCTCGCCGGCCGCGCCGAGTAACACCGGCCAGTGAATGGCCCACACGGGACCCGCCGGGCCGGGCGTGGCAGCGGGCGGGCGGGACGACCGGTACCCGTCCGCCGGTGCCCTCCCTCCACGAACTGGGACCGGGACCCGGGACGTCCCGCGCGAGCAGGCGAGCAGTCACAGCGAGTTAACAATTTTAGCGGGAAGGCGTAACTCAATCACAAGCGGCCCTGCGTGGCGCGCGGGCTGCCGCGGCGCGGGCGCGGGCCGATTGACTGCACCATTCATTCACGTGTACAGTGCGTCATACCTGTTGCGCGCCTTCGGTGACGTGCGAGTGTGGCCCGGCGCCTCGGCGCCCTACCGCGCCCGGGACCCGCGCGAGTAGTGGTGACTGAAGTTTGGACGGCGCGAGAGTGATTCAGGCGCGATGAGGTGGACGTATGGTGAATACTTGCTGTTGGAAATATGGCCGAGAATAGTGGGGCTCCTGGAAATACCGAGAAAAGGCCAAAGTCGATTGAAAGTAGCTAGAGAAAGGAAACGGGGTGTACGATAATATTTATTCCACCGATTTGTTTCCCCTCCCCTCACTGTGAGAAAAAACTACAATTTAACTACAATTTTTTACCGTTATTTCGAAGTACAATAAAATATTATACTAAAATTGTACCCAGTATAGGGTAAATTAGTGATGTACTGTAACGAAAACCGTAAACCGTTAGTTCAAAACCGTTGTTAAGTTGTATGAAGTACGGTTTTTCTCACAGTGCCGGTCGGATATTCGTAAGAAAAGATAGTTTTGAGGTAAAAAGTATATCGCTTGTGTCCGTCCTGTTTTCACGTGGCTTTCCCTCACGTGCTCAGTTTAAAATCTTGGTTTCTGGAGGTCTACTGTACCGCCGTATGAGTGCATGGAGGTTGTCAAGCTGTGCTGACCACGGCATTTTCGAAATCTGTTCTTATTAACCCTAATACTCGTGCGACTAGGGCTGGAATTGAAAGGTGATGAGGTGCCTGTGGTGGCTTACTCTATCCCGTCCGTCAGTGCGATAGAAGGAGGAGGAAGCTTGATGAAAATCAATCTAATTGACAGATGGACTGACATTGGAGCCCTGCGGTCTGCTGGGTAGTTGAGCTGGCCGGCAGGCAGTGTGTTGTGTGTGGCCCCTTGTTGGTCCATGAAGTTGGTCATACGGAACGGAGAATGTAGTTATGAGAGTGAGTGCAAGTGTCGGCGTGTGTGCGTGGTGTGTGTTTGTGTGACTGTATGTGTGTGTGTCCCACCTTGGCCTGCCCGCCCGGTCTGGAAGGGTTCCGGATAGGCGTGTGTCAATATTTAGTGGGACACACATCCTGTCGGGATCACGTGGATGCCCCCGGCCTCACCTTGCCCCCCCCCCCCTTTCCCTCTCTCTCCCTCTTTCACTCACACACACTTAAGCACTCTCACTCTCACGAATACCTTGTATAAAATAATGCAGATTAGGTGTGTCTAGCCAGTCTATAGCGCTGGTGCAGGGCAGGGTGGGAACGCCGGGTCCTAACTGTTTGGACGAACAATATTTTCAGTGCCGCCTCTATGCATCCCAACACCACATGAGCTCGCTCCCTCAGCTCCTTGTTCCCACTTCAGCCTGGTGATTTAAAGGATAAGCTACTTATCACTGCCGTGGTAATCTTACTTGGTACAGGGGCGAAGCCTCAGGCATGCCGAAGAGATTACTACTGAGCTTTGAATTTCAGGTCGCGACACCTCAAAACTGTATGAATGAAATTGCGGGGGAGAGGCACCACTGTTTGTTTCACAAACATTAGTTTGGTATTCCGTCTTCTTTTTAAACCACCTACTCTGTTTTCTAATATTACAAGTGATCTAAAAGAGGAGAGTGGAGAACAGTGTAAAATAAAATTTTCGACCGTAGTCTGTTAACGCTTTCAACATTGACTTTCACTCTGTTGGTGGGAGCTCCCGCTCGTGCACTTGCATGTCGGTTTGTGTATTTTCCTTTAAAAAAAAAAAATACTCAGGTTTGAACTGACTTGTACCTACCCTTTTTTTTGTCCTTTTACCTATTTACTCTTGTTTAACGCTGAGAGAAGTTTCACCTTTCACGTGTGCCGGCGAGAGTGTGTCCCTTCCCCTCTCAGTACAACCGTGAGTAACGCAGCCGCGTTGCAAAGGGGGGACTTTTGCGAGATCAAAGAACCACACAAGGCTGCCATATCTCTTGCAATTAGCAGACCTACTAAAGGCAGACGCGTACTCCGCGTTAATTAGTTCAACTGTTTAACGTCAAGTGCTTTACTGCTACCGGTGGCACACGCCGTCATATAAAACGTATCTTGCAGCGCCTAGTTGCCAGTTTGATAACCCCTAGCTCTGCTCAGTGAAACTTCTCGAAAGTTGTAGTCGAACTTAGGCCGCTTGAAATGTAGAAAAACATACATACATACAAACATACATACCGGACAGCTGCGTGTGTGGAGTGCGGATGTTGAGGCTCTATAATTGCCCTTGTAAGAATCGCATCTTTTCCCGTCAAATTCGCCGTCCAGTTTTTGCTTTTTACCTTTCTTTGTTTTACCAGTGCACTGGAGAGGGATAAAAACTGGGAGGTGGTCTGATTGCCGCGCGATAACGAATCCCGGCATATTTCCCTGCTGCCCTCCACATTCGCGGCAAGGTGCGCTCACATATGTATTCCTCCCCGACTTATTGAAATGGCACAATTAAATGCGCCGCACATGCTTTTAATTGCCAGTCGGCTACGCCCGGTTACGCGCGGCTACGCCCGACCCGCCGGAAGGCGGTATCAGGCACGAGCTTTCGACCGCGACGGATGAGCCTGCGCCGCGCGCCCGCGCAGACTACAGCATTTACAAGTTTTGAAAGGTTTTCATTTTTTTTTTGTTTTTTCAGTTTTAATTAATGCGCTCTTTGGACGTCTCAGATGTCATTCATAGAGTGTAACGATCGATGCAGCCGAGGAGAGCGCCGTGATTATGAACCTGTTCGTAGAGTCAGCAAGACGTGTAACGGTCGTGCGCTTTCCAAACTGCTGGTAAATTGTTATAGGAAAGCCAGAGGCATGCGTCATGACTGCATGGGTCTGGATGAGTTGAACGTGGCTCTGATGCACGGCGCTCGTATGAAAGCAGCCATTCAATCAACACAGCCTCTCTCCTTGTCCTGTCCTTTTCCAGCGCCAGTGTGTGGTCACGCTCCTGCCCATATTGGTCTTAATGGTCACTTGCATGGGGTCACTCAAGTCGGCGATTCGATTGCTGTACGTCTAGTCGCGCCCGCGGAGGTGGCATAGTCGTGGAGTAGATCTGCAATTTTATATGTTTGTTTTGCGCTTTCTGTCAGGTGTTTATTAATTGTTCATGATTCTCTCGTCGCTACTCTGGTAATCCAAGTGTGCGAATGTCGCACACTTGTAGGTGTGGGAGGGTTCATTCGTACACATGGCCACTCAAACGTGTGAATATCCTAGGAAAATTCACTCGTTGAAGCGGCCAAGTGTACGAATGAATTCTCGCACACCTATAAGTGTGCGACATTCACACACTTGGGTTTTCAGTGTAGGCAATTCTTTCAAGTTTTGATCATTTTAAACAAATTAACTCCTAGTATAGTTTCTTCAAAATTGATCTTCCACGAAAACTATCAGAGAAACTAAAACAACGTCTTTCTCACGTTGGGGGGTTTTTGGAATGATTTGAACTTTATGAAACGGGATGCATTTACATAGAGCCAGCCGGAGCCATAGCGCACTGATCCTCGCCGCCGGTTGTATGTAAGATTGCCGCGTTTGTCACGATTTTCTGTCACTTATCTCTCTCCGATTAAAGAAACCGTTTGATCGTCGCCCCGCGTCGTATCGATATCTCGGCAAACAAACCGTTCAGGACGTGGGAGGCGGTTAGCGTCCTCCAGGTGCGGGAGGAGGGTGGTGCAGGAGGAGGGCCGACGGACGAGCTCGCGAAACTCGCTGCTCCCCCGCTGCCGAGAGTAGTGAGGGGACCCCTCCTCGCGGTTACGGTAGTGCCGGCGGAAGGTGAGCCGGTCATTTCTCTCTCTCTCTCTCTCTCTCAAAAATAAAAACAATGAGCCGTATAGCCATACACACTGGGGATCATCCCACGGCCGCCGCGCGCGCCTCATCCTTTCGCCCTGCCGGCGACCGGCTGAAGCCAAGATTTATGGACGTCTGTTTGATTTAATTCATGCGCGTCGTTTAGGAGGGCCTAAGTGCGGATCGGGGCGTTGCGCGCGGCTGGTGCGTGTCGTAAGGGTGCGGGTCCCGCCCCGCCCCGCCCGGCCCGCCCGGCCGACCGTAGAGCAGCAGTGAATCTATTACAGGCGCACCGGACGAGACTGCCAGTCCCCACTGTGCTCCAGTCATTATCATCATAATTAGTGGCCGGGACGCCCTATCAGCTGCCGTCCGCCTCACAAATCATCGCCTGATAAATTTCCCGCCCGTTTTCGGCGCGCGCAGGGGGTCGCTTCTCTTCTGCTGCTCTTCGACTCTCCTCGGGCCCGCGGGGGCCGTACAGTAAGTACTACAACCGAAGCGCGCGTCGGACCGACCGCACCGAATCCGTCTTCCCGAAAAGTGATGGGTATGAATTGTAAGGTGAGCCGGAGTCGAGTGTATTTTGTCTTGATGACCGCGTAGGTGGAGGCAATTTGTAAGGCGCGGCGCTGCGCTGAAGGGGTGCCGGGCCGAGCCGGGGCCGCCGTCGTAACCTCGGCTCCCACAGAGGCAGCGCGGGGGCTCCCGGGGGCTCCCACAGGCGGCATAAAAATTTTCGAGATCGAAGAGTTTGAAACGCGCGGGGCTTATCCCTTGATCTATATACCTGGGCCCCGACGGGCCACTCGCCGCTTGCCCGGCCCGGCCCGGCTCCGCCCGGCCAGCGTGGAAAGAAAACGGGCGAGCCGAGCGAGCGCGCGGGGCTGTGGGCCGGCCATCGGTCATTCCCCGAGGGGCCCGGCCCACCAGGCGGCAAGAAGAGCGGAGGAGGTAGGCCGCCTGGGAAAGGAGAGAGAGAAGGGGGAAGGAGGGAAAGGAAGGGAGAGAGAGAGAGAGAGAGAGAGGGAGACGTTTGGGGCGAGGCGAGCGGAGCGCGTCAGGTCCGAGCACTGGGCGCTGCCGTGGCGCTGCTCTGTGCCACCGGGGCCGGGGCCCGGGGCTGGCGGGGAGACCTCGGCGAGGGCTATTTGGACGGGGTTACTGGCACTCCGCAAATGGAAGATTTGCGTGCTCGTGCCTATAATGAAAGTGCTATGCGCGAGAACTCGGAGGTAGGGTTTCGTTAGGAAATGATCCGAAATAAATTTTGCAACGTTTTGCGCTTTCAAAGTATGAACACATTTTTCTTGTATAAAAATACTTAACACTTTCACATTTTGGTCTGAAGTTCACCCTTTTGATTGATCTACAACTAAAGAGTTTTGTTTTTTTCATTTTTTTTTCATTCATGAACATGTGGAAGGAATATCATGAGAAACGTTTTCCTATTTGACAGAACTCGTTACGAAACGGATGGCTCTTGGACTCTCGCAGTGCGCGGTGCGCTGTGCTGATTTAACACGTACTTCCACGCGAGGTCTCGTAGTCTGTTTCGTCTGTCTTTTTCCCTCTCTTTTCTTTTTTTATTTCATTTCTCCTTCCCCGTCGCTCGTCGGCTTTGCTGCTCCCCGGGAGGTCATGAGCAGCTGGTCTGCGCGCGCTGGGAGATGGAATGTACTTAGGTCCTCGTACGCGCAGGGTGTGGTGGGGCGGGGCGGAGCGGGGCGTGGCGAGGCGGGGCGTGGCGAGGCGGGGCGTGGCGTGGCGTGGCGGGGAGGGGCGTAGCGTCAGTGATTGCGTCAATGAACTTGGCCAGGCAGACGGGCAGGCGGGCGTGCCCAAACACTCGCGGGGCCCGGGCGTGTCCTGCTGCAGCGCGGCGTGGGCCGGGGCCGGGGCAGGGCAGGGGCAGGGCAGGACCAACGCGATCATCATCGACCTCGACAGGGCCTCTATATCTAGCTCTCTCGTTTTCCTTCCTGACCACGGCAGCAGCATGCGTGGTGGTGTATCGGAGATCGCACGAATCACGACGGCAAGAAGTAATGTTGCCCCTCGCAAACTCCCTTTCCAAGAAGCACATTACGGCGCTGAGTAAGGGGAGGGGGGCGGGGGGGGCGATGAAAATGAGGACTGAGTGCGCCAAAGTTGTCAATTTCTTCCCGACGTGCATGCGGCGGGGGCATCCCCTTGTACGGCCGACTAGTCTCGTGATGACTCCTCCTCAGGTGCACTTCGGGCATGTTAGAGATAGGGCGCGGCAGCCGCGCTCTCGTGCCTCCCGTCCTTGTCGCACTTATGGCGCTGCCCTATGCAGGGCCGCATGAGTGTGACAAAGACGGAGGCGCGAGGGCGATGTTCGGTACCAGACGGCGCACGCGGTAATGCCGCCTTTCTCCGCACCGCACGTGGGTGGACGGGGCGCACACCGCGGGGACCGCGGGGCTGTACGAGGCGCGCTGAGCTGGGCGCGCCGCGCCGCGCGTCGGTACACTGGAGGAAAGAGGCGGCCCGCGGGCGGTCGAGATTGCGATCGCGTTATTGGTAATCCATCATACCACTCAAAATATTCGAAGTGTATATCCGCAGTATCGCTAATGTGTCACGGTTTTCAAGTCCGCGGCAGTTGAAACTATAAAATTATCGACGTGGCCTCACCGAATCGAGGGGGGCCGTGGCTTGTGCAATCGTGTGTACACACAATCGGCGCAATCTGTGTGAAGGGAAGCACCTGATTTCGTAACGTACTCAGCCTTAAAAGCTCAAAAACGTACTCAATCACTATATAATTAACTCAGATTATAAGTTGTACAGTCCACCATAATCATGCAGTCTGTGTACACATTTTGGTTCAGTCGCGCCCCCCGAATACAGTACCCATTATTGCGGTGGAATAATATTACTCGCGCCAATTTCTTGCGACATCACATCGACAAACGGCTTGTCTGTCCTGATTTTGTCACGTTTCTCCGATTGATTTTGCTTTGTCTGTTAGCATTGCACCGATTACACGTGCGTATGTGTGTGTGCGTGCGTCTGTGTGTGAGTGTGTACACACCGGAATGCACGAGTCGAGGAGGCGCGCCCCCTCGCCTCGGGGCACTATCGGGATTACAAAGTTCGAACTACTGTACTGAGTGGCGCCGCCGAGCCCTGCCGGCCCTGCCCTGCTCCGTGCCTCGCCATGGCCTCGCCGCGCCGCACTGCACCGCAGGAGAGCCGACTTCCTGTTCAAACGGCCCGTGAGAGCGTGTGTGCGCGCGTGTTTGTCGCCACTCCCTCCTCATATCAGACCGGTACCGCTCTGACGAAGGGAATTCGACCAGCGGTAGTAGAGTGCGGATCGAGGGGCGGACCACTCATACAAAATGTGTTCAGTATTTTTGTTTTCCGATTTTTCAATGAAAATTTCCTTGACTTTTTGATAAATTTTGATCTTTACCTCCTATTTTTGGCTTTTTCTTATATTTTTTTTTAGTTTTTGCTGATCAGTTCTTCTTGATTTTTCGGATTTGTCTGTATCTTTCTTCTTAATTTTATTTAGAGTTTCTTTTTTTCTAATTTTTGATATTGATTTCTTTTGTCGACAATGATTTTTTCGAAGTGACTCTCCCCTCGGTGCAGACCACCTAGAGAAGACGAATAATTATTGTGCTTTGCTGTCCGATTTATGTAACTATGAGCAATCGGTGATTAGCAACGCATTTTCTGCTCTGGGGAAGAAAAAAAACGCAGTCGCAGCAGAGAGTCGTTGGACTCGCTGCGCTGCGCGGTCGTTTCGCCGGTCTCTCTGCTGCTCGTATAACACGACGCACGCTCTCGTGAGGCGGAGGTGCGTGGGACGCTGGAGAGCTGGAGGGGCACAGGGAGGGGAGGGGAGGGGAGTGCCGGTGGTCTGTATGAATGGCCGTTTTCGCGCCACTCCAGATTCGCGATCCCGGCCGCCGCGCTCGCCTCGGTACACCTGTGGGCGGACGACCCCGCCCCGCCCCGCCCCACCTCACCCCTGCGTCGCGGCATCCGCCCGCCTCGCGTCGCGCGGTCGTGCTGATTCCTCCATTCATTGAGGAGACTTTTATCGCAGCAGCTCTGTCTCTTCGGTCTCCACGCTACTTCTGTTGTGATCTGTGCGGAATTGTGGGGGGGAAGCGACTGAGTAGAAGCCATACGTGCACGAGACTTTATAAAACCAACTGTAGGTCAAAAGACGGGGGTCCTTATTTGCAGTTGTGGTCTCACAAGCGAGAGTAAATGAAACTTTGACAGATTTTTTTTTTCGCCACTAATGTAGAGGCTGTCCTTGTTCGGAGGAGGCTGGAATGTCGGCGTGCGCAACTTCGCGCGTCTCGATCTTCGGGGGCGATAACCAAACGAGTCGCAGACAGGACAGACCTGGAGCTGCTTTCTTGTCACGACCGCGTGGCGGCGCGGGGTCCCGCACCGCGCCAGATTATTGATTAATTTCCCCTCTCTGCGACTACTGATGCCTCCTTTTGAGTCTGTCGAAAGGTTGGCCCTCTTCGACGCCCTTGCGATTTTCTCGCCATGAATACGAAAGGAGCTTACCAATTACTATAACCGTGGCGCCATTTCCACCCACAGCCCCCCGGCCGTGCTTTTCGGCGAGCCAACCGTACTTTATCCGCCGCACTTTTGATGACACTCGTATACAGATTTACAATGTCGCCACAACCGTATCATTGTTGATTTATTAACAGTAAGTATACTGCCCCTTAAGGTATTAAGATAACCATCATAGTTGCCCTTTCGAATCCTAAGATACGGGTCTTTTGTCGCTTTTCTTATTTTTTGGGGGGCACGTGGCTCTTGTCGTTACACGTTTCTCATGTTGTCAAGTACTCTAAACCCTTTTCAGACACTTGAATATCGCTGCTCGCCTGGCAGCTCTGTGGAGTCGCTTTGCTGAAACGGGTTTCCAATAAAAAGAGATAAGGAGACCCGTTCGGTCTGCTTGGCCCTTTAACTCAGGCAGTGACCTACACACTCCCGTTGGATTTAAAAAGCATGTTCGCTTCCCCCCCCCTCCCTCTCTCTCTCTCTCTCTCTCTCTCTCTCTCTCTCTCTCTCTCTCTCTCTCTCTCTCTCTCTCTCTCTCTCTCTCTCGCTCGCTCGCTCGCGTACCTATGGCCATTGCGGCCTGGGCCGAAGCTGCAGTCGCTACGCTGCCCTCGCTGTGCTCGACTCTCGGTGCAGGAGACCATTCTTAAATTAGAAGATGAAGACAATGTGGAGGAGGGGGCGAGGTGCGGGTAACATGTGTCTGCCACGCTCACCCGGCCGGCAGCTGTGTGCGTATGTGTGCGTCAGAGTGCCTGCATGTGCATGTGCGTGTGCTTGTGCGGGTGTGCAGGGCTCGGGGAAAGGTTCGTTTAGACTTGCGACGGATATGTGATGCACACCCCTTGAGCTGGACAGCCAAAAGCAGAAGTAGATCTTTTAGGTCAAGTCAAGTGAGGAAATATTTTCATTTTGAATTCAACGTCACTTTGAAAGAACGAGGGAACTACACTACGCACTGCGGTAAAACAATTGTGCTATATTTGCACACTTGAGTGTTTGTGTTTAATCTTTGTTTAAGCACATTACATGGTGTCGAGTTTATAAGTAGACATTACATAATGTTTAGTTGATAGACACTTGACAAATAGTATTTTTGCACGCTTGGGCACACTCGCCAGTCTTATGGAATTAATGGAATGCATCGAGTTAATGTATACCAAGTAAAGTGTAGTTTACTTAACGTTTTCGAAGTGTAGAAAATCAGGTGACCAGTTGATGTTCTGTTCAGTTGGACATTAAGATGTGTTAATTATTTGCACATTTGTAACTAAACACCAATTGGTGTAAAACTTTCTACATTTGTTTATCCAGTGTAATGCTTTATATAGACCTTATTAAGAGTCTCGGAAAATAAGAACGAAAATTTAATTTGCGTAGTTTTACGTTACAGGCGTCTCTCTTTTTATCTTTCCCGCTGTCAACTTATGACATCTAAAATGACAGCCATGTCTACGTAACCACTAGTCCTATATCGGCGCGCGTGTGCGTAAGAGTTCATTTTCCGTCAGTATAACCGTGCGTTTCCTGTACACTCTATACAGTGAGTCTGGCCGGCTCCAGGGGCGGGCTCTGATTGCGCCGGAGCTGCCTGCCGGAGCTGAGAGACCGGGACCGGGCCGGGCCGGGACAGGCCGCCGGCCAAACCTGATTGGTAGTCCGATCACTGATTAAGTATTGGGCCGGTATCACATGCAGGTTGTGCGTAGAAAGTGTGCCTGCTCCGCCATGACGTAGCGATATGTCATAGAGCGGAAGTGGGTCCTATCTGATACACATTCCGCAGCGACTTTGCGTGATTTTGCGTACATACTTCGCGTGTAGAAAGACTTTGTGGAAAAAAAAAATAAAAATAAGAAAAAGAATCACTAGAACAATCGCTCTGTTGAATATTTTCTCATTGCCTTAAAAAACAAACCAAAATAATTGTTTCCAGCTCAATGACGATTATGAAAAAAGAAATGTTTTCCTCAAGAACTTTTTGTTTTATCGGAAATGTTGAATGGGAAATGTGCAGAGTCTGCTGTGCGAAATGGAGAAAAAGGAAGGGGCGGGGCGGCGGGAGGTGAAGGGTGAAGCGCGACCCGTCTGAAGAGGATTCGAGGCGGACGGCGGCGACAAGAAGACCAAGATAGATGATCAAGATGATGATATGGTGGTGAACTTGGGCGTCGCGACGCAGGGAGACGCGGGGGAAGGGGGGGGGGCGTGGCCGCGGTGCACAGTGCATGCGCCGCCGCCGCCGCCACTAGACCGGTACAACAGCTGTTGGCAGTTTCATTCATTCGCACACACAAGTTGCGCTGCTGCAAAAGCTCGCGGCGAGCGAGCGATGCGTCCGATGAAATGTTTGAGGCGGAGGAATATCACCGCGTCAAGACAAGAGAGTGATGGAAAGCTCCGCCGCTCCGAGTGGAACTGTGGCGAGTCAGTGACCCGGCCCGGGCTGTTCTCGATGAGGCGGCCGGGCAGCTGATGCAGCTGCTGTGTGGAGGCTGCTGGCGCATCTGCGAGGAGAGGGCACCGCGGCAGATGAGCAGGAAGATGCTCGCGGGCAGATGGCGCACCTGACGTGTCGCGGAAGGGGTTTAGAGAGACAGAATAGGGGGCTCGGTCGACGCGGCGGAGCGGCGTGCGAGAGGGACGGGGAGCGCGGGGTGCCGCGCGCGGTGTGCCTTCAATCTGCGAGGAGAGAAGAGAGAGAGAGAGAGAGAGAGAGAGAGAGAGAGAGAGAGAGAGAGAGAGAGAGAGAGAGAGAGAGGTGGGCGTGGCAGGGGCGTGCGCTAGACGGACGTCCGGCAACATGGGCCGACCTCACGTGCGTCTGGGCGCTGTTGCCGCGCAGTTAGGCCCCTGCACCGATGAGACGCGAGGGGCGGGCGGGGCGCGCACATGGGCGGGGGACGGGAGAGAGAGAGAGGAGAGAGAGGTGAATGGTCGCCGGCCGGCTGGCCTGCCTGCCTGCCGGTGCCGCTCCGCTCCTGACCGAGTGTACCACGTGAGCCGAGGGCCTATCCTGCGGGCCGGCCCAAGGGGTGTCCCTCTTCACTTACATCACTTATAGACTGTAGGTCTCGAACACGGTAAAAGCGATGTCTGATTTTTTTGAGGAAAAGGGAAAATTTTGAGGGACCCCTCATTTTGAGGAAGTCCCCTCGAAAAATGAGGCGATTCGCCTTATATTTCGAGGAGACTTCCTCAAAATCTGAGGAGTTCTGAGGGACTTCCTCAAAGTTTTCCCTTTCCCCTCAAAAAATCAGACATTGTTTTTACCGTGAAAGACCTCTGGTCTGGCCTGGGTTGTGGGCTGTCCTTCAAGGTTGTACCTTTCGCATGTCCGTTGGTAAAATCTATCATTGAAAGCTGCTTGCTCTATGGCCTTTGGTATTTGAACATTATCCTAAACACTTTGCTGTAGGTTACGCTGTTAAAATTACCGTACCCTTTTATGGTTTGCCTACTGTCGGGCTCCCGTACAGAACCCCCGTGACCGTAAGACGTTCGGATCGTATGTAACTTTCGGACATAGTGCTGAATTTATTCAGGCTTCACGGACCATAGCGTAATCTACAAATTAATGGTGAATACTAAATGACAAATCGCTGACTTTTATTTGCTGGGGCAGGCTTTTTTGTAGTGGTTTGTGTTTTAGGTAAGTTCATGCAGGTGTGTTTCTGCTGGTGTCTTCCTGAAGGTGAATGAGCACGCTCTCGCTCCGACGCCGTCCGACGCTCAGTATGCGTTTGCACCAGCCGCACGACCAGCTTGGAGCGCGTCAGCAGTCTGATTCTGAGGTGCTCTATCTCTCTCGCACTCAAGGTGTGCACCGATTACAGGTGCGGGAGAGACAGAGCGAGGAGAGCGCTCTGCAGGTCCCCCCGTGCGTGCGTGCTCGAGCGATGCTCTTTAGGCGGCTGAGCTGCGTGAGCTGTATAGCTGCGGGGTCCTCTCCCGGCGGGCACGCGAACCAGGCGCGCTGCTTGGCGCGCAGACTGCAGCCTGCAGCAGCAGCAGCAGCAGCAGCAGCAGCAGCAGCAGCAGCAGCAGCCAGCCTCTGGTATGTGGCGCGCAGACAGGACGGGACGGCTCCTCGGCTAGGCGGTTCAGACCGGGCCAGGCCGGGCCGGGCGGGACAGGACGAGTTGTTTCGCCTGCAGCAGCCTAACTGAAACAACTCTGACTTTTCATGTGCAAATTCTCGTGAATTTTTATTGAATTTTCCTCTGAATTTTCGCTTGAATTTTACAGTCAAATGCCCTAATTTCGGACTTGTGCCCTAATTTCGGACAATTTGCAGAGAAGTGCTTATTTCAACCTATCTCGGTCACCTTTTGAGATATTCAAAATCCGGAAACGGCATCGTAGAGTTTGCAGAATAGAGTACCATATTTCGTCAAGTCGGTTGAAGTACCTTTAAAGTTTTACAGCACACAGGAATTTAAAGTTAAAAAAAGCATATAGAACAAAATTGCTGTTGTGAAATAAGCTCCCCCAAAAACCGGAGCTCATGTAGGTGTGTGCTGCCCCATGGGTGGTCCTTTAACGAATGAATGTATGGTATTTTGGCTACAGAACTACGTAAAAATGTATTTTGTAAGTCAAACCGTTTTTTGGTACGGGACGATTTTTGAAAGTGCTACAATTTCGGACACTTTTTCTTATGGGCTAAATACATGGAGATTTTTAGAGTGTGTCCTACAGAAATTTTATGAAAAATGTTTTTTGTTGCAAATTTAATTTTAAACAAGATTTGTTTTATAGTTTCCAACGATATCTCTGCTAGTTTAGGAGAAATAGTGTGCTGAAGTTGTTTCCTTTGTAGGGCTATAGACGGCTATAGAGCCTAAACTAGTACAGATATCGTTGCAGACCATAAAAACAAAATTATTTAAAATTAAATTTGCAACGAAAAACGTTTCCATAAAATTTCATTCTACAGCGAAACTAGCCATTTAGAGCACGTGTCCGAAGTTAGGGCACTTTCGTCCCTAATTTCGGACACTCTCTCGAAGGCTGCTGTAGCTACACACATTTAGATAGAAATTCGGCATGGGTGTCATCCGATGTGTCCGGAGCCATAGTATTTCCAATCGCAACAGATTTTTGATATGTTATCATGCCTACACGTAAGAAAGGAAAAACCGCTAAATTCGTCCGAAATTAGGGCATTTGACTGTACCTAGATTTTATGAATTTCTCTAAATTTTCCCGAATGTTTCTGATTTTCTCTTAATTCTTCTGGTGTCCAAAAATTTCCGAGTTTTTTTGCCCCCTCGCTGCAGACAGAGCCTGCAGGCTGACTGCCTGCAGTCGGTATCGGGACGGTACTGCACCACGACGGCGCGGGCTGATCCGTCTTGATCCGCCGCGCGGCTGCTGCGCTCTTCGCGCGCTCAGGCTCGCGGCTCATCGTCGATGACAGCCCGTATGAATTATTTAAAGGCGAATGGGGAACTCAGACGCCTCCATTAAATCACTGTTCGGGATCATAAATCGTTTTGGTGCGTGTGTGTGTGTGTGGTGGGAGTTACTTTCCTCTCTCCTTCTCTCTCTCTCTCTCTCTCTCCTCTCCTCTCTCTCTCTCTCTCCTCTCTCTCTCTCCCTCTCCCCCCCCCCCTCCCCCGCGGTTCACACTCTTCCCCCGTGTGGCTTACTGTCCATCAAACGGCAGCGCGCGCGCGGCTGCTGCATCCTCCGTCTATACATAGCTCTTCCCTGATTGTATTGTGTTTCCCCGTCGCCTCCCGCGCCGCGGTGCGCGCCGCGTGCCGCGCGCGGTTTCCTCGAAGCTCCCGCGCCGCGCAGGCGCGCACATCCGGTCTCCTTTCGCGAATGCACTGCGCGGCCGCCCCCGCCGCCCGCGCCCCGTCGCGACTACTATGAATTTCATAGTTGCAAGGCAGTTTCGCTGCCTTGCCGTTATCGACTCTCTTATTTCTTTCCTGCCATTTCCGCCGCGCGTCACGTTGCGCTTGGGTTTTCGCGGACGCGACGCGACACCTCGCGCACCACATGGATTGACAAGAGAGGCGTGGGAAAATGACGTTGAGGCGGTTGGTTATTCCGTGCATCGCAACACGACGTCGTGTGTGTGCTGATGCGAGACATGTTCTTGTCTCGTCAAGTGCATCGTGCATGTAGCGGTGGTGGGCGCGGGGCGGCCCGGCCTGGCATGCGCGGTGTCCAGTGCTGCATGAATGTCACAGGCCTCACCGCTTGACCTCCGATGGCCCCCGCAGCCCCGCCGCCGCGGGTCCCCTCGGGGCGGCTCGAGTCGAGAGAGCCCCCGCTGCTGCTTAGCGGTCCCGCCGGTCCCGCCCGCCAGACGGCCGCAAATAAGTTACACTGTTGCAAAGCGGCTGGATTTTGAAAAAGCCTTTCTCTCTCTCTCTCTCCACTCACTGCTGATCCCTCTTGATGGAGCTGCACAGCTTGCGTGCGCGGCGCGCCGCCATGACCCAGGGCCCCCGGGCCTCGGCCCCCTGCCCCCCTGCCCCCCCCCCCCCCCCTGCCCCGGCCCCCATGGCCACCTGGCTGACGGCTGCTGCTGCTGCTGGCTGGTGCAGTGTACGACGACCTGCGGTTTTGCACTGTACAATGGATTATTTCAGTCATTATATGTCTGCTCTTTTTTTTTTTTTTTACTTTTACTTTTTGTTTTTGGTGGGCGAAGCTCATATTCCTTGCAGGCGCTGTATTCACCGGCAACTGAGATTGCATTTGCGCGTCCCACTCCGGCCGGCGGAATGCAATTTGAGCTGGAGGCTGGTGGTGCGCGCTGGTGCGCCGGCCGGGCCGCCGGGCCGGGACTTGTCTCGGGCCCTCCGCGTTACCCTACGCGATCGGGCGACTTTTCCTGCAAATTTTACCCATAAACTTGTGTGTTTAGCATAGCGTTTTTATTTGTCACAGCAGTTTTCCCAAAATAATAATAATTTTTTTTTTTTTTTTTTTTTTTTTTTAATTAAAGCCTTTACCGAATTTTGCTAACGGTTATATGTGGCTGGCGGGAGTCCTACAATGCCAAGGGAGTGGGCTTACTGAAAAAGTGAAAGTTGTCATAAGACAGATTATAAGCATTTGTCATCTTAAAGAGAAGGAACATTAAAAAAAGAAATGGCTACACAGAATTACAATTTGGGCAAGGGGATGTGTCTCCCATTAGAGTGGCTTCGTGTAATCGGCCGCAAACTGTGTAGTCGGCGGCATGAAGAGGTACAGGGCGTCGACTTTAGGGGTCTAAATATACACCTTGTCGCAGCCGCAGCGCACCGCCACGTCCTGGAATACTAGTAATTGAGTGTCCTTTCTATACTTTCCTATTTTTATCGCCGGTGTGATGAGGTTCGGCCGCATAGGGCTGATGGGGAGTCCGCCCGCACAGGGAGAAAACTTTTGTAATGTATGTGTCGCACTGCCGATACGGACAATTTTTTTCCCGCTCTGCCGCAGCCTCTCTCGCTCGTCTTCCCGCGTATGTTTCCGCTTCAGATGAGTTTTGTCGCAGTTGGCTGGATGAGTTACTGTCGGGTCACTCGCTCGCTTCACGACCTGTGCGATTATGTGTAGAGGACACTGCCATAAAACGAAACTGCTAGTTTTTTCCGCGGGAAGATAAAGAGATATGACGGCAAAAGGTGAGTTTTAGAACCGTTTCCAGGTGTAAACCTTGACCTACGCCTGCCTCCTCCCGCCTGCCGCACACACACTCACACCCTCTCGTCTTTTGTCTCACCGCCAGCTGGCAGCAAGGGTAGACAAGGAACGCACGATCAACGACCACTCAACTCGATTTTATGATGCGTCGCATGAAAAATAGCGTCTGGACCGCGTGCGGGGCGGGGCGCGGCCAGCAGGGGGACGGTGCGGCGGGGCCGGCGGGGGAGGTGTCCGCGAGGCGTCTCGAGGGCGTCGCGGGGCGTCGACCAGGAGGGCGTCGTCGTGGCGCTAAATATACACCCGCGCGCCGCCGCGCCGCGACACTCCCGGAGAACGCCCCGCCCCGCCCCGCCCCGCCCCGCCCCGCCCCGCCCCGCAGGTGGCGGCTGGCTGCGGCACCCTGCTACACTGTCGCCCGCCAGCCGCATAGTTTCCCAGACGGGTAGAACCGTCTCTCATGATGAACTGCCGAGAGGGGGGCAGAATGAAAATTTACTTGATCGACTCTGTTTAGTAGATGATACATTCAACTTATTCACAGTAAAATTTTTTGGAGAGTTTTTACAGAAAAAGTCTGGGAATAGTTCATGGCAGTACTTGTCGTCTGAAAAATTACAATTTTATGGTCTGTACAGTTACAGAACTGCGATAAAATTATTTCCTGAAATAATGTGGAATAATTTTTTTCTGGGATATTATTTTAACTAAAAAAGAGATCAGAGTAAAACTTTTCCAGATGGATGTGCGAGCCTGTTCGCTCAGCGAATGTGGCGCAGATTATTAGACAGGAGCGGGGATTGTGTCGCGTGCCTGCGCGCACGCGCGCTCTATACTTTACGCCCCGCGGGTCCGGGTCCCTATTGTTTCTAGATTTAACACCGCTGCCGCCAGCATGCCGTCCCTCGAGCCCGGACTAAGACTAAACTTGATCAGCGTTCAAAACTAGTGTAGCGGGTCATTTGTGGCCCGGTTCTCTCAAGTCAAGTCAAGTGTAGCTTCGCAGGAATTAAATTACGTTACTACCATTACACTGTAAAAAAACATTTGTTGAAAAGGGGCTCACTCCGTGATGACTCTGTTATAGACAAACAGCGATTTTGTCCAAGAACAACAAAGGTTGCTGAAAAACACCTATGTTTGTTTTGAATCTGGAACAATAAATTTTTGTGTTCATGAACAACTTTAATTGTTTCTCCCCATTTCTTGTTGTTCCTGAACAATTTTATTGCTCCTGAACAACTTCTGTTTCAACTGTACTACCTTTCTGCTGTACATGAAAAACTTTAGCTGTTACTGGACAATCGACTTGTTATTTTACTACAGACGTTGCGGCCTTACAAGTCAGCGTTGTTGAACAACAGCATTTGTCACTTAAAAATTAAACAACGGATTCGCCGTTAATTTACAACAATATTGTTTACACTGTATATATTAGTCACACTAAACGCACTCCCAATCTTAATATTGCGCTGTCTGTTGCTGGATGACCTGCTTCAAACTCGAGTTTGACCGGCATTTTTTCCCCTGGTTTTTAATTTAAATTTGGTTTGGATCCGCGTGATGTGTGTGCGATGATACCTATGACAATGCCCTTTTTCTCACTGTGAAAAATTGTTGTAGGTTTGAGGGAAAATTTTCCCCGAAGTGCAGTTGTAAAATTATGATCACGTATCGTAAAATTACAAGCAGTACCTATCGACTTGAAATTCGATTACAAGCAAGAATGGGCTGTCGTAAATTTACAACATTTTTCGTAAGTCGTAATTTATAAAATAAATCGTAACTCTACGAACATAATATTTTTCACGGTGCTCAGGGGGGCGCCCGGGCGTACGTACGCAAGCCCACGCCTGCTCCAAGAGCAGTGCAGGGAGTGCGAGCCATACCGGCAACCCCCTTGCGGCACCTTCAGTCTCTGCTCTGCCCCGCCGGGCTAGGAGGCTCCGCCTCGCGCCGCCACGCCACGCCACGCCCCGCCAGGTGTGTCGCGTGGAAACGTTTTGTGGCGTGTTTAAATAGCCCGCGCCGCGGCCGCGTCGCTCACGCGAACGCGGACATGCACAACGACTCTGCGCGCGTGTTTGCGAGGGCGACAACTCTTTACCCCTCTCGCATGCAAGAACGTCCCTACACAGCGCCTCAATTTTTCAGTCCGTTGGATGGAGGCGCGGCTGAATAGGGTTCCGTGCGTGTGTGCGTGAGCATGCGGTACGGAGGCATACTCTGACAGGCTCGCTCGCAGGTGGCTCGCGCACCGCAAAGTGATGGCAATTACGCAAAACGGGGCTATTGCAGTCTGAGAGGAGCCCAAGCCTCCGAAGGGTACCTTACCGGGGGAGGAAAATCGTCGGCGAGAGAAAGGCATTGTCGGCCTCCAAGTATCTGCTTTGAAATGACCAATCTGAGGCGGACGGACTTTCTGCGGCGGAGAAATGCTACCACCGCTGTTGCAACAGAGTTACGAGGGCAAATGTTAGTTGCCTGTAATTGCCTCTTAAAATTAGCCCCTTCACTAAGAGTTTTCCCCCCCTTTTTTTTTATGAAGCACCTAACTCTTTGAGAGGGCGGCGGGCCGCGGCGCGGCGGCGGCGCGCCGGGGTGATCCGTGATTAAATTAATCAAGGTAAGGTCCGGTGATTAGCCGCCGTCAGGATAGCCCCCTTCTGGGACATTGCCCGTGTCTTCACCTCCTCGGCCCGTAATTGCGGTATTAGACTTGACAGTCGGCCGCACATGAGAGAAAATGCGCACAAATAGATTATTATCTCCTTTAATGGTCCTTGCTGTCTATATTGTCTTAAAATCCCCTATCGCTGCTCGAGGTAAGTGTTGAGGATGAAAATGTACTCGCGCCCCGTACGTTTCTAAAATTGAAATGTCGCGGTTCTCAAAATATATGAAGGACCTCCCGCATTGCACAGATGAGCAAAAGCCACGAAGACGAAAAAAAAAGAAAGAAAATTAGCACGACGTTTTCAGCCTTCCCGTCCGCTTTAAAAATTCCGTAAAGAATTTGGCAGACTCCCACCTTTCTTTATTCCGCGACCTGTTTCTCCCTCCGCCGCTCTACTCTTCCTGCTCCTGTTCCTGTGCACTTACCTGTGACGCGTCCCCGCTTTTCGTCTGCGACCCCGCGCATGTGTCCCTATTCTTTTCATTTATTTTCTCGTTTTTCATCACTTGCGTCGACGTCGCGCCGCCGCCGCGCGCGAGAGCACTTTTAATTTCCTCCAAACAATGTTGAACTTCCCCGAGGGGCGGGCGGGAAAGGCCCATGAATGCGCTTTATTAGGCGCCCTGCCGGTCGGGTCGGGTCGGGTCGGAGCGGGAGGGCCTGCCTGGTCCGGTTTGATCCAGTCGCTCCCGCCAGACTTGTCCGGGCCGGGCCGGCTAAGCCCCGCTCGCCGTGGCTCCGGGCGCCCATACCCTGCACCCGCCGATCTGACTTAATGTGTCGCGTGGTGTGGTGACGTCAATACCGCACTTTATCTTCGCAAACATTTGCCTCCTCTTAACAGCTGCTGGCCCCGCTTTCAGGTGTGCGGAAAGCCAAACGCCGCCGTCATTTCAATTAGGCCGTTTCTTATTATCACCATGAACAGAGAAATGCAAACATGTCAAGGGGTGGATGACTCGAAGTTTTGGTGTACATAAGAGTACGGAGTACGCGGAGTACACTCTGGAAACGCAAGTGTGTACTTGAATGCAGTATTTCCTGCATACCTACATGTATTCAGGAAATGCTGTGTACTTAGTCAAGTATACTGGACAGGTACACAATAAGTTTTAGTGTGTACCTGGTCAAGTACTCAGGATTTCCTGCATACTTGACCAAGTACACAGGATTTCCTGAATACATGTAGGTATGCAGGAAATACTGCAGTCAAGTACACACGTGCGTTTCGAGAGCAGTCGGAGAACACGGCGTACACTGTGAAAAATAGTCGTAAGTTTACGGGAAAATTTTCCACGAAGTGCAGTTGTAAAATTACAATTGCAAATCGTAAAATTACAAGCACCTCATATCGGCTTGAAATTCATTCGCGAGCAAAAAAGGTCCGTCGTAAATTTACAACATATTTCGTAAATCACGATTTACAAAATTTATCGTAAATCTATAAAGATATTGTTCACAGTGTACTGCATGTTGGAGTACGCGAAGTGCACCTTGAGCACGAGCACAGCCGGAGTACCGCGGAGTACTTGTGCCCAGAACAGCCGGAGTACGCGGAGTAACACCCGGAGTACGTTCTGGCTGCACACTGGAGCCGGAGCCGTCCAGTCGTCCACTCCTTGGAACATGTTCCCACCTTTCGCAATGGACTGACTTTTGCGTTTATACATGGTTATAAGTGTGGTCCCGTGTGACGACCAATACCCTTTCGGAATAAGTTTTTAGGAGAAGGCGTTGCCGGCTGTTGCCTCGCGCGTCTGTCTGCCGCCGCCGCGCCAGCAGCGTCGTGGAGTGAACCTGGATTGACGCTCCGATAGGACCGGGAGTCGGGCGGGTCGGGCCGGGCCGGGCCGGGACGGGCCAGGCTGGACTGCTTGAATGCTCCGGCCCGCTCCCTCCCCTCCCCTCTCCTCCCCGCCCCGCCCCTCCCTGGCCTTCCCTCCACCAGAGCCCGCATCACGTCGCCGTGAAATGGCGATTAAGATGAATCTGTGCGTCGAACAAAGTGACTGTGCTTTCCATCGTTTGATACCTTTTACTCCGCCCGTCCGCCCGCCCGCCTCTGTCTGCTGGGCTCGTCCGCTCGCCCACTCTGGGCCGCTTGGCCCCGGTGGAGCCCGGAGCCCGTGGAGCCGCATCGCTTGCTCCTGACTGAGCCCGCTCGGACCATGCCACGCCACTGCCCCTGGTATTGGTGCTGTTGCTGATGCCGGACCCGATGAATCGACTCGCGCCTTACGTATACACTCCATTCATTTTCCTGGAACCCCTCTCCTCTGCCCGTGTGTGCGCGCACGCGGCTAGTCGCGACTCTCCAGCAAATACTCAGCCCCCTTCCCCCCCCCTCCCCTTTCCAGTCCTTAACGCCTCCATGTACGCCGCTCTAACGTTCCCTTGCCGCTGACCTTAAGCCTGTTCGAGATGAGTATAACAAGCCGATGCTCGCGCCGATTGCGGGGCGCGACCGTCCGCGCAGCGCGGCCGATGATTCCTTCTCCCTCTCTCCTCGGTATCCCTTCTTTCTCTCCTCTTTTCATCTCTGTTCTCCTCCTTGTTCGCCGCACCTCCCTCTCTTCCTCCTCCTCCTCTCATCGCGCCGCCTGTATCCTCGCGAGTTGACATCGTTAAGAAAGGCGCGTCTGGCGGGAGACTCTTTGCGCGCGCCAGGGCGTATAGTGTGGGCGCCCCTGTGTGTGTGTGTGTGTATGTGTATGTGAGAGAGAGAGAGAGAGGAGAGAGAGAGAGAGAGAGAGAAAGAGTGTGTGTGTGTGTGAACGGCGCTAGATGCACTCTCTGGGACACTGGCCAGCCAGGCCCGTGCGGCCCGGACAGCAGGGCAGCAGGCGGGCAGCAGACTCGTGGGAGGCGACACTTCCTGGCCGTGAGTCAGCGCCGCGCGCCGCGCCGTGTCTAGCAGGGGGGCAGGACACACACTAGAGCGTCTAGACTCTCCCGCCCCACGCCCCCCCCCCTCCCTCTCTCACCCTCTTTCACATTTCTCTGTCTTTCTCTCCCCCTTTCTCCTCTTTCTCCCTCTCTCCTCTCTTTTTCTCCTCTCCTCCTTTCTCCCTCTCTCTCTCACGACGGCCGGCGTCTTGGCGACACACGCGTTGGCATGCGCCGGGGCGCGGCGGCGCGGTGCGGGGAGGTCCCACACGTGGCGCCAGGGCGGGGCAGGCTGGGGAGAGGTATGGGGTCGTGTGGTCATTTTGGAGATTGATTTCCATTCGGTGCCTCCGGCCTGGTCCTGCGGCAGGGCTGAGGGGTATGGCCCCCGCCTGCAGCAAACACGGCGTGGTGGTCGGCCGGCCCGGCCACCACGCCACCCCTGTGTGCCGCCACCCTATAGCGTCGCGTCTATTGTTTTGATGTCAAATTAAAGCGATGGGGTTCACCTTTACATAGGACTCAAACACGACTCTGTCATAAATAGTTAACCGTATTGGTACGAGATCATCACACCCAGAGAACCTCTAGTTGTTTCAATCAAATCAGGGTCGCAAGAAGCGACATTTAGCTCCTGAAACCAACTACGAGTGCTAAATGTAGTACCTTGATTGTGTGATCAGTACGATTAAAATGTAGTCCTCAGAGCTAAAATTTCATCGGGTTTGAATTTGATCGTCTTGATTAAACGGTTCTCCGGGTGCAGTGCCAGCATCTATTTCCGAAATCGACGTCGTCCGCTGTAACACGTGCTCATCAGAACAGTTTAACAGCAGACGAGCGCTGTCGGGAGAACCCTCAGTTCATGCAGGGTAGGCGGCTTGCCGCTGCGGTGCTTTTCTAAATTCTAATTTAATAATTAATTTGCCGCTCGTCGCGTACCTCCCCCTTCTTTGTGATAGGCAGTAGAGGTTTTGCTGCTTCCACTCTGTGTCTGTGTGTGTGTGTGTGTGTGTGAGAGAGAGAGAGAGAGAGAGAGAGAGAGAGAGAGAGAGAGGGAGGGAGAGGGAGAGAGAGAGAGAAAGAGGAGAGGGACCTGCGCGCTGTCATGCCTCGATGGACAGCTGATGTGATGTGTCTTCGCAAATAATGACGAGAATGAAATTCACTCAACGGGGTGCGGCGCGAAGGCGAAAAAGAGAGAGAGAGAGAGAGAGAGAGAGAGAGAGAGAGAGAGAGAGAGAGAGAGAGAGAGAGAGAGAGAGAAGAGACGACCGCATCTCTCGAAAAGAAGTAGTTGTAGAGGTGCGCTCGCGCGCGCGTTGTGTGTGTGTGTGTGTGTGTGTGTGTGTGTGTGTGTGTGTGTCGATAATAAAAGAGACCGACGAGAGGAAGAGAATTGGGGGTACCGAGAGCGGGTCACAGGGAGGGGAAGGGCCTGCCCTGGCCGGCCTGCAGGGGGTTATCGGTCGGTGATCCGCTTTTGATGGGCAGCGTGGGCCCTGGCAGGCCCTGCAGGGCACGGTCCTATCGGGGCTGATACGGGCTAATCACTGGACAGGGGCGGGGTGGAGCGGGGCAGGCTGCTGGCGGGGCCGCGGGGCTGGGCTGGGCTATAGCGGCACACACACACACACACCGTCCCGCTTGAAACCGGCGCGATCAGCGGCGCTCTCAAAAATTATGAAAGAATCGGATGCTGCTGTTAGGTGTGCGGCTGCTGGCTGCCGGTCAAATCTCAAGCGACCTTTAGCGTCAGTGAGGTGAATAGAAGAGAGCCTGGAGAGGGAACACTGAGAGTGGAGATGGCCGAGGCACGAACGTCCTGCGGCCGTGGCACCGTGGCACACCCGCGCTTTCTGCCCGGCGGACCTGACTGATCAGCTGATGGTATCGCTGGTGACAAAGATGCCTGAGGAAAAGGCGTCATAACTCAAGGAAAATTGATCCGAGGGAACCGCCTCTTCCCTTTTATTTTCCGTCTCATGAAAACAAATACGTAGTATGAATGGTCCAAGAAGAGTGTCTTTTCCCGCCTCGTCCAATTGTGAGTGGGTTTTTTGTCGTATTTATTCTCACTCAGAGGCGGTTTGTCTCTATCTGAGAAACCTATGAATTCTTGGGATTGTTTTCGGCCTCTCAGATTTAATAAATTTCGTGTGGGTAGAAGGGAAAAAAAAGCGCTGCTCCAAACCTTGGAAGTTTGTTCGTACTAGGACGAAGCAGATCGCAAGTGTTTAGGGTGGTGTGGTGTCTTTTATTTCGCTCCGAGTCGGACAAAAGCTGCTGTGACTTACACAGAAAAGGCAAGCGGTACCGGTTTTCGCTTTTAAAGAAGCCCGCGCTATCTGGCGCATCTCGGCCAATTAGAGGCCCGGCATAACGCTATGAATATTGTTAGAACTAATTATTTCCATGTGGGTGAGTCTTTAAAGTGCTGCTTGCGCGAGTTCATCAGGCTCAGGGCTGCTCGCGGTGCGATGCGTCCCCCTATACCTCTTTTTATCTCTTTCCCTCTCTACCTTTTCCGCTGCCCAGGACGCGATTCGGATGTGGTCGCTATGGCATAGCGAGTGGAGCGAAGCGGCGGTACGCCCGGGAAACTCGCACAAATTTTCTTTCTTTCTTTCTTTCTTTCTTTCTTTCTTTCTTTCTTTCTTTCTTTCTTTCTTTCTTTGTACTTCTTCCTATCTCACCACTTAGGAGGAGGGTATGGTTTTTCGGGGAGATGACGTCAGCTTTCCCGACAATTACTGTTGCATACACGAGAACTGTGAGTGTGTAAACGCCGCTTATTTACAGGCGAGTAGATTCTTTTCACTTGTAAGGGTACGCCAAATTATCCACACCTTTCTTGAAGAGCGAACGACCAGTAAAGGAAACTGCTACTTTTTGCAAGTAAGTGGTTGCAAACTTGCGTTCAAAATAAGAGGTGTACTATACTAGTGCTGTGCGAATCGAGGTTTTCGGGTTTGAATCGAATTTCTTCAAATATCCTTCGAATCGAATCCGACCAAATAATTTCGAATCGAATTTTTCTTAATTCGGGCGCGAATCGAATCCAATTTTTGCCCGCCTACAAATTAGATTCATTAAAGAAAATTGAAATTATGCTTCAAAATAAAGTCTAGTAGGCCCCACACATCTTTGCAAAGGCGCGCTCACGCCCTCTTCTTGTTGAAAAACATATTCTTAAACTTTATGATTCGGTGGCGAATCTTAGCTGATTCGAAATTTCGAACCTTCGATGCCGAATCATAACCGATTCGGAACCGAATCAAATCCCGGCAGATTCGATTCGATTTGATTTCGAACCATTCGCAGAGCACTCTACTCTACTCCAAACCCTTGCACCTCGCCTTATATCCTCAATTACATACACCCAGAGCTCGAGTGTAGGGTGATATCGGGGTTGGGTGGTCGGGGTGCGGTTGGAGGTGGGAGAGGAAGTGGAAGCCGTAAGCCGTGAGCGCGCCATGAACATGAAGATTTAGAGATCCAACTTAACGTCCAGAATGTTGCATTAATTTGAGGGCAGCGTGCGCTGTCTCTCGCCAGAGTACAGGTGCTGTTCTGCCGGGCTCGGCCTACCACCTGACCCTTCGTGCAAGGATCGGCAAGGATCAAACTCGAAAATATAATACCCTGTCATTGTTCTGTACATCGACTTTTCAAAATATTTAACTCTTTGCCTTCGTCGCTAGAATATCGAAACACGAGGATTGAAGGTTTCAAGGAACACTACCTAGCAACATTTGATGGGACATAAAATCAAAAAAAATGTAGTTTTTACAACTTATGTTTTTGTTTTTGTATTTTTCTTTCCTTTTATTTTTTTTATTTTTTTTATATATATAATTTGGTCCCGGCTTTTTCACTGAGCGTCTCCGTCGCGGGCCATGCGTTGCACCCCGCCGTCTGCTCACGATGTTTTCGAAGAGCAGCAGCAGAGCACACACTTTTCCGGGAATGGCGAAGGGCACGCTTCGGCGCTCGGCAGCAGTCGGTGTGTGTGCGGTAGGTCGGGGCGCAGGGCGTGGCGGCGCGTGGCGGGGCGTGGCGGGGCGTGGCGGGGCGGGGCGCACCTGAAGGGCAGTACAGGGCAGGGCAGGCGCGTGCTTGGGGGAAAATTCTATACAGCGCAGACCACAAGCAGCTGCTCGCTTCCTTCCTTCCTTGAGCGGATAAGGCCCCTGTAGCTCCATTCGGGTCTCGCCGGCGCGCCAGCCGTACCGAACCGACCGGGCCAGGGGAAGTGGAGGAGGGCGCTTGCCTAATTGCTGAGTGGAGGACAAATCAATATACACAATTCAGCACTCTATCTCGTCCGCTATATATTTCGCTCTCCTGCCTTCGCAAGCCTGTGTGTCTGACAGTAACAGCCTCCCCACACACATACCAAGCTCGGTAGTCGCTTCTAGGATATATACGCGCGCCAAGCTGTGTGTGAGAAACAAAATTTGACCGGTAAAGAGCGAGCGTGGAGTCCAGCTGCTATAGCGGAGAGATCGCGAGCAATATAGTACTATTTCATTTTATCCTATTATTTTTTTAACGCTTGGTCAATGTTGTTGCAATGTCCGCACGACAAAAGAAATGTCCGGATTTTAGAGAAGAAACGGAGAACATTGAGGTACTGCATGACTTGGAGGAAAAATCCACGGCGAAAACAATGTCTGATTTTTTCAGGGGAAAAAAGGAAACTTTGAGGATCCCATTTAATTTGAGGAAAACTCCTCCAATTTTGAGGAAGTCTCCTTAAAAATTGAGGTAAGTTTCTTCAAAAATGAGGAAATTTTCCCTAAATTTTTGAGGAGATGTCTTCAAAATATGAGGAGTTTTCCTCAAATTAAGTGGGATCCTCGAAGTCTTCCCTTTTTCCTAAAAAAATAAATAAATAATAGGACATTGTTTTGGCCGTCCTCAGATTTTGAGGAAGTTCCTTATTTTTTGAGAGGACTTCCTTTTTCTTCAGAAAATAAGGCATTGTTTTTTTTTTATCGTGCGCGTTGCTTCCGCGCAGGAAACAGTCTCTGCGTAACGCAACTCTGTAATACATAAAGTAGAGACAAGAATTTTTCATTTTTTTCAATTTTTGTATTGTTAGATGGGTTTTGCTCCTGATTCCTGACTTGCCGCTCTCGTTCTGGGCGCAGCAGGAGCAGGACCTGTAGGTCCTCTAGTGCAGACTCGCGACCAGGCCAGCCCAGGCCAGACCAGGCGAGGGCCAAGTGCGTGGGTCAGTAACGGATTGCGTTTGATGAAGCGCTTCCTGTGGAGCCCGCTCTGCTCTGTCGGCGTCGGCCCGTGGCAGAGAGAGAGAGAGAGAGCGAGAGAGAGAGAGCGAGAGAGAGAGAGAGAGAGAGAGAGAGAGAGAGAGAGAGAGAGAGAGAGAGAGAGAGAGAGAGAGAGAGAGAGAGAGAGAGACGAGATGCCCGCGGGCAGCACCGCGCCTGGACCAGGGGTGCCTGCCCTTTTAACTTAATTAATATCTGTTTTAACAAAAGTCGTATTTTTTTTTTGGTTCCGTTTCGGTCGTGACGACTCACTCCAAGCCCCCATGGTGGACAGGACAAGGGCTCTGCTGCTGAGATGGCCCGTGACAGAGTCAATGAGCGACAACTCTGTCTCCCTCACACCCACATCGCGTCCAGTGGTAATGTGCGCACACTGTAAAAAAAAATCACGGTCACCCATACGGAAATATACCGTTAATTTAGATTACGGTGTCTCCGTACATTCGGTTCCGTACCCTCTTTCCATAAGAGCCTATGTAAAAAAAATGTGGGTACGGTGCCAAGGTACGGAAAAGTTCCCGCTAATTTTATGTCCGGCGGTTTCCGTTTTGGGTACGGACTGATAACGGCGTTCCGTACCCCTTTCCCTATGCTAGCCCATGTAAAAATGGTAGGTACGGTGGCCAGGTACGGTAAATTTCCGTTATCCCTTTCCGAAAAATGGGGTACGGAACGCCGTGACAAGCTCCGTATCCAAGACTGATTTTTTACAGTGCACCCTTGTCTGTATTTCTGTCTCTCTCCCTCTCCTCTCTCCCTCCCTCTCTCTCTCTCTCTCCCCCCCCCCTCTCTCTCTCTCCCTTTTCTCTCGTTCTCTCTCTCTCTCTCGCTCTCACCGCGTCTTTAACCACCGAGAGAGTTTGCAACTTGCCGCTTCCGCTTGTGTCAGCGCCCCGCCAGTAGTACACCGCCCCCTGCCTGTACTGCTCGGCTCGGAGCGTTGCCCGGTGAATATGGGTCAGTCTTGAAATTGCACTGGTGGGTGTGCGTCTAGTCCCGGTCGCGCCAGGCCCTGGCCCCGCCCTGTCCCGCCCCGTCCAACTGTTCTCTCTCTCTCTCTCTCTCTCTCTCTCTCTCTCTCTCTCTCTCTTGCCTTATTCTCCCCACCCCCCTGGCTCTCTCGTCACCTGCGTCCCTCCCGTCTGGCGCACACATTTATCTTCCCCCTTTCTTTTGCCTTTCTTACCAGAGGGCTGCGCTGCCTACGACTACTTGTGAACGGACAGCGTAACGTATTAATTATGGTTATTATTATTATTTAAAGTTAAAGTGAAGGAGGGAATCGTTGCTGAAGTTAACATCACAACCCATCTGTTGAGCGTTTGACTGCATTTCTTTTCTACGGCACTTTACAGTAATTTTTTGACGGTGCACAACTCTATCGCTTCTTGATCGCTTCCCCTGCGGAATACCAACTACAACAACGTCCCGCTCCGTCGTTGCTGTTTCTGCAGCGCCGATAATTTCTTACCTACAATTTTATAGTAAGACTGAATAAATATGTGAAAAGGCGTAGATCGTCGTATTTATTAAATTTGATGTTGTGTACACAATTTTATATTTAGTAACGTCACTATATGTAAGAAATTTTGCGTAAGCTACCACGTCCAGTTTTTTTTAAAGTAATTTTTTATTAAAGAAAAAAATGACTTAATAATTTACTGTGTGATGAACTGCTTGATGGAGGGGTGGCTGCATCGTGGCCCGCAGCGCCATAGCTCGTTGTTATTGAAAAGGTGGCGGGGGGTCGGGGGGAGAGAGAAAAGAGCTAGGTCATTACACCCTCATACGTGTGACGAGACTGCTCCTATACAACCCGCAACACCTCCCATGGGTGTCAAACAGTATTTTCTATGATAAGAGATTTTCCAGACCACAACGCGCGCAAGAAACCGCACCGAAATCGGTTAAATAGGAAGGTTTCTGTGATTTGACCCCTGTGGGTAGGCAATCCGCTACCCAGGGGCCCCGCATGGGGCCTGGTGCTGGCCATCCTTCATTTTTAGGACCCAAACATCAGCTGAAAATTTTTTACAGTGAAACGACACCAAACCCGCCGTCCCAACCAGAAGACAGCAGTGAGACCGAATAAATAGCGTATTTTGCAAAAATTACCCCCGCTAGGTAGGCAAACGGCCCGCAACACCTCCCATAGGCGTCATATTGTATTGTCTACGATAAAACATTACGAAAACCACCATGCGCGCAAGAAACCGCATCGAAATCGGCTGAAAAGGAAGATTTCTGTGATTTGCCCCCTGGGGATAGGCAACCCGTTGCCACGGGGCCCTGCATGGGGCCCGGCGATGGCTCCACATCTTAAATTCAAGGTATGGGTATAGACAACATTCGTGCCAAACGGCATCGCGGTATCACGATTTGCAAGGTGGAATCGGCTAACCTCCGGACTATGCATGGGGAAGGTGGTGGAAAAGAGAAAAGCCGAGTAGCCGCAGTCAGGGCTGCCACATGTCAGGAACATCATGAAAATCAGTAAAATGCTAGGATTTTAAAATTCTGTCACGGAAATCAGGGAAATGTCAAAGTGTCAGGAAAATTAGATTCATCATCTGCGTAGCCGGCCGTGTGAGGGTCGGTCCTTCAAGAGTCTTGTCAGGAAAAACAACCAATTTAGTCGGGATATTATCAGGAAAATGTCATGAAAGTCGAAAATTGGAAATTTGTGGCAACGCTGAGCAGTGCGTCCGAAAGGGAAGGACCTGCTGCTGCAGGCCAGGCCCGCCTGCTCGCCGGGGTGCAGTCAGTTCAAGTTCAAGGCTTCATTTCGCCGGCCTGGGCGGGGCGGGGCGGGGCAGGGCCGGGGCCCTTACTGACCACCACTCTACTCGTACTACTGCGACCGGGGCCGGCCGCTGACCCCACAAACCGTAGCTTCTCGTTTGGCCCCTCCCCCTCTCACCCCTCCCTTCCCCTCCCCGCCCTCCTCTCTGCGCGCTCCTCCCTCCCTCTCTCTCTCTCTCTCTCTCTCTCTCTCTCGAGAGAGAGAGAGAGAGAGAGAGAGAGAGAGAGAGAGAGAGAGAGAGAGAGAGAGAGAGAGAGAGGGGGGCGCTGCATGGGGGAGGGATCGGGAGGAGGGGGGGAGGGGAGAGGGCGCTCATGCCCGCATGCAGTGCAGCAGCGTTGGGCCAGGTCAGGAGAGTCACGCAGCCTGGGGGGGGGGGAGGGGGGGGGTGCACTGGACAGTCCCCCTTCCCTCTCTCTTTTCTCTGGCATGCTCCGCGTGGGGCAGTAGGGGCAGCAGCAGGGCCCCCTCGGCGGCGCGCCCCGGCCTGCCCCGCCCCGCCCCACCTCACCCCACCCCGCCTCACCTCACCCCACCTCGCCCCGCTCCGCGCTGGATGCCGCGCCGCCGCTGCTGACCATATGGTACCCGCGCCGGAGGTACTTTCCTGAGTGGTACCCTGTAGCGATATTTCTCTCGCCGGCGCGCATATACTGTCCGCCTCCTCGGGCTCCGTGCTCGTATCAGCAGCATTCCCGCCCGCTCTCTGTCCGTGAATCTTGGCACATTATTTATGTATCCGCCCAGGATGTGAATCTTTCTGATGTAGTTTTGGTTTAGATTTTTATTAAAATTACTGCGTGTGTGCCCCTATTTTTAGCAGATGATACCTTACCACCTTTTATTTTTATTTATTTTTTTGAAACCAGTCTGCCGTACAAAACTCGGTGCATGGCTTCATACCTCTGTGAGAGAGTGTCCTCATTGCCGGGCAGCCCTTTAAATTGTCCCTGCTCCATACGAAACGCGCCCCACGCTCATGACATTTGGCCAGGTGTTCATTGGAGAGCGTGTATATGTCGTTAGCGTGCAGCGGGCGGCCGCTTGTCGGTCACACACACAGCACGCGGGTATGGGTGCAGCTGCAATCCCCGCGCGACGGAAAGTCCCAGCTGCCCCGACGACGCCGCCACGCCAGCCCACGCCCCGAGCGTCGCGACCGACGCCTGGCGCCTCGGCGTCGTGCCGTGCCGTGGCGGGGCGGGGCGGGGCGGGGCGGGGCGGGGCGGGGCGGGGCGGGGCGCGGGGCGCGGCGTTGCAGCTGGAGCAGACACGCGGCGGCGCCAGACGGCTCGGCCGCGCCCGCGCCGCGACGCCTCACGCGGCGGAATAAACTTCCTCGCGCGCGGCTTTTAAACTGGGCGCGTCGCCTCGCGTCGCCTCGCGCCTCGCGTCGCGCGCACCGCCCCGCGCACTGCTTATGCATTGACGTCGCGCCACACGACGCCAAATCAATTTCGAGAACAACGAACCGCTCCTCTGTGGAGAGCGCCGCCGCCTGCTTCGAATTTGCGCTGTGCGCTCCGCCACGCCACGCCCCGCCACGCCACGCCCCGCCACGCCACGCCCTGCCACGCCACGCCCTGTTGCGACGACGCCCACCCCGTGGTCTCGGTACCGCTTGCCGCGCGGCCGCGTGGGCAGCCGCCTGGCAATCCCGACGCCCACTCACCTCTGCCTGGACCTACATCGGCGGGGCGGGGCAGGACGGATACCGCCGAGTACCCGTGTGCTGCTCAGTGTTTATCGCAGTCTTTCTCTTTTTTACGGGCGAAACTCGACAGAAACAAACAAATCTCGTTTTTTTGTTTTTTTTTTTTTTTTGTGTGTGTGTGTGTGTGTGTGTTCTGGTCTTTAAAAAGACACACTGCTGAATATAATGTCCCGAAATTTATTTATGGGAACACGTTGACGCAGAGAGCTTCGTTTCATATGAAAATTGAAAATTTTCTGCATTTGTCTGGGAACACGGTTTTAAATCCAGTCAGCGACCCCTTGAGTTTTCCTCTGAAATCAGCACAACAGCGGTCATTGCTGATGACCCTGATTAAAATTTCGTGCTGGTCAAACACCCTCACGCGCTCCGCTCACACACACAAACACACACACACGGACACACGGACACGCCGCTGCTCATGCGGCAGAAAAGGCATCAGATGGGCTGTTCGTACGGGCCGCAGTCGATTCCCCCGCCCGATAAGGACTCCACCCCCTGCGGCCTGGTCAGGCCAGGCCTGGCCTACAGCCTGTCGGCCCGTCTCGCCCGGCCCCAGCCCCGGCCCCAGCCCCGGCCCGATGGATGTGTTATGGTCTGGTTTTCTTTCGGCCTGCCGCCGCAGCTGCAGGTGCGGTGCGCAGCTGTGTGAGGCCGCACCTTTCATTCCACGACACCTCTACCTACCTACCTACCTACCTACCTACCTGTTACGCGCTCACCGCAAACGCGATGCGCCCGCAGTAACGAGGCGTTGCCGTGGGACTTCCCTCACACACACACACACTGCTGCTGCGGCCTGGTCGGCTGGCTGGCTCTCTGGCTGGCACGCACCGCTGCCCTTGTTTCCACTTTTGCTTGCGATACGCGCCAATAGGTGGCGTGTCTCCGCACGATGTGCCCTACTATACTCGTCTGTGCTCACTCACACGCTCGCTCGCTCACTCACTCACTCACTCACTCACTCACACTCACCCGCTCACTCACTCACTCACTCACTCACTCACTCACTCACTCACTCACTCACTCACTCACTCACTCACTCACACTCACCCGCTCACACTCACATACACGCACGTACGCACGCATGCCAGAGCTCACATTGTGTCCCCCACAATAAAATCCATATCTCGAGTCCACTTCCGGTCATAATGCGCTCTCTCTCTCTCTCTTGCGTCCTGCTGCCTGTGCAGCAGGAGTGGTTATGATCTCTAAGCTCAGAGATAGAGAGAAAGAGAGGAGAGAGAGAGAAAGAGAAGAGAGAGAGAGAGAGAGAGAGAGAGAGAGAGAGAGAGAGAGAGAGAACAAATGTTCGTGTGCTTTGTTTACCTTTCTTAAAATCTTCCCGCGTCGGCCTTCTTGCGAATTAGTGTGTATGAGCAGCGGCAGTAGCGGCAAGCAAACTTTGTACAGTAGTACAGTGCTCGCACGCTGGATGACGCTGTGCGCTGCACCCGGCCTGCAGACCGATTCCGAGGACACTCTCCTTGCTCTGTCTCTCTCGCACTCTCTGGGTGCGCCGTATTGGTGCGAGTGAGGCAGGGCGAGGAGAGAGCTCTTCGGAATGAGTCTTCGGGTCGAGCTCACTGACTCAGGGGGGCTGTGCCTGCCTAGCCCAGCCAGGCCCAGGAGGCCAGTCGTTAGATGGCGGTGACTAGCCTGCACTTCTGCGAAAGCGTCATCGTGGCGCCCGGGCGGGCTGCGGCTACTCGCCTAGACCTAGTGTCTGTTTTACGTCCGGCTTCTTGTTGAAGTTAAAAGCCGTCGTCCAGGTCGGTGAGTTTGTTTTTTCTCGAAGTCCAAAGATGTCGTAACGCAATAATAAACGCGAGGGGGTATTCACTTCTGTAATACCCTGTACACTTGACTGGGTATTACACGGTATTACACGTAATGTAATACCAAAAAATATCAAAATATGCTCTACGATTGCAACATTTTCTATGTAATACCGGTGTAATACCGCGTAATACAGTGTAATACGGAGTACTCTGTACAAGTTTTCTCGGAGTAAATACCCCAATAAACGTTACTGTGGAGGGAATAATAACATCACTGCAAGAAAGTAGAAAGCGCGTTTTTCATCGCCAAAACGTGTGTCTTCACTGCTGTCAGGAAAAAAAAAACAGTGTTTGGTACGGTAAAGTATGGTCAACAATTTGCCTAATCAGCCTGTACCTCTGATCGAGTGCGGCACATACTGTCAAAGCGCTGGCCTGACCAGCCCGTTCTGTCTCACAACCAACTTTTCAGTGAAATCGTAAGCTCTTGACACCTTGACACGTTTGCGAGAAGGCGGTGGCGCGAGTTTGACCGGTATGGTGGCGGCACACATGTGAAATCTCAATGTGATCAAATCAAGGTAAGTTTCCATATTTTCGATCTAATTATTCCCCTGACATGCCCTTCTGGTGATAGTTCGGGTTAAATCGAGCATTATGTATGATACTTTACTACTTTCTGAAGATAAAATCAACTTGTCCCGAATCCGGACCACCATGCTAACCTCTAAGGGGGGCCGGGTTTCTATAGGCTGTGATTGGGGCAGGTCCTGTCAGTCCCTGTCGGGGTACATACTGTCACCCTAAAATCCACATTTCAAATCGAATACGCACTGAAACTGTTGTAAGCGGTGCACTGGTGATTTGCTATTGAATTTTTAAGAATGACATTATCTTGTTGTCATTTTTTTACAGATTTCAAGATGGTGAGAAATTATGTAAGAAAGACAGAAAGAAAACCAACAACGCCAAGGAAACTGAATGCAGCACTAAAGCTTGTCCAAAATGGATGGTCGATTAGAAAAGCTGCTAAGGAGAAGGAAATTTGCCGGGAAACTCTTCGTGTTGCATATGAAAAGTTCAAGAAAATTCCAGAGGTTGAAGCTGAGAATATCACCATCAATCTGTCTTATCAAACCCGCAATATATTCCCTAAGGATTTGGAAGAGGAGATCGCTCAGTATTGCATGGAAGTTGCTCGAATGGGTTATGGATTAAGTGTCAGGCAGGCTAGAGAACTGGCATTTGAAATAGCAGACCGAAATAGAGAGAAATTAAAGATTCCACCTAGCTGGGATACAGCAAATATTGCTGGTATTGAATGGTTTCATGGTAAGAATGAAATAAATATAAATTAAAATTTTTCAAGTATCTTATAATTGCAATCAGCTTGCTAAGCTCTATAATGTTTCCTAGGCTTTCAAAAACGGCATCCAAATATTTCCATTAGAGTCCCTGAGGCATGCAGTATTGCCCGGGCAATGGCATTCAATGAAACAAATGTGAATATTTTCTTTAACAAGTTAAGTGAAGTACGCCAAAGACATGCCAGCTTTATGGATGGTTCCCGAGTCTACAACTTAGATGAGACCAATACATCGACAGTGCAGAATGTTAGAAAAATACTGTCACCTAAAGGAGTGCGTCAAGTCCATCAAATCAAAGGTGCAGAGAGGGGCGAGTCAGTAACAACCTGTGTAATTATTGGTGCCTATGGGACTCTTTTGCCACCAGTGCATATTTTTCCTAGAAAGAAATTTAATAATGATTTTTTAATCAACTGTTATCCTGGTTCTGTTGGATTGGCTAATGCAAAAGGGTACATGACGAAGGAGGTATTTGTGACTGTAATGGATCATTTTATTAAGTGCACACAATCCTCAAAACAGAACCCTACTCTTTTACTCCTTGATAATGTTGATTCCCATTTTTCCACGGAGTCACTGGACCTTGCCAAAGAAAATGGTGTAGTTGTGTTTACGTTTCCCCCTCATTGCACCCACAAACTACAACCTCTCGACGTTGGTTTTTTCGGACCGTTTAAAACCTACTATGACCAAGCAGTGAGCACGTATTTGTCCAATAACCCAGCAACTCCGCCAACTATTTATAGAGTGGCTGGTTTTGTACGTGATGCTCTGGGAAGAGCAGCCCTCCCTCAAACAATTATTAAGTCATTTGAGGCCCCTGGAATAGTTCCTTTTAACAGGAACATATTCACAGAGGCGGACTTTATCATGGCACAAGTCACGTTAAAACCAAATCCCACTGAAAATACTGAGAAGCAGACAGACACAGCAGAGGAACCTTCTGATACCAACCCACATTCATCTCTTCAGGATGAGCCTGAATCTGCTGCAAATAATAATGATGTGTCTCCATTGATTGGTCCCCTTCAGATCAGAGGCCTTCCTAAGGCTAAAGAAGTAGCTGGAAAGGAAAGGAAACAAAGAAGGAAGGGAAAATGCATGATCGCAACAGATACGCCAGAGAAAGAAGAAATCGACAAGAGACAAGAAGAGACAAGACAGAAAAAGAAATCAGCTGAAGAGAGAAAAAATAAAAGGGAAAAAAAGAATAGTGACAACAGAAAAAAGCAAAAAAAATAAAAAAGTAAGGAAATTGTTTGAGAGTGATGATAGTGAAGAAGCTGATGATGTTTCAGGTGAGGTTAGTGATGAAGAAGTGATTGTTACCAAAACAAAGCCAAATAATGAGTTTCCTATTAGAGAAATAAGTGAGGGGGATTATGTCCTAGTCGAGTTCAAGGCTGGCAAGGAAACACCTGTGTACTATGTCGGCAAGATTTTGTCTAGCAAAGATTCAGACGGGGACTTACAAATAAGTTATTATAGGAAGAAGGCATGTAAAAATAATTCAGTCAGCTTTACGTTGCCTTCCATTCCTGATCTCAAAAGTGTAAACATTAGTGACGTGAAAATGCTATTACCAAAGCCAATCTGTGCTGCAGTCACAAGACGCCAGCAAGATATTGTGTCTTTTGATTTTGATTTCACAAAGTTTAAACTGTGTTAGTAATAATTGCCTCATATATATTTAAGTATGACCAAACTGTGATTATACTTAGTCATTCAGCAATGTACAACTTGTAATAATTTTGTGATATTAGCTCCAAAAATATTTCTTTTTTAACGTTCAGGAGCAAAAGATATTATTTATTTGTTTATTTTTAATAAAAGTTGACATTTCTACTGACTTTTTTGTGTGAAAATTTAATCAGAACGCATAAAAATAATATTTACAGCATTAAAACTGAATTTTCTGATGATTATAAACCATTAAAACCAGCTGACAGTATGTGCCCCATAGCCTGACAGTTAGTGCCCCAGCCCGGGGCACTAACTGTCAATTGCAGGAGTTTCCCCCAATGGTTATATCTCAACCCACAGCAAACTTTTCATGACGGTCTCAATGGTTTCAGGTAACTGAAGGTCCAATTGAGCTACACACATCATCAGAACACAAATGCCTTCAAAACCAAGCCTTCTAGAGCTAGTTTTCCAAAAAGTGACACTATGTGCCCCACTCTCCCTTACGGTTCACGGTTATTTTCAACATGGTGTCTTATGGGGGTTACAATGAATGAGGTACAGTGATGCTTTACCTTGCCCACCACAGTTTTCCGTACACAGTCCTGTATTTTGGTACAGAATTTTTGACAGTGTTTGTTATACTGCTTTCTTGCGACTGTCGTATTTATTTATTTTTCGACCTGGATAAAATTTAAAATATTTCTCAGCGACGAGTGCCGCCGCGTTTGCGCTGAGTCATCATATCGGAAGGAATGCTGTGCTGGCGCGCTGGCGCCACTTACACTTACTCGGCCCCGTTATCGTCATTGCCCTGCCCTGCCCGGCGGGGAGGACCACCAGGTGCGAGTGAGACTGCAATAATTTTCGGCACGTGCGGCACGCCCCGCCCCGCCCAACCGCGCCTTTTAATTCGGCAGCAGCAGTCCACTTGGCCCGCTGTCACCGTCACAGTATAGGGGTATATGAACGGGGAAAAACGCCCGTGTATGTGTGCCTGCCTGCCTGTGTGTGTGTGTGTGAACGCCACTCCACGTGCAATTGCATTGCATCCAGCAGACGAGAGAGATAACCCTTCTCCATGATGACCGTCATTAGGGTGGCGAATACGCATGACGCTGTGACGAGGCCTTGTCGAATAAAAGGCATAATAAAAACAACCTCAAAGTCAGATTCTTCTTTTTAGCGAATGATACGAATATATCAGCCTGTTTGTACTGTCGTACAGCGAGCAGCCTGCAAAGAGCAGCCAACAGAGAGCCCCAGCAGCTTGTGTGGCGCTGCGGCGCGCTGCTCCGCGCCCGACTACTCTACGCCACCTTTCGGGCCGCTGGGCCGCCGGGCCCGTATGCCCCCTCCTGCCCGGCGCCTTCCCCCTCCTAGTTTCCTCCTTCGAGACTTTTTCCTTCTCTCTAAGTGCTCCAGAAAAAAACGTCGGTCGATACGAATTTGTTGATTACGTGGAAGGTGTGGAAGGTGTATGTCCGCGAGCCCACATATATGTCACACGCTGGCGCTATTTACCACACCTGTTTTCAACACTTACCCGCCCTATCAACCAATTTAATATCTCGAAAATATCAGGGGCGTAAATCTCAACCTGTGAAGTTGCCTGTCGCTGCCATTCTATTCCATTTTGACATTTTCGCAGAGTCGCATGTTCGTCGCTTCCCCCTCTCACCTCTCACCCCCTATCCCCCCTCCGTTCCCCACCGTAGGTTTAGGCGTCACACGCGTCTATGGGGCGGCTAGTGCAAACAGTGGCCGACGCCGCCGCGGGGCCGTGGCGCCGCCGGGACGCCGCCGGGACGCCGCCGGGACGCCGCCGGGACGCCGCCGGGACGCCTGGGGGCGCCGCGGCACACCTGTCCAAAGCCGACTCTGTCCGGGGGATGTCACAGCAGCGCCGTCCTGCCGAGCGGAGCGAGCGCCCCGCGGTGTCCTGGCGCCCCGCAGTGCGTGCGCGCGCGCGCGCGCGTGTGTGTCTGTGTGTGTGTGTGTGTGTAGCGAAGAGGAAGGGAACGAGGCGCAGGGTTGGGGACGCTCACGATTTTCGAACGCGCGCCTAAATTCCCTCGACGGCATAGCCATATCACCGAGAGGGGGACGGGGGGGCAACAGCTCTGAATTTCGATGTAGCGGGTGTTCCTTCGAATTTGTAACAGTGTTGCGGAATTGCATGCATACTCGCGCCAGGGGCCATGGCGCCTTACGGGCGACTGGGGTAGGCAAACCCACAACACTGTTTCGCATCCCCCCCCCCAAAATCCGGTACAATAAGAGTCGAGAATTTTTCTAACCTTTTCCAAAATTTTTCATTTTATTTCAGTTTACGCTTTGAATATTCTTGAACTTCTCTTGACATATCTGAATGCTTTGAATTTTTATGTATTTATTCCGTTTTTTTAACTTCCTTGAATATATTTTTTTAAAATTTTCTATCAAAGTTTTTTTTCCTTTTCTTTTTTTTTTTCTTTTTCAAGTTTTCTGAATTACGAGTTGTACGTAAATTTCAGAGTTGTTTCCCGCGCTTACAGTATTGCAGTGTACTCATACAGTACGTTGTGTACACTGCTGCTGTATTAGACTTTTTGGCGGGCCGACGGAAATGCCTCGGCCATACCAGCTACATCATCGGCAGCATCAGCAGCAGCAGCAGCAGCAGCGCTCGGGGTCTTTTTCTCGTCCGGAAGTGGGATGACGATCCTCTCTCCCCCGGGCCCGGTCGGTCCCCCGCAGGGTCCCCCGCGGCCGCGGCACGCATGCGGCACGCTCTGCCCGGGCCGGACTTGGACGCACAGCTGTGCTGTGCCGCGCTGCAGAGCGCTGCGCCCCGCGCGAGCCACTTACATCCCGCCTCACGTCCGCGATATGGACATAATGTTTATTCGCTGCGGTTGTGTCCTTTCTCCCGAGATGCTCTTGCTGCTCGACGCGCGCGTTTTTATTATTATTATTATTATTATTATTATTATTATTATTATTATTATTATTATTATTATTATTATTATTATTTATCTCCGTCTGTAACATCTTTCTTTTCTTAGTTTACTCCCCCGCTTTCCCCTCTTCCTCCTGTATGCCTTTGCTCTCTCTCTCTCCCTCTCTTTCTCCCTCTCTCTCCCTCTCCCTCCCCCTCCCTCCCTCCCCCCTCTCTCTCCTCTCAAAATAGGATGACTGGTAGAAGGACTCTGTGCCCTCGCCTCGCGGACATCCCTGCTCATCTTAATTGTCTAACTGTCAGAAATTTCGCACCATTGCGAAACCCAAATTCGATCGTCTTGTGACATTCCCGCTGTCATTAAAGTGGCTTATCCTTGTCGGTGCGCCGCCGCGCGTGCTGCGGTGACGCAAGCTGCTGCTGAGAGGAGGGCCCCTCTTTGCTAACCCTTCGACTGTTTCGTGTTGCAGGTTTACTCGGGGCTGGACATCCTCACGAACAAGGCGACGGAGGAGGAGCGCGCCGGCGTCCCCCACCACCTGCTGGGCCACCTGACCCCGGGGGACGACTACAACGTGCAACGCTTCAGGAAAGAAGCCTTCGGCGTCGTATCCTTTATGGCCGCGCGCGCATCATCTTGCGACACACAACAACTTACTCTCCCGCGGGCTGATAAGTTTTCTGTGAGTCGTGCGAGAGATAGTAGGACGTGTCGCTGCGGGGGTGGCTCGGTTTGCCCCCCCCCCCCCCCGGCTCTGCCGAATATTATTTCGCAACAGAGGACTGTAACTGTTATCACGCTCCTGCGCCGTGGGCGGGGCGGGGCCGGGCCGGGCCGGCGGGGCGGGGACCTCCTGTCGTTGTCTCCGTCCGTTTGAGGCGCCGTTTCCGGGCGCTCTCTAACGTCAAACTTATTGCAACATGTCGTGCGTGGGCTGGCGCGCTGGCGCGGCGCGGCCGGCCGGCCGGGGGCGGGCATGCCGCCGCCACACCGCAGCCTCTGCACCGCACGCTCCCGCCGCCACCTCCTCCTCCTCCTCCTCCTCCTTCCCCGTCCTCTTCTTGTCGATCGGAGGGGTTTAATCGGTACGTCTTCCGGTGCGACCGGCTCGCCCCGCTCACTCCGGCTCTGTCACGCCATCCCCGGCTCGGCTCGGCTCGGCTCGGCTCGGCTCGGCTCGGCTCGGCTCGGCTCGGCGAGTGTGGTGAATGTACGACATCGCATCCTGCCTAGGACATGCTGATCACGCCGCCCGCGCGCCCCGCCGCCGCCGCCGCCAGCACGCCTCCTCGACGACGACGACGCCTTGTAGTAGATCCTTGCTGCTGCCACCGCGAAACCGCAAAGTGGTCATTTTCTTATACTTTCAGACTCGGTCCCGCCCCGCCCCGCCCCGCCCCGCCCCGCCCCGCGCGCGCGATTGCGATCTGACCAGGCGAGAACACACACTCCCTGCGCTGCGCCGCGTACGTGGCGTTTACCTTTGCCCCGTCCCGTCCCGTCCCGTCCCCTCCGCGGGGATCCGCACTGCTCACCGCCGTGCCGTGACCTGATTGGCCGCCCGCCGTGGTCGAGATCCGAGTGGGGAGATGACAAATGTGTTTTGATTTTTTCATCAGTTTTCAAGGAAAATTTACGACACTTCTTAGTAAATTTTGATGTTTTCCCCTTATTTCTGTCCTTTTTACCCCCAATTTTTTTTTCATTTGTTCACGATTTTCTGTATTATTCTTTTAGATATATTAAAAAATTTTTAAATGATTTTTGCGGGGCCGTATAACAGGCAAAAAAATTATTTAGCGTCTGAGCAAAAATAATTAGCAGGTGTACTAATTTTTTGGCTGCATGTATATGCGCAGCTAATTTGTAAGCTACGGTGCTTATGCTACCCTGCTATTTAATTTTCCGCTGTTCTAAGTGTCTAGCCGTGGTACTAATTTTTCACATGTAGTTTCAGCGGAGGTGCAATCTTTTTTTTTCTTTTTTTTTCTTCTGCCTGAATGAGTTTTCGAGGTGACTTTTCCCTCGATCTACACTGCTACCCGTCCTCTTACCGCCCTGACCTGATTGGCAGCCCGCGTTCACCCGGGATGGTCGAGATCTGTCCTCTGATTGGCTGGCGGCGCGGCGCCCTCATGCGCCGATTGGTCGTTCATCCGCGCGCTCGCGACTTTGTTGCCGGGCGGGTGGCGCGCGGGCTTGCGATAGTGCTCCGTGATTAGCGAGATAGTCGCTCGCGCTCTTACACTTATTCAAGGACCTGTATGTGGGTTGTGCGCTCGCGCCGCCCTCTCCGCCGGCAAGGCGGACGAACAGTGTAGAACAATTCCTTTGTTGCTCCGCGCTCTTGTACTTCTCCACTGTCCCCGGTAGTGACTTTATTTTTACGTCTGATATCTCACCGATGCTATGCTCTGTTATCAACACCTTATCGCCGCGCAATAAGTATCCTTCGGATCACATAACCCTAGAGCGCTTACAACTTTATTTCCGACAGAAAGATAACCTCTTATCGCCGAGGACGGCGCTGTCTTAGTAATTAAAAGGCGCTGGAAAAAGTGATATCTCGCCACTTGCGTCTTCTGAAACTCCTTTCAAAGAAAATAAAAAAAGTCCCATTAGTGGGTGCATGTTAAAATCCCGGTGAAGTCTCTGACGAAATTTTCTCTCTCAGACAAATGTGTCTTAACAGTGTAACGCGGGATAGGATATGTTCCCTCATAATAATAATTTTAAAAAATACTTAATTTTGTTTTTTGTCATGCCCGCTTGCGTGGCTCTGTGTGACACACCGACAAAAATAGCCCCAAGTAAAGGGCAACACGGACTGAGGCCAGGCCGGAGGGCAGATAGGGGCTAGGGGCTCACGTAGCTGAGGTTACCGTTTGTGAAACAATAAATGTACATAAAGAAGGGTTTTGTATTCATAGTACCTTGAGAAAACTCCGTGGCAACGGGATGAAATTAGCAGGATGGTTGACACTTCCGGTCTCGAAATGGGTGTCATACAGGTGTCATTAGCGCACCGGAAGCGCCGTATCGTCATTACTATTGTTTGTAGGGTGCGTAGACGAGGTGCATAAATATGGGACGCACGCGCGCTGTGTGTGTCCCCGCGTGTGGTGGAGATCCCCTTTACAGAGATTTATGAGTGGAGAGAGCCCGGCAACTTGTCATCTCGGGGGGAAAAGGGTTTCACTTTCGAAAAGGAGAGGGAGGGGCGAATGCAATGGGTATCGGGAAGAGGGGAAGGGACGGATAGGGAGAAGTAAGAGTCCTCTCTGGCGACTCGAGAACTACAGGACAATAATTGTATCGGCGCGGCGGCGCTGCACATCCCTGCATTATTACATCACTCTGATTAGATGGATGTGTAGATAGGGAAGACCCCGCCCCGCCCCTCCCCACCGTCGGGGCCCGGGCGTGCTCGCACGCACTCACACGCACACACACACTCTTTCACACACACACTCACACACAAATACAAACACACACAAGGCAGTCTTGGACACGCATCAAGACGCGCGGCACGTCAGAATGGAAAAAAGGGACCTGCCGTGTGTCGCCCTTCCCTTTCCTTGGGCGAGCCCAGCCTGGCCCGGCCCGGCCCGGCGCGCCGGGGCGTGGGGCGTGGCGTGGCGTAGCGTGGCGAAGAGGCCCGTCCGGGCGCCCGCCGGCGGCAGGGTAGGCCTCACGCCTCGCACTGCTGTTGGGCAGCGCGCCTACCCGAAGCCGCGCGCCGCTGCTCGGCTGCGCTGCGGCTGCGCTGCCCAGCGGCCGCCGGGCCGCCGGGGCCTGTGTACCGGTATAGGGGCAGGGCAGGGAGCCGCGCCGATTGCTAGGTGTCTAGAGGAATTGGATGGATTTTTCCACGAGGGGGATCACTCACACAAAATGTGTACAATGATTTTTTTGACTTGATTTTTTTTTCTCTTTTGTTTTTAGGAAAATCTCTGCCACTTTTTATTAAATTTTAATCTCTTTCCCCAATTTTTGCCCTTTCTTCTTTGTCTTTAAGTGTTTAGTTCATTTGTTCTCGATTTTTTCGTGTTTTTCTGTAGCTTTCTTTTTAATTTGATTTTTTTCCCCCAATTTTTTCAATTTTATCTTGTAAGTGATTTTTTGGGATCCGTAGTTTTTGAAGTGACTCCCCCGTCAATTTTTCCCATTCATATGTCGGACGTACAGCTTCTTATGGTCAGCCCTCGCGCCGGACAAGCTGTTTAAAGCCCGAGAGGTACCTATCACCTCCTCCAATCAGCGTTCGCCGCCCTGCTGTGGTTCCAATCATTTTCCAATCAGTGTACAGTCTGACAATTTTTACGACCACGATGTATTTACGACAAATACGTATTTTAAGCACCTGGAAATTGTAAAATATCGAATGTTTTGCAAAACATTTATGGCCCTCTTTAAAGTTTGGACGTATCTTCCTTTAAGTCACAATACAACCCTCCAATCATCGTACGCCGAACAAAAGACTGAGGTTTCCCTCGTGTTTTTCGCCTTCCGCGAATATTGGAAAGGTTCGCATTGAACGCCTACGGTCCACTTCGTAACTTTGCTCCCTGGTGATCCAGATCGTAATTTTTGCTCCCGGTCTCTAAATCACCGTCATACACCCTATTAAGCAAACACGCACCGGGGGTTCAATTCGGCAATTAGTAATCCCTAGACAATAAAGTAAAGTTCGTACCGTTATACCGTCTGATGAGAAAATTTACTCAAATATAGGAAAACTGTAACCGCCCACAGATTTATTTTAGTTTTAAACACTGTGTGTGTCGCTCTGGACACTGATAGCTTTAGCCGCACTCGGCCCGGCTAGTCTGGCAGAGCGCGGGTAGGCAGGCAGGCATACAGGCAGGCAGGCTGGCAGGCAGGCAGGCAGGCAGGCATGCATGCATGCAGGCAGGCAGGCAGGCAGGCAGGCAGGCAGGCAGGCAGGCAGGCAGGCAGGCAGGCAGGCAGGCAGGCAGGCCGTCGTCCGCTTGGTCGTACGGGGACTCGTGCATTTTTCATTTCACCTGCCGGTGGTGGGCTGGTCGGCCAGTGGGGCCCTCCTGCCGACTGATTCAGAAGATCGCTCTCGTACCTCCGTCCTAGTCGCACCTATGGTGGTGACCCATGTTGAGGATGTGAGAGCCTCGTGAGTGCGACAAAGACGGAGGCGCGAGCACGCTGCTGCTGCCACCGCGACGGCTGCAACTGGCCCCCGTGTCCCACTTCCTGCCCAGAAATAGGCCGTGCGCGGCAAGGGGTGTCGAGCGCATTGTACTAGTGGCGAAAATGCAAAAAAAAATGAAAAAAAAAGAAAGTAATTGCGGGTTTAGTCAAGGGGCGTTTTGTGAACCATATGAATTGAGCGTCATGCGTGGCGAGTGTGGTGGCAAAGGGGTGAAAAAAAATCATGGCGCAGTGGAAGAGAAATGTGAGTGTGTGTGAGAGAGAGGAAACGTCCAAACACGTCGCTCGGTTCCCTCCCCATCCCTCACCCCGTGTGCCAGCTACAACTGTCAGGTCAGGCCCGCGGGGCCCGGGGGACCGTGTTGTGACGGCGTGAACCCGGCTGGCACCGATCATTTGATCCCCTCATCCGTGGAGGTCGATGTCGGAGGGAACGGGACGGGTAGAGAAAAAAGAAGTATGGTTCTGTCTGTCTTCGGAACTTTATTCAAAGTGGGCGCACAAAGCCGGGGCGATCGTGTTCTCCTTTCGGCGCCGACACCTTTTCGGCCCGCGTTTGCTAATGTGGTTGATTCCAGTCAGTTGACCAGCGCTGGCCTGGCGCGATGAGGAGGGACAGAGAGAGAGGGAAAAACTATCACAAATTCGCGATTCATGCGGCAGTCAAGCGCACGATGCGTGTCAGGTATCACACACATTGACCCGGCCTGGCCCAGTTACTCGCTTAGAAGCATCCATCATTTCACTCGAGGTAACCCGTCCTTCCTCAACCTTTTTTTTCCTCTGCACCCTTGATTAATCTAGTAGAACCGATCTTGAGGCGCAGACGCGCGAGTCTCGAGTACTCGTGAGTTGCCAAGGCAAGTCGATTTTTTTCTTCTTTTAATTTTCATGCAATCTTTGACGATGATAATTTCGAGGAATGTAAGGGTCCGACAAGACCTTTCATCACCCACCTAGCAAGCTAGCTAACGTCACGGCGCTCGCTCGCGACGCGAAGGACACCGCTATCAGCCTAGGTAGGCACTCTACTATTGAGTCCGCTAGTTGTTTACCTTTCCCTCTAGATATGCAGCTCAGGCGGCCTTATGCATATCTTTTGAGTGGATATAGAAGCTGCTTCATAGCGTCACTCTAAAGCTGCGCATTTACAACTTCGCTGATATGACTCAAATCCCGCGAAACAAGATGACGCCCGAGAACTAACCACGGCATAAACTTCTACTAAAAATTTCTGTCTCTTTGCCTACCTTGAAAGTGCCTTTCTATTACAAGCACACGCCTTCAATAACCAACATTCTCCTTTTTTCCGCTCATTTCAATGACGCTTTTTTTCCCGTCTTCGCTCCGCCGCGCGCCACCGAGACTTGTTGCGATTATACCCCCCCCCCCCCCGCTGCGGCCGGCCCGACCTGTCCCTCACCTCGCCCCTAATGAGGCTCGCGTCGGCCGCACAGCCTTTAGCACATCGCACACTCGCTTCCCTCATCACTTTGACGTCGCGCCCTATTTTCAGCACCAAAGAATCGGCTTTTCCCATTTAGAGCGCGGCACTTTGGGCAGCGCGGCGCATCTCTGCATAATTCAGGGCCGCGCAGCAGTGCTATCGCGCCGGTGCACTTCCTTGTGTTTGCTGTTTTTTTCCCGTGTTTTTCCCCTTCTTTCTTTCCCTCTCTATTCTATACTCTCTTTTCCTTTCTTCTCGCGCCTCTCTCTCTCTCTCTCTCTCTCTCTCTCTCTCTTTCTCTCTCTCTCTCTCTCTCTCTTGTTTCTTTTCTGCTCCCCGTATCATTCGCGTCTTTCTTTTCGCTATCGGGGTGTTTGTTTTGCAAGGCGTTTGCTCATTGTCACGTGGCCGTGGCCGCGCACTGCCTTCCCCTCGCTGCGTCTTCGCTGTTCAGTAATCTGATTCCTATTCGCGCCCCTCCTTTAAATATCCCCTCCGCCGCTGAACTTGCCCCTCTCTTTTGCGTTCTGACCGGATGCGCGGAGTTGGAATATAAGGCGCAGCGCGCGCGCGCGATCGCGAACGTGTGTGGCGGCCAGTGTGTGTGCCACAGCCATTTCTCTTCTCAGAAAATGATGTCGCCCAAAAACGTGGGCTTTCATCCCGAAATTTCGTGCAGCTGCTTGGCCCTGTGGTGCCTGACGGGGCGACGCGGCACGCTGGCCTGCGGCCTGCGGCCTGCGGGTCCTGCGGGTCCTGCTGTGGGGCGCGTGGTGTGATGCCACGTATTGTTGTCTGGCGCAGTAAAGTACACTGCGAATAACGAGCTCGGCACTTTTAGCACGCGCGCCCGCGGCTGCTGCTGAGCATCTCCTCCTCTCCCTCGCTGCCGTAAGAAACAATCACGTGAATATTTTCCGCATTGCGTCATTCAGGAAACGGCGTGGTGGTGAATGAGGAGCGTTCGCGAAATTCAGTCAATCACCTTTTTATCTTTGCTTTTCTCGCCAACACACGTATAAGACATTCCTCGTGACTCCGCGACAGTAAAGGGATTCGCGACGCTTACCGTTCCAAAACGACTGGATTAGTCGAAAAAAAAAAATCCTAACGTTAACGCGTCAAACGGCCCCCGAGTTTTGAACCTTTTCCTCAAATTCAAAACGAATTCAAAAATATAAGTCAGAACTATTTGTGAGAACCAAACCGCATAAATTTTATCTGATACAAAATTGCCACACACAGTTTGACATTTGAAAACTACATGAATGGAAGTTAAAAGCTTTTGAGAGCTGAATTTCCCATTTACATTGCATAGATGGGAAAACTAAATTGTAGCATTCAGTGAGAATTTAGGCCTCGAGAAAATAAATAAAAGTTCCTAAAACGACGAATACAGTCTCTCAGTGAAAAAAATATTTTACAGGGTACCGAGGCGACGCACGTGTCGCAGCGCCTTTTAAAAATAGAAGGAAAAGCCCGGCCACCACCTATGCAGCTAGGAGGCGCCGCGGCGCGCGGGACAGTCGAGACACGACCCGCCGCGCCCCGTCGGGCCCCACGCTGCACGCCCCACCCCACCCCGCCCCGCCCCGCCTCGTCTGCTCACACTTAGCGCAGCGCACTGCCGTGGCGTGCCTCGCGCCCGCCCGACGCGCCCGTCACGGGAACAGGAAAATGCCCCCAGGTACACTTTGATGGCAAACGTGGCGCCAAAGCGAGCCCGGCGCCGCCCGGCCCGGCAGCTGCTCGCGCGCCGGCGCGACGTAGTATCGTACAGACAGGCGGACTGTACCCTGTCCCGTACAGTATGCGGCCGCCCCCGTGCCGCCGCCCCGCTCGGCTGAGCAGACGACACGCGGATGCCCTCTACCCCGTACAGTGCGCGGGAAGTACTTCCCTCTCTCCGTTCTTACAGCTGCGCCGGCGGCATTTGCGCGCCCCGCTCAGTTCAATGCGTTTTTCGATCAGTTGGCTGGTCTGGACCGGTGCCCTCCCGCCGGTCCGCATCGGGACGGGGGACGGGGGTGGGTGGATGCGAGCAAAGTATTTCGCAGACAAAATGAAGTGTACGCGTGGCGCGGCTCTTATTGGAGGGAGAGAGAGAGACAGAAAGAGGAAGGGCGTGCGGGTAGCGGCGGTGGGAAGGGGAAAGGGAGAGACACTCTGCCAGGGTGGCAGGCCAGGCGGTCGCGGTGAGGTCCGCGCAGGCAAGGGCCTTAAGCCTGGCCGGGGCCGGTGGGGGGCCGGCCGAGGCCCCGTTGCGCTAGCAGCATGAGGAGGGTCGCGTTGCGGCCGTGGGAGCGACACGCGCGTCGTGCGGACCGTCGCAAAAATATGAAACGTTTTTGCCGACGTGTCGCGTCGTTGGGTAGCGGCGCGGGTACTGGAATGTGCGATGCCTGCATCACGCGAACAGGCGCCGCCCCGCGCCCCGCCCGGCCCGGCCCCGGACATGATGGTTTCCGTGTTGATGTTACTGCTTTTTTTTCTCCTCCCCCTTTTACCTCTCACCTGTTGTTAGTTATCCCGCCCCCCTTTTCCCCTTTCCCCCTGTTGTTGATGAAGTGCTGAGTGAGTGGTTGACCGTTTTGTCCGGCCTGTGCAGCAGCGTGCGTGCGCTAGACATGAGAGAGTGAACGTGTTTTGCATACGTCTCTTTGGGACGGCTACAATATAAACACCGCGATTACAAGAAGCAGTGGGTGCGCCGCCGGCGGCGGCGGCGGCGGCAAGGCGTCGTGGCGGCACGCGAGCCGGCCGGCAGAGGCGTCGCGAGGTGGCTGGAAAAAGTGCATCGAAAGAATTTTTATTTTCTCGCAGAAATGGATCCGTTTTTTGTGAAGAAACGTCGGTCTGCAAATGTATATAGGAGCGCGCTGTAATGTAATTTAATAACGACACTGTCAGAAAAAAACAGTGTTTGGTACGGTAAAAGATGGTCAACAAATTGCCTAATCAGGCTGTACCTGATCGAGTACGGTCTTCGAAGTACGGTTCACAGTCATTTTTAACATGGTGTCTTATGGGGGGTACAATGAATGAGGTACCTTGCCTACCACAGTTTTCCGTGCACAGTCCTGTACTTTGGTACAGCATTTTTGTCAGTGGACGATTTTCTGTACGGTGGTGGGCGGCTTCATTGGTTGCCTTGCGCGGCCCACCATGTTTTCGCAGCGCCGTCGAGGAATAAACAACTCTGAATTTTGGTGTACTAGTTTGGTCAATTTTTGTGAATTTTCGTGGATTTTTGTGAAATTTTGTTTGGATTTTACCTTAATGTTTGTGAATTTTCCTGAATTTTTCTGAATTCTCTCATAGTTTTCAAAATTTTCCTGAATCGCTTTAATTTTTTTATCTCTCTAAATTTTCGTGATTTTTCTTCTGAATTACGAGGTGTATACAAAAGTTTCAGAGTGGTTTTCCCCTCGGGTGGCGCTCACGACTGGTGCCGGCCGATGCGAACCGCGATCCCCAAGGGGTCTACTACTTTCTATCGCACGCATCCAATCCTCCGTCGCGACACCCCGCGAGTACACTCGATCGCGCCGGCGGCTCAGGCCAGAGCCCAGAGGCGGGGGCCGCGGTGCCGCGGTGTGGGTCACACGGGCCAGGTATCCGCGCCTCGCCGGGTCACGCGCGCACCCGGCTCCAGCGAGCGTGGCAGCAGCGCTCCGTAGCATCGCCGGACTTGGAGTCCTACTGAACAAAAATAGTATGAATGATACTAACGTCACAAGCATGACACACCATGTATAGAAGAGGGAAGAGGGGGGGTCACTTCGAAAAATCACTGTACAGCCCCCCAAAAATCATTTAAAAAATTAAAAAAAAAAATCAAGTAGAAAGTTGCATAAAAATCCGAAAAATCGAGAACAAATAAACCCAAAACTGAGAAAAATGGGAACAAAACAAGAAAAAACCAAAAAGTAACATATTATTTCTTTTTTATCTCGGGAAAAATCAAAAGAAAAATAAAAAAAAAATAAAAAATAAAAAATAAAAAAATAAAACAAATCATTGTACAAGTTTTATATGAGTGATTCCCCCCCCCCCCCCTCGGGGAATCTACATAACGTGTCCTTACTCTCTGTTACTATGATTTTCTTTCCTTTTCTTTTTCTCTCTTTTTTCCTTTTCTTTTCTTTTCTTTTCTTTTCTTTTCTTTTCTTTTCTTTTCTTTTCTTTTCTTTTCTTTTCTTTTCTTTATGCCCCGTACACTACAGTAATTTTATCCTCTTCCATTCTAACATCTCTTGTTCCAAACCTTTCACCGCCCCTCCGTCCTCATGTCCCATAGCCTCCAACGTGGAGTGTGTTGCAAAAATTAGCGCAAAATCAGTGAACGTTTGAAAAAAAAAATTGGAGAAATCCGGCAGGGTATAGGATTATGTGGATTATGCACACACTTTCTAGGTCATCTCTTTGATCGTTTAAACCGCGTGTGACGATTTAATGTGAAAGCAGTCCCGTGCTCCTGCACCAGTTCGGCCGCCGTATCCCCGGAGTGATAACGCATTTACTTGTGCGGCCAGGCCCGGCGGAGGGGATTACCGGCGCCAAGTTAGTGAGAATTAAGTCGGTGCGTTTTGCATTATGTATCCAGCTCGTTGGGTTGCGAGGCGTCGTCGTCGTCGCGTCGTCGTGAGGCGGAGACTGTTAAATTTTTCAACGGATAAGTTCTCTATCCCCGCCCTGTCTCTCTCTCACGCGCCTCTCTTCTCGCGGACATAACTGCGACTAACTTACCAGCAGTTACGAAGCTGAAAAGAAAACACCGATAACCGTAAAAAAAGAAACAAATAAAACAAATATAAAATTTAAACGGAATAACGCGCGTGTCAGAACTTTGGGCGTATCCTTCCCTGAGATAACTTGTTTTAAGCGTGTTGCGCAGCGGCTGCCTCGTGACGTCCAGTGCGGCGAAAAGGAGTGTGGAATGTGGCCCCCGCCACGCCCTGCCACGCCCCACCACGCCCCTGCGCTCTCGGTAGTGGTCCAGTGGCAGCGGCAGAGGCAGGCTCCAGCAGAAGGGGCCCTCTGGCCTGGCCGGCGAGCCTCCAGGAGGCGTCCGGTCAGCCTCCATGCCGCACAGCAGGCCCGGCCGCCCCGCCCCGCCCCGCCCCGCCCCACCCCGCCCCACCCCGCCCCGCCCCGCCCCGCCCCGCCCCGGCCCACCCCGCCCCGCCGCGCCCGGACACACATTATTGAGCTCGATCAGCGAGATGGAGTGCAGACGGACGGAGAAAGAAAGTGCGGACAACGCCTCTGGTGTGTGCGGGCCGGGCCGGGCCGGGCTGGTCTGGTCGCGGGACAGTGCTGGACGCGCGCGCCCCCGCCACGCACCCTGAAAAGCGTGTTCTTGATTTTGCAGTGTTCGTAATTGACTTGAAACGAAGGGGAAATAACTCTGAATTTTGGTGTACAAATTTTGTGAATTTATGTGCATTTTTTGCTGAGTTTTTTCTAGAATCCTGTAATTATAAGTAATTTTTTTTGTGAATTTTCCTTAATTTTTCTGAAGTTTTCGGAGTTTTTCCGAACTATTCTGAAATTTTCTGAAATTTTCCTGATTTTTTCTGAGACTACGCGAGGTGTACAAAAATTTTAGAGTTGTTTCCCTCTCGACTATCGAAAACATTGTGCTGGTAACAAGTGCAATGTATTTGTTTCAAGAATAGTTTTCTCAGAACAAGCATAATGTTCTCGTGTAAGCCAAGAACACTTCAAAATCAAGAACACTCTTTACTGGATGCGCTGCAAGACTCGCAGAATCCAGAAGGGGAGAGTGATATCGGAAAGGCGTTTGCAGTCCTCTATATCTTACCTGCCTGTGCCGGTGCTGGGGAACTCACCTTGCCGACCTGTCTCTTGATACCCGTCCGGCAAAGCAGGCAAAGTAGGGGTTGATGCCCGACCGCCTGTCGTTTCGGTCATATTCCGTCCATTCCGTTTCTCACTTGTTCAGCCGATGCCGCGGCTCTCTCGCGCTTGATTTCCATCTTCTCTCCATTTTTCTCCGGAGGCGCGGGTGTGTTTGGACGCGCGATGTGCGTGCGTGCGTGTGTGTCTGTGTGTGTCTCAGCGCGTTGATTAAAACCACTTGGGGGCCCAGCCTAGACCGCAGTACGCCTGGTTGGGTACCCGCGTGGATCCTCCACAACCGATACTAATTCCTTTCCCATCGCCGGCCGGGGACGGCGTGGTGTCTTATTTACAGGCACCTTTAATGCGCGCTGCGCCTATTTACACTTCGGGGGGAAACTGGTTTATAGCCATTGATGTTTTAAAGTTTGGAAACGGAAAGAGGGAAGGGCGCCGCGATGGACGCCCGATGCGGCGCGTCGTCGTCGCCGCGTCGCCGCGTCGTCTTTTCAAATTTGTTCTCTCTTTTTGTTTATGTTCTTCGGGAAGAACAATTCAGTGAGGCGGGTACGGGGTGGGGAGGGGTGTCGGGGATAACGAGAATGATGCGATTGGTTTAGGAAGAAAGGCGAAGCGGAGGGTTTTGTTATTGGGAGTGAGAATTCTCATACTCCATTAATGGGGTATATCGAGCTGGTCCGCGGCAGCGCTGCAAAAAAGAAGGCAAAGGAAAAGAAGAGGGATGATGATGACGAGGACGACGATGATCATGAACATGATGATGATGGGCGATGATAATGATGATGATGTTGTACAAGAAGGGGAGGGCGCGGCGGAGTGTATGTCGTGCGCGCGCCGGGTGACCAAACGGGTTTCGCTAACAGTGTGTAAACATCTGGTTTTGTTTGCCTAGAAATTAAGATGTTGTCTTGTTGACATCAGCTCTCTTCCCTGGCCGGTACGGGATGGCATGTGGGATCAAAAGTACCGCGCTCGATAAAGCACTAAGCTGTGATGTGACTGTAACACTTGTTACCGGGATCAATCTGGAGCGAGAATAAGAGAGTTGTCAATAACGTTACTCGTGGTATAGACGACGACGACGGGCCTCTTTTTTTTATACGTAGTAATTTTTAAATGAAATTACACAAAATTATATGAAATTCAAAGAGGCGCTCTCTCACGCACGCGACCCGAGACGACATTGCATGCCGTGGTGCTGGAGGCTGCTGGAGGCTGCTGGAGGCTGCTGGAGGCGGCTGGAGGCTGGGTGTGTCGCGCTGGCCGGACCCATGAGACGTCTCATGCTGGACCTGACCTCCCCGCCCGGTGGACCAGCAGCCTCGCCCGCGGCGGGGCGGGACGCAGCAGCTCATACAGACAATCATAATAAAACTGACACAAAAACATTGAAAAATTGTTGGGCCAAGTGATTGTCGTGATAATTACTCTGATGCTCCGGGCGGTGCCGTGGTGCGCGGTACATGGGAGGGGAGGGGCCGAGATGCACCCGGGTGTCGCGTGACTCCGGCCGCGCCCAGCCCCGCCCTGCCCCGCCCCTGCCCCGCCCCGCCCCGCCCCGCCCCGCCCCGCCCCGCTCCGTCCCGCTCCTGCTTCTCCCAACCCCTCCCCGCCCCGCCCAGGACGTCAGCCCCAACATGACTTCCAATACATGTTGGGGAAGCGAGGCCTGCTAGCAAGGGGGGAGGGGGACCTTTCCCTTTTTATATCATTTTTGTTGTTGCTTTGTTTTTGGTGTTGTCTATTTTTCCCCATAGCGTTCGCTTCCTGCTGCTGTGCTGTGGCCTGCTGCAGCACCACCGACCTGCCTGCACGGTGCACAGTATGTCCCCCCTGGCCCCTGTCTATCCCCCCCCCTCTCTCTCTCTCTCTCTCTCTCTCTCTCTCTCTCTCTCTCTCTCTCTCTCGCAAGGTGTGACCGCCGCCACCGCTGCGCTCTGCACTGGACCGTCACCAGGCGGCTGCAGCCCTCAGGAGATCAACTTGCAACGCCTTGGCCGTGGCTTCCTCCCGCACAAGATCAAATTGCAGACTGTCCGCGTCTGGTGCTATTGTTGTTGTTATTGTCGTCGTCGTTTGTGCTGTTGCTGCCGGAGCTACGTGGTTGGCGTGCTGAACTTGATCAGCTTGGTGTGCATAAGTGTCGCACTACCCGCAGTGTCTGGGAGGTGTGATGGACAGGCACGCCCTCCCCGCACCCAACAGCGTCGTCTTCGTGCTGTAAACGATAGCCATCCAGCCGAGGGGTCCATTGGTCCTTCACCATGTATCAATCTCTCTGCTTTTCCTGGTTTTTCGTGGTATTTCTTGAATTTTATTGATTTCTTCTTCTTTTTTCTCTGATTTTTTCACTGAGTTTTTACTGATTTTTTTTACCGACTTTGTTTTAGGGTGTACTCTGTTTCTAAATATATTTATATATTTTTTTAACTTTTTAGTAAAGGACTCCCTCGCATCCAGTATCATCGAGTTGGAGGAGGGATTTGGCTCGTACCGCGCCGCGACCTTTCTCTCGCTCATGAGCGAGTTTCTCTGAAAGAGCGAGAACCAAAGATGATGGCGGTCGCGTTTGACGGGCGGCGGCATACGTTTTGGCCGCGGTCCCGCCTACCTGCCCCCGCCCGCGACGGCGCGTCCCCCGCCCTCCCCCCACATTAGACTGGGCTCTTCCGCCCGCTGACTTGTCGCCCCGGGCCGGGGCGGGGCGGGTTGAGGCTGGCTGGCTGGCTGGCTGGCTGTGCGCGGTGGGCCGGCCATTTCAAGCTCAGGACGATGCCCCTGGCCATTGTACAACGCTCAGTCCTATTTCCACTAACTTGTGCTGCCGGTGGGGCGGCGGCGGCGGCGGCGGCGGCGGCGGCGGGCGGCGGGGCGGCGCGACGGCGGCGGCGGGGGCGGGGTGGGGCGCGCCTGTGTGTCTGTGCGCGGGGCCCGCGCGGGGGGCTGGGGCTAGGACCTCGCTTAGGACCCTCCACTGCTTTGTGAACCCAGGGCGACCCGGCGCCGGCTCTATGTGTTCGTGTGTGTGTGTGAGTTTGTGTTTGCTCGTCTGTGTGTGATTTGCTATGGATGGGTTACAACAACGACGGGCGCGAGCTACGTACGTACCCGACCCGCCCGGCAGGCCAGGCCACCCTCACTCGTCCCTGGCAGCAGGCTGGGCTGGGCTGCTGGCCTGTGTGTGTATATACAAGTCCTAGAGTGGACTCTAGGAATCTAGTTGGGTGGAGGTGGCAGCGCTAGAGCGTTGTCCGAGTGACGTAAGAGCGGCGGCGGGGGGCCGGGCCGGCCGAGAGGGTGATGGCCTGGCCGACCCCGTGGGCCCCGGCCCGGCCCCGGGGGGATGCTGTGTATGTGTGTGTGTGTGTGTGTGTGTGTGTGTGTGTGTCTGTGACCCTTTGCGAGCCGTCGGAGTTGTTGTGTTGCAGGGCGGCCTGGCGGTACAACTTCCCCCACTCCTCTCTCCCAATAGTCCGAGACTGTGCCGTGGCGGCTGATGCGGCTGCCGCGCTGGGCTCGCAGCAGGGGAGGAGGGTTGGTTGGTGGCAGCGGGAGCGTCGCGTCGAGCCGAGCCGAGCCGAGCCGAGCCGAGCCGAGCCAAGACAAGTCGAGCCGAGCCGAGCCGAGTCGAGCCAAGACAAGTCGAGCCGAGCCGACTTCCCTATGTATACTTCACCCACCTCAGCATCCGGATGAGGCTCAGATCTGGTTGCGCTCCCCCACTCGTCTTCCTCTTCTTCTGCCGCTGCTGCTCCCCTAGGCATGAGCGCGGCGCGGCCCCCCCGCAGACTGCCCCGCCCCGCCCCGCCCCGCCCCGCCCCGCCCCGCCCCGCCCCGCCCCGCCCCGCCCCGCCCCGCCCCGCCCCGCCCCGCTCCTGGCGGAGCGCCAACGCGGCTATTTCTAGTAGTGTGGCGGGGCGGAGCGGCTGAGCGCGGACCGTACCCCGCCCCGCCCCACCCCGCCCCACCCCGCCCCGCACCGGGGCGCCGCCGGCCGCCCGTTCTAATTAGGCAGGTGCTTATGGACCGACCCCCCTCGGGTCTAGTCGGGTGCAGCGATGGCCATGCGTTTTGGCCGGGCTGTACTATGCACTCGTTCCGCCCCGCTCCGCCCCGCCTGCCCTGCCTGCGGTCGCGTGTCGTATGTCGGTACTACTTGTCCCTTGGCACCTCTCATCCGGCGTCCTGTTACCTGTGACTAGTGCGCCGCTGCGCCGCTGCACCGCGCCGCCCCCTGAAGCCCCATAGGCAGGCCCCGGGCAGGCCGGCGCACTGTCTCTCCACGCCCGGCCACGCCGCGCCACGCCACGCCACCCCAGGCTCTCACCTCCGCTCCGCCATGCTCCGCCCTGCGCGCGCCGTGCGCCATACGAGACCCTGTGGGCGAGAGAAACTAGCCGCCCTATGGTATCGACTTTGCACCGGCAAACCAGTGGCTAACTGTTGTTGGCGTGCCCCGGCGGGTGCGTGCGTGCGAGCGTGCTTGAGCGTGTACGAGCGTGTGTATCCGTGGGCCGCAGCCGGCCGCAGCAGCACCGCTGCAGCAAAATGCTGGCCCGCCGTTGTGTGGCTTCGGTCCTCCCCTCCCCTGTCCGGGACGCTTGTCCGCTCATCTGTGCCGTGCGTGACCGCCGGGTTTTGATATGCAGGAAAAATGAGGCTGGATTTACCTTAAACGCCATGTAGAGAGACACGGGAGACGGAAGCGAAAGCGAGTCCTCGTCAGGCGCGGTTTAAGGGGGGGCGGGGGGGGGCGATCGCCCCCCCCCCTTTCGGGCACCAGATAGCCGCCTGGAAAGTAGGGAAATAGCGCGACAAAACCTCTGTATGTAGGCAACCTGGGGAGCGCCGCCCCCCCCCCCTCCAGTCGGACCTTAAACCGCGCCTGGTCCTCGTACATTGGTGTGCGGTAGCGGTAGAACCTCCCGCTCGGACCAGAAAAGAGCATGGCCGGGGGAAGGGAAAATGTGTATAAGATTGTTACTTATGATTTTTCTGATTATTTTATTTTTTCGTTTCATTTTTCTTTTGATTTTTCGAGTAAAAGTTCTTTCAGTTTCAGATACATTTTGATCTTTTCCCCCCATATCTGGGCTTTCTAATTTTGTTTTCATGTTTTTGTTCATTTTTTCTCGACTTTTCGGATTTCTTTTGTAACTTTCTTCTTCATTTTATAATTTTAATTTTTATAATTTTTAAATGATAATTTTGGGTCCGTACAATGGTTTTTTGAAGTGACTCCCCTCCTTGAGCATGGTTGTGCGTTCATTTTCTACTCATGGATTGATGTATTCGTATCTTAGATGAGGCGCCAACACCTTTGCCTATAGCGGTAGTAAATAAGTTTTTTTCTTTTTTTTCTTCTTTTTCTTTAGATAACCTATTTTTTTTGGCTGTACGTTGCTTCTCCAGTGTGCGTCGCGCGCTCTTCCCGAAGAGAATAAACGTGAGTTATATTTTGCGGAGCGTGACACCGCGAGCCTTGCGGATTACGCCTCGCCGCTCGTAAAAGCGTTATCTTTGACGCCGCACCATGCGACCTTGGCGATCCTGGCCGGCGCAGGGGGGTGGGTCTAACGTGGCGCAGAACGTGGCGCTACAGGCGGGGCGGAACGTGGCAGGGCGTGGCGGGGCGTGGCGGGGCGTGGCGGGCTGTGGTTCCCGGCCGCGGCCCGCGCGCTCTAGGGCTCGGGCCGAAAGGGAAGCCCCCTTTGATGGTTTCAGTCTCTTTCCTCACGTCAAGTCTCGCGCAGACTCCTCCCCTCCCCCCTCTCGCTTTTTCCTCTTTGGCTCCCCCCGCCCCCACTCACTCCCCCTCCACGGTCTGTCTCTGTCTCTCTAGCCCCTCATCACCCCCACCTTTCGACCTGCTGCTCTCTGGAAAAAAATGTCTGCTGTTCGTCTCCCGGGTGGAGATTAGTCCGAAACGCCCGCCTTCGGTCCCCAACACCCCCCCCCCTCCTCCGCCCGCCCCTTACGCGACTGTTTCCCCTTCAGCGCCCGCAGACTGTCCCCGCCCGCCCTGCTCCCCCGTCGTCTCAATGTCCGCTGTCAGCGAGGACCAACGCGCCGTGCCGCGGCCCCATGGCACCCCGGGGACTTGGGGACCCGCCCTGCCCCGCCCTGCCCCGCCCCAGCCAGCGCCGCGAACAAGTACAAATTTTCTCTGAAGCGCGCGCTAAAAATATTCATGATGGTCATTTTAGCCCTCGCCCCCCATCCCCTCAGACGGCGGAGCGACGCCCACGCCACGCCCCTATATCCAGCCATCGAAACTAAAGAAGTATTGCCAATTAGGGGATGTAATTGCGTAGTCTTTGCACTCGCTTTTCTCTCTCTCTTTTTTTTTGTGGGGATCAATATATGACTTCCGTATCATTACTTGTTACAGACTACTTCCGATTCGTAACGGAGAACAGCAAAGACAAGCGTAAAGCGTGAGCGTGAGTGTCGTCCGAGTAGCAACATTTATTTTTTCTGGATTTTTTCTTCTTTTTTTCTCTCTTTTTCGTCTAGAGTTTAAAAGCGCTTGCCGGGGCGGGGTAAGCGAGTCGGCCCCGCCGCCGGTATCCCGGCCCCGGCCTATGGGCCCCTCCGCGATGGCTCATCGTTATGCATGAGCCCCTCACTGGAACTCGACGCAATGGGCTGGTGGTGCCTCTTAATACAGGGCCATATGCCTGGCCTGGCGACAATCTGACCTGCACCTCGATCCTAGAGCGGTGCGGTACGCTGTGCTTCGGGTGCCGCGGGGGGGTGGAAGGGGGGAGGGGGTGCTGCAGTAGCAGCGGCTTTAGCACTTACGCGCGCCCCGCCTCGCCGGAAGTTTGCGGTTTCCGGACTTGATCCTCCACCACGTCCTCTAGACCCCCTCACTCCCCCCCCCCCTTTCCGTCCCTTCCGCTGCGCGCCGCGGTGACCAGTAGCGACAACATCGCGCGGGGCTACCGTGCGGGGCGGGGCCGGCGGGGCTGTGGGTGGGAGAGAGTCCGGTGACAGCGGCCGCGTCCCACCCGCCCCGCCCCACCCCGCCCCGCCCCGGCATACTGCGAGCCTCTGCCAGCCTGCCCGCAACCCCACGCACACGGGGTGGGTGAGGCGCGGCGGGGCGCAATCGCTACTGTTCATTTAGCTGAGAGGGAGGAGAGAGAGAGAGAGAGAGAGAGAGAGAGAGAGAGAGAGAGAGAGAGAGAGAGAGAGAGAGCGGAGGGGTGTCATCGCCATGCTCACCCCCGCCCTGTACCGCGCCCTTATACCCACGCCCCGCGTCACCCCCTACGGGCTGCTCCGGGGCCGGGGGCGCAATAATGCATTTGGCTCGAGTTTGAAGCAACTTTGGCCGAGGAGTAATTTAATGAATGGCACACGTACGCTTCGCACGGCTCGTCTCGATGGAGTGGCAACTGGATTAAGGGGGACAGCAGCGCGCAGCAGCGGCTGCGGTGCGTTAGGGACGCCCCTCTCGCTCCCGCGGGTCACCGCCCCCAGCAGAGCCTCGCGACGCGCCGCCCCCTAGGCCGCCCCCAGGCCGGCACCGCGCCTGCCCCAACCAGATCAACGGTAGCGGACAATGCGCCCCCATGATGACTCGCCTCCTGCTGTTTTCGCCTCTCCCTATGTCTCTCTCCCTCTCTCTCGCCTTCTCTTGCGCTCTCTCTCTCTCTCTTTCTCCCTATATCCTCTGTGTTTAATGAACGCGGCCCTGGATGCTGCTGCTGCTGTTGCTTCCGTTTTCAGCTGTCGAACACATGAAAGTAATTTGGATAGTCCTTAACGGCTTGCGCGCTCAGATTGAGAGGCTACACGCTCAGAACAAGGTGCCCGTCGTCGTGGGCGGGACGCACTACTACATCGAGTCGATCCTGTGGGAGAACCTCGTCCAGGCCAAGGAAGGGGAGGAGGCGGAGGAGGAGACTGAGGGTAAGTGAGCGGCCGCGTTTATTACCGTCTTTAATATGAAAAATTAAGTGCAGCACGGCGGCACTGCGCTGCTGGGGGCGGGGCGGGGCGGGGGGCGGCAGCAGGGTGGGGCGATCCTTGCCCGGCCGCCGGGGCGCCCCGTTCCTGTAGCTTCTTTTCTCCCCCTCGCGTTTCCTCGAGTCTTCAGTGTTAAAACAATTTAATTAATTTGTTAAGGGATAGTGGGGTGGAGGGGTTGGGCGCGCGCGCCGCGCGCCCCGCGTCCGGAAGTGCACGTTCTTCTGCGTGTGGACGTGTGCTCGTGTGTGAGCGCGAGCAGGAGCTGCCGAGGTGTGTCGTGGCAAGTCCAACTTGATGGCTTTATTTTATTTTTTAATTTTTTTTTCCGCAGGTTGTGACGACGACGAGGGTGGCGTACCTCCCAAAAAGAGCCGGCTGCAGTCCAAAAAGTACGTGATCGCGGGGCGCGAGTTTTCCAACCTGGATGAGGACCTCGAGAAGTTGAGCACCGAGGAGCTGCGGGCGATCCTCAAGGAGATAGACCCCGTGTCCTGGAAGCTGCGCCACAACGGAGACCGCAGGAAGATCACTAGGTGAGTGATCCGGACGCCTCAGCATGTTTACTTTTTTCTTTCTTTTTTTTTTCGACGAAAGGGAAAATGAGTGGCTAATGAAAATGGATCGCTTTGGAGCCGGCCGTCGCGGCGGCGTTTTGGGCGGCCATGAGATATATAGGCCTACCATTATCCGTTTCAATTCAACTACCATTTTTATAAGTGACCATTACCCACACTAAAGGTTAGCTTCACGACGATGTATGCGATTGGGTCTGGCTGACGATCGAGTAGAAGACGAAAACACTAAAACTTAATCGTCTGATCTCAGTCGTCGCCGCCATCTTACACTCCATATCATGGATAATCTTTTGCTGAGTTCGTGATCCTTATTCAGGCATTTGTCATGAAGATATCTAAATTTTGACATGAGAGCCTGCCTGATTAACACCCCAGCTATGATTCCCCCCCCTCCCCCCCCCTGTTTTGCTGTTATTGACCTGCTTGACTATCTCGCTGTGCTGTGTAGAGAAATTCGTCTGGCATTCCTTGTAAAGTTTTTCCCCAGGCGATTGCGAAGCCGCTGGGAGAAAAGCTTGGAGTGTGCTTGCACTTAGTTGTGTCCAGGGTCGGATGGAGCGTGTAACCCGTTTCTCGGAGCCTCGCTCCCGCCCGCTCCCGCCCGCTCCCGCCCGCTCCCGCCCGCTCCCGCCCGCTCCCGCCCGCTCCCTCCCGCTCCCTCCCGCTCCCTCCCGCTCCCTCCCGCTCCCTCCCGCTCCCTCCCGCTCCCTCCCGCTCCCTCCCGCTCCCGCCCGCTCCCGCCCGCTCCCGCCCGCCCAATCTGCAGCTCCTTCGCGCGGTCCTGATTTGGAGTTTGTGTTTGGACTGGATCTGCAAGCGCCCCCCGCCCCGGTGAGCGCCTCAGACGCTCTCTGTGCTCGGCCACAAACTAACCAAATGTAGTTTCGGTTATTCCACACACGCACACACTCACAGTCTGCACTGGCGCGGTGGCGATGAGAGATGGCCGGAGCGTTTCCAATGTTATTTATGACAAGCATTTAATGAATCTTGTCCACTGGGGTCCATTCCGTTTCCCCTGTACGTGATACTGGACCTGTTTGGGAGGAGCCGTTTTGTCGATAGGGGAGTGTAAAGGCATGGTCGTGGTAATTACTATTCTCCCGCATGTTTAGGCCGGGGTCGATCCGTTTTCGGAATAAGTTAAGAAGTTTGAGAGGGCTTAGGAGGGGGGATGGGGGGGATTGGGAGCGGTGCGGGCCGCGCGAGCATCGGCTCAGCCAACGAAATTGCCCCGGAGTGAAAGTCTGTGCCGGCCGCCCAGTTTGAGATAGATAGGTGACTATAGTGCCCTGCTAATGTAATTGCTAAACTGTGCTCTATTCAGGGGTCCATTACAAAGGGCCGACGCGTCGTAAGTGGAGTCGATGCCCCCGCCCCCCTCCCCCTCCCTTCCTCTTGGTGGTCTTGTTACGTGACTTTCCCGAAGTAACTTCGTTTCGTCTTAGCACATATGTATTTTTTTTGTGTCCCATTCTGAGATTAGTGCACCAGTTGGAATGATAGTGAAAGTTATTATTGTTGTTGGATTGAGTCCTGCTGCAGCTTATTGAGGCCAACGCGCGTTATCTAGCTTTTTAAAGGTGCTGAGGGGATAGAAAATTGTTGTCTGTGTGCGTGACTCGGGCCGTCTCGTCATCCGGGACGCGATAAGCTCTCGCCATGAGAGTCTGTCGCGATAAGGATGCGGGGTTTGTGACCCACGCGAATTGAAAAAAAAAGGGGTCCTTCCCCTGGTAACCTCCCTCGGCGTCAGCAGCAGCCCCTTCCCTGCGATAGTTTGGTGCGAATCCTCCGGCGAGAGAACCCTTGTGTTGTCTTGTTAGCCGCCTCCGGGGACCTGTGGCCGCCGCCACCGAGCCGCCTCCGGGCGGGGCGGGGCGGGGCGGGGCGGGGCGGGGCGGGGCGGGGCGGGGCGGGGCGGGGCGTTTGGTCCCGTTCGAGTACCCCTTTGTGATACCCGAACCACTTTTGTCAGTCTGGCTGGCTCCCGCTGGCCCTGCTCTGCACCCAGGAAAGTAATTTTTTTTTGTGTGTGTGTCAAGCAAAATGTTCTTGACTTGAACATCGTGCTAGTGCTTTTTCCAAGACATTTTTTTTTTTTGTCGCTTCAATATGCCGCTGTATAGATTGAAAATCAAGTATTATGGTCTTGGAAGAGGTACCAAACCGAGGGGGAAATAACCTCGGACTTTAGTGTACACCACTAATTCAACAAATTCAGTCCAATTCAAACAAATTCAAGCAAATTCAAGCCAATCCAAACCCAATTCAAGCCAATCCAAACCCAATTCAAGCCAATTCACACACTAATTCAGTCCAATTCATAGGCAATTCAAGCCAATTCACAGCCAATTCAAGGCAATTCACATCCAATTCGCGAAATTTGTACACCTAATTCACCGGCTATTTCCCCCTCGTACCAAACTCAAGTTTAGGCTCAGGTCAGGAAAATCTTGCTTGATCCAAAAACGTTTTTTTTTAGGCAACGGAGTTGCCTTCTAAAATCGCTGGAAAACGTGCGTGTTTTGTTTCATATGGCCCCTTACGACAGAAAAAAATCTGCTGAAGGGAATTCGATGATATTAAGCATACATTTAGAATGTAATCTAGTACATTCGATTCTGAAGTATAGTTGAAATCTGTATTGCAGAAATTTTGTAAATTTGAATTGAAATTCGAGTTTCTATGGTAATGCTCGACTCGTCAGGCAAAATGAACAGGGGAAGGGGATATTTTTTCGTGGAGGGGGTAGGCCGAGGCGAGCCAACACGGAGCGAAAGAGAAACCTCTAAAGTCTGCGTTCAAACAAAGCCAGCCTTTAGTTTCGAGCGCAAGAATGAGATAACACTACTGAAATTCGCACGTGACCACCGTACTGCCTTCTTTAAAACTACTTCAGTTTTACTGAAACTTGCCCCGGTTCTGCCAACTAAATGTGTGCCTCAAAGAATGAGTTCAAATCGTAACGTTATGAGAGCAGTGATTTTTTTCATTTTATTTGGTTGGCATGTTGTGTCAACAACGCGAAAGCAGGCCAAGCATGTCCGCCATTGCCGGTGGCTGATGTGCCCACCTCGCGACTTTAAATCATTTTTTAAAGTTATCGAAACGTTGACAAGGCGAACTGAATGCGTAAATAGTAGTTTTATACCTGCGGAAAACGGTTTGGTAAGTTTGACTTCGATCTGGTGAGCAGAATTCTTGAAATGATGTACATTTACGTGTACCATTTTGTGTAAACAACGCCTTAACTCCGCGCTTTCCCAATAGAGCGCACCCCCGTTGCGGCCACGGCTCGCTTGCCCGCTGGTCCTTCGCGTACCAGCGGTATTAGGTAGGGCCCCGGTTCGCCCCTTCCGTACGCCCGGTGGAGGGGAAGTTATTGTTGACGTCCTCCTCCGGCCGTGACCTCGCCGCCCAATTTTTGCCGTCAGAAGGAGAGATCTCTTTTCTCCTGCTCCTGTCGATTAAATGTCGGCCGGACTGTCGGAGAGTATTCATTACTTGAAACCCGCCTTATCAATTCAAACTTAAAATTGTTTAGCCACTATCTTGACTTTCGTAAACTAAACAAAACCAGTCGGTTTTCTTACAGTCTTATTCAACACTCACAATATTTTATTTTAGTTGTAGAAACTCCGTTGTCTACCAGGATTTCGTGAAATCGTATTTTTTCTTTCTGAATATGCCTTGCCGCGCCCGGGTCTGTTGCTCCCGCAGGACTCGCAGTGTATATTTTGCTGCTCCCAATCAATATTTTTTATTTTTGTTGATATCCACGTCTCATCGGTTAAAATATCCGGAAGTCTCCTCTGGGAAGCTCATGCGCAGCCCTCCCCCTGTTTCCAGCGGAGTATTGATTCTCATTTTCTGAACGGACGGCCGATGGAGAGAGCGAGCGCCGGCCAGTGGCCTCCGGTCATGTATGATGCTGCAAATATCGTATTTTTAATCGGCAATTTTTATCGGTGTCTCGACCCGAGCGGGCGGGCGGGGCCCAACGCTTGTCTGGTTGAACGACCCAATGGGGCCCAACTCTCCCTGTGTGTGTGTGTGTGTGTGTGTGTGTGTGTGTGCACGTGTCTGCGTGTGGGTGAGGGACGGGGAGAGGAGGGGAAAACCGGCCTGTCTGATCCAAATTTTTGATTCGCCTTTTGCCTTACGCACATTTTATCTGAGCCTCCGGAGCTGGACCTCACTCAACGGCAACCTTTGTAGCACACGCCGCTGTCCGCCCTTCCATCCAGAGAAAAATGTTTACAATGTCTTCTCTGCTGAGAAAAAAAAAGTATGAGAGGATGTTTAATATATTTTTTTCGAACAGAGTGAGTGCCTCTTACTAGAGCTGCTCGCCGGGCCGAACTCGAGGCGTTTAAGTTTTAATAAGGCAGTTGGTTCGGTTAGACCGGAGCCCGGAGTGCCTGTGACGGGTGATGAAGTCAAAATGTCTCTCGGAAAATTATTTATTACCGCCGCGCGGACGCGTCATTTTTTATTTTTACCCCGTGTACTTTTACGCGCCTTCTTAGGATCTCGTAAGGCATTTCGCGTATGTGCCTAATTTGCACGTTTAGTGTCCGCACTGGCGGCGACGGCGGTGGGAGATGGCGTATTAATTGAGGGATATGTGACGGTTCTGACGTTGATGGACGATCTCTTATTTGGTCAGTTTCGGAGGAGGCGTGGTCATGGTAATGGTAGCATAGGGTGAATGCGATGCACAAATCGATGACTGTCCTTTTTTATTTATTATACTGTTCTTTTCTTATACATCAGTGACATAAAATTAATAGCAGAAAATGACTCCCTTGTTGTTGTTGTTGTTGTTGTTGTTGTTGTTGTTGTTGTTGTTGTTGTTGTTGTTGTTGTTGTTGTTGTTGTGGAAGGAAAACAAAATGCACATAGTCGCGTGTCACAGTTTGCTGCTTCCTCGCGCTGCACCATGTCGCGACGCGCGCTGTGTTCGTCTAAAGTAAAGTAGTCCATCTTATCTTCGTAGCTCTTTTCCTCCCGATCCCCCTCCTCCCTCTCCTCCTTCTCTCCTCATCCTCCTCCTCCCCCTCCCCCTCCTCCCCTCCTCCTCCTCCTCCTCCTGCTCCTCCTCCTCCTCCTCCTCCTCCTCGACGGCGCGCGGAGCCCGAGATTTACACCGGAGAAAATAGGATGTGCGACAGAGGGGAGGGCGTGGACCGGCGCCCCGCCCCGCCCCGCCCCGCCCCGCCCCGCCCCGCCCCGCCCCGCCCCGCCCCGCCCATCCCCACCGCACCCCGCCCTCCTGCGTCGTTCCCTGCCTGCCTGCGGATGACTCTGGCTTAAGTTTCAGTCGGAAATTTCCAGCTGAGAATAGCCGTGAGGGGAGGGCGAGGGATCACCGAGGGTTCGTGTCGTCGTGCGCCAGCCATTCGTCGGCCAATGGGCCTAAGGGCAGAGGGACATGGGGGGGGGGAAGGGGGGGGAGGTTGAGCACCGCGCCGAGGCCTGCGCAGCCTACCTCTGCCTCGAGACGCCCTAGGCCTCGCCCTGGCTGAGGCCCTGCGCGTGGCGCGGAGCGGACGACCCAAATACTCGCCGAATGGGCTCTGCTTCGGCTTGATTGGCCTTTCCACACGTTTCTCTCACCCTCGCTATGTCGTTCGACCTGCGCGCGGTCTTTCCCCTCTCTACCTCCATCTCCTCTATCTCTCTCTCTCCCTCTTCTTTCCTCCCGTCCCTACCGCTGTCTCCGTCCCCCCTTTCTCTGCCGTCCTCTCTACTCTCTCTCTCTCCCTCTCTCTATGTCCATGTGTGTGAGTGTGTCCTCGTTGGCGGGGTATTGCCATGTGACCACCATCTGGTACGTACTGGTACCGCTCGGTATCAACTTTATTCAACGCGCGTGGTATCGCCTCTCAGCTGTGTGCTCACATACACATCCACCCACCCACCCACGCGTCCACATGAGCCATCGCCCCGCGTTCTCTTGTACGGAACTGCGTTAGAATGTACACGCTCCTCAACGCCGAAAATGTCTCAAGCCGGCGTGATTTGCTTCCTGTGGCCGCCTGCCGATAACCTCCCCGTCCCCTCCTGTCTCTCCCTCCATTCTCCTCTTCTCTCCCCTCTGAGAGCCGCCAGCCCAGCCCAGCCCAGCCTGTCGCCCGGATAGATATCGCAAGATATGTTGCCCACGGCAGCTGGCCCTTCGTCATGTGGGGAGCCCTTTGACCTCTTGGTCGCTCCAAAAATTTGGTCAAATAAATCTCCGTGGTCTGTAACAATGCGTCACTGGTGATACACGGAAAGAAATGACTTCATTGTGAGGATCAATTTTCGTCGATAGGCAAAATTCGATAGTTCTGAAATCGAGAATCCGATACCCACAGCCAGGAGCTGGTAGTCACGACCGGGCACTTGTACGATAAGAACTAAGCTGGAGTTTTTTCCATTCGTACAAGTGTCCGGTCGTGAAAACCAGCTCCTGGCTGTGGGTATCGGATTCTCGATTTCAGCTATCGAATTTTGCCTATCGACAAAAATTGATCCTGACAACAAAGTCACTTTTTTCGTGTAATACATGCAAGTATCTTTTTCCCCCCCTTTGGCGCGTCAATTTCGGCGTCAATTCAAGGAAAGAAGTGCTTCGAATAAAGTTTTGTCGTGAATTACGGAATTACTTTGGACTCATATTACATGGCTTTGCTCCGCTGATATACTGAACGAGGTCGATCCGTCTATTAATGCCCGTGAAGTAATTTTTTTTCGATCTTTTATCCTTGATGCCTTCCAGCGCAAGCAGTTCTCCTTTCAGTATGCCGCAATAAAGCAGCAAAAACCCTTACCCCCGCGCGGTAGTTTTCGGTTCCGGTATGGCCTGACCTGGCCTGGCCGTGGGCCGGACCTTATCGGTCCCGGTAGTCGTTCCGCAGCCGTCTGATTCCGAAGATCGCTCTCGTACCTCAGTTCTTGTCGCACTCATGTGGTCCAGCCATCCCCAACTTAGGGCTCCGCGATCGGTGTGACAAGGATGGAAGTGTACGAAAGCGATCTTTCGGAATCAGTCCGCAGCAGCAGCAGGTCACCCATGCACACACGCGCGCGGAGGAGCGCTCGCCTATCAGTCTGTTCGGTCCCCATCATCATGTCGGCGGCTGCGAGCGCGCCATATGAGGTCTCAATACAACAACGAAGACATCGACGTAGTTTTAATTTTTCATATGCCCGCCTGCGGGCGCGCCCGGCGCGCTCTGCTCCGCCATGCCCTGCCCCACCGTCAGGGGGCGCTCTCGCGCTGCTGCGGGGATGGTTGGCTCGTTATTACATTATCAATTCTATTCCCAGACGTGTCGATGTGGACGTGAGAGAGGATTGAGGAGCCGCCGTGGGGCCCGCGCCGCCACGCCACGCCCCGTGTCCCCCTTTGCTCACAGACCTCTTCCCCCGCCCCCCCTCCCCACAATCAATCATATTGTAAGAGGGTTTTTTTCTTTTTTTTTCTTCTTTCGTGTGGGTGGTTCGTTTTCCTAGGAGACTGATAAGATAAGACCCTCGGGCGAAAGGGCAGTCGAGGGAGGAGTAGAGTACTTTAACGGCAGCGATTTCAGTGGACGCGTTGCCTTCGCCTCCCCGGGAGGTTCTTTTCTGACGATAATTTCTTGAAAATGACATCCCCCACGCCTCTGGGCTCCAGCGGCTGCCGAGGTGAACAAAACGCGCAAATCTTTAAGGGGGGCATTAAAAGGAAACGGCATTTTTACCGCGCCTCTCAGCCGAAGGCAATTTTTTTTTCAACTTCACTTCCCTAAAGGTAATTTGTGTTTTCCTGCCGCTGACCTCACAGTGTAGGACCGCCCTCCTCAGCTGAGAGTGGGAATGGGCAATTTGGTGTTGCGGCGTCAAATTATGCTCGCACGTTGTGAGGTGCGTTTTCGCCACCCCTGTTTTTGAAGCGAGAGAGAGAGTTTGGAATATGTTTATTTTAAGCCAGGTCAAGAGCAATAACTGCATGAGTAATAGTCATTGCAACTATTTCCTCTCCAACACAAAACACTGATTTATCTTTGCGAGAAAGCGGAGAGAATTATAGCGTCTGTGCGCGGGTGGACGCGGAGCGCACTCAAGACCGATAAGTTTCTCCGGAATGCAATTTGTGTCAAAATTCACATGAACTCCAAAGTGTCTTCTTCAAAAACTGATGTTAAAATTGCAAAAATTCAGAATAATGGGATCATGATATTGGTATATTTTCCAGCTTTGAGAGCAGTATTTCTGTCAACTGTGCGGATTTCAGAAGAAGAAATAAGTCGGTGTCGGTAGTTTTGCAAAGGGAATCGTGATCGAGTCATCTGAGCGCATAAAAGCTGTGACGACGGTGGCGCTGGACACACACTTTCGTCATTTCGTCGACAGAGCGCGCTGGTCGCGGCGGAGCGGACCGGGCCTTGTCACCTGCCCCGTTTGCACGCAAGAATGTTGACCAACTGGTTCATCCGGACATTGTCTTCGGAGGGCCTCGTTACCAGACCCTCCACATCCTAAACCTTTTACGCACTCTCTTAAAATTCTGGTGTCCGCAGTCATCGGTTTTGCTTTTTGCAGCCACCAATGTGAATGAGTAGCAAAGGTTAAACAGTTTAAAAACGCTTTTTTTTTTGTTCGAAAATGGGGCTTTCTTATTTGTAACAACAGGTTTAAGAGAAAATTTAAAAAAAAATTCAAAAAAGGAGCCAATATTGGTTTTATTTGAACCACCGCGAAGAGATGTTGATACTGCCATTTTGACGGTGTGGCTTACGCAAAAGTCAGAATGCGACTAACACCGAGTGTTACGCCCGGGGATATTAGTCGGTAAATCCCGTTGTCGTGTGGGCAAGCCCGGGCAAGCCTCGCTGTACTTCCCTCTCCTCCCGCTCCTGCTTCTCCTCTTGTCGTTCTCCGCGGCCTGATACCACGCCGTGGTGGCGCCGGTCCAGCTGTGCCTCAGGCCCGCAAGATCGTAGAAAGTTTCGTCGGAAAAGTTTTCGAAATTGAAAACAACGCGGTTTCTGGCACCCCTGGTCGCGCGCGGCGCTGCCGGGCCGGAGGGGCGCGCCAGTGAAGGGCGAGGAGACTCGCCCCTCCTCCCTCCTCCTCTGAGTTGGCCGCCCTCGCATAAGGAAGATTATTGGAGCGATTGGAGCACTTATTGCAGCTATTAGAACGTTTATTTTTTTAAATTTATTTTTAATTTTAGCAACGGGAGCACTATTTGGAAACATTTGTGGGGAGGCCCTGGCCAAAGGGGATGATGACCTGTACGTAGTCCCACACTCTGAAAACATTTCTTGTAAAACAACGAGAAACAAAGTTACAGGTTATTTCGCTTTTTAATCAGTGTCAACAGATATCTCCTGTAGTTTCATGAACAAAAATGGTAGATTAACCCGTTAAATCGCGAAACAACAGATAAAGTTTGTAAAGTTACGGAACTCTTTTGTGAAGTTACAGAATTCTTCTGCAAATGAACACGAATGAAAAGTGAATTCACAGTTGGGTTGTTTAACAAAATTCGCAGACATTTCCTGTTAATTTGAGAAATGGCTTTTTTTACAGTGCAAAGACCACGCGGATCCAGGGCAATGGGCGGATCCAGGTTGGGTTACCCGGTCACCTGACGACACATTATGTCACATCCAAACTGCGGCTGAGTTTACGTTCCTCAACTTCGGTCGGATATTCGCCACTCAACTTACGTTGGGTTAAAGGCCCCTTATCGATGACGGACCGTTACAATGGGGTCGGGCACTCTTACTGCTCAGGACAGGCGCAGCGAGCTTAACAGCTCCTTTCCACTACGTTTTAGCATTCGCATTTACATAATACATCACACCGCGTTGTTATGTTGGCGTGCCCCGCGCCGCGCCGACTAGAATCCTTATACCGAAAAATAATCGCCGCGTGAAGCTTATTATTTAGCTTGCTGCTTTCTTCGAAAGGCAAGCGCTGTCGCGGACCGGTGAAAGGGAATCCCTACGCTGCCCGTTCAAGAGGTACTCGTCAGTCGCGTTTTATTTTCCCCGCGTTCGCCGCCGAGCGATGTTTTTGAAAATGCCCGCGCGCGCCAGTCTGCGCCGCCATGGCTGGGGCTTGCCACTCATTGTCTGTTCTCTGTCTCGTTTCCCCGTCTACTGACGTGAGATGTAGGTCAGACACGCCCCGCCCCGCCCCGCCCCGCCCCGCCCCGCCCCGCCTGGTCGATGTCGGCCAGGGGATGAGGCGGCGCGGCGCGGCGGGCGGCGTCGGGTCCACGACAAGGGCACTTCGTTTCCTATGCAGTTGTGCAGTGGCGCTCCTGTCTATACACTCTCAGACTGTGTGCATTTTGTTACTATTTTATTAACTTAGATGTACAGGAGGGAGTACAGCCACCCCCCACCCCCAAAAAAAGTGTATTAGATGTGAAAAATTAGTACCACGGCTAAATATTTCAAACAGTCGAAAAATAAATAGCAGGGTGGCTAGAAAATAAAGCTTTAAAATTAGCTGCACCTATACAACTAAAAAAACTGGTATACACCTGCTATTTTTAATATTTTTTTTTATTTTTTTGCTCAGGTGCGAATTTATTTTTTGCGTGTATGCTTTGGCGTAATAGGCGGGTCACTCTTTCCGTAATGAAGGCGTAATAGCAAGCGTAGTTGAAGCGTATTATCCAAAATTCTTCTTATTTTACTCATTTTCGGGTCGTTTTGATCTGTTTTGTCCCTGTCTGTGCCCAGATCTCGGTTCTATAAAAAGAACCGAGGTGTCCCATGGCATTCAGAGTGGACACCTAATTGCAAGTACGCCCGGGCCCGGGGAGGGAGGCAGACATACATCTCACGCTAGGAATTTTTTCTTCTTTTTTTTTCCAGTTATGTGTCAAATATTATTTCTATTGTGTTTCTGTCCTTTTAAAAAACTAAAATACGCCGTGTACATAAAAATTCAGAGCTGTCACCCCCCCCCCCTGCCCTCGACGAGCGCGCGGTAGACTAATTTTCCAAAATTGGGTCCGGCCTGTGTCGTGGCGTGTGGCCTGGCGGGGCGGGGTGGGGCGGGGCAGGGCGGGGCAGGGCAAAGAGGTGGCGGCGGAACTGTGCCGGCGGACCCGCCCCGCCCGCTCCTCCGCCGCCGTGGCGGCGTCGCGACGCCACTTCACGCCACTCATTGGCGTCTCCCCTTTTGTGCCTCACAATAATGCCAAATCAAGAATGTCGGCGATGACGACGAGAAGAATAAGAGACCGCGGGCTGGGCCTCTGGAGAGGGGGGGGGGACGGAGAGGGGAAAAATCCACTGCAGCCGTCGTCGCCGTCGTTGTCGAGTTTGTCGACAGGGAAGCAGAGCGAGGGAGGGATAGGAGACGGTCGGGGGAAAAAAAAAGAAAATAAAACGGAAGGCTCGATGACACGGAGATAGGGGCGGGGCTGCACGCGGGGTGGGGAGGTGGGGGCGGGGCGGTCCTGCCTAAACAACAATAAACGTTCCTATGCGCGTTAGCGCCGCCCTTCCGCAGCAGGGGAGTCCGGTGGCCCGCCCCGCCCCGCCCCGCCTCCCCTGGAGACAGTGCCGTGCACTGCGCGCCGCGGCCAGGACACACTATAGTTATACAGCGCTGCCGCCGAGATCCGAATCTGTTGGTTGTCAAGTTGCGATTCGTCAGGCACCTCTCGCGGCAGTCAGAGGTTTGGGGTGCGCGCGGCTGCTGTAAAGGGTTGGGCGTGGCGAGGCGAGGCGTGGCGAGGCGTGGCGAACAGCCCAGGCCGCGGCAGCTCAGGATGAGACGGCAGCAGGCCAAGTCGGGCCACATGTCGGTCGTGCTGATTCCAGCGATAAGGGACGACGCGACGCCTCTCCGGTTAGTAGCGCGGCGTCGAGGAGGAGAGCTGCGCTTAAGATCGAAATACGTTGGACGAAGGAAAAAAAAAGTAAGGGGGAAGGAGGAGGAAGGGGTCAGGCCGGTCCATCCGGCCCGGCGTGGCCCAGCTCTGCACCTGCCTCCCTCCTCTCCACCCCCGACGCCGACGCGTTCCAAGGACGGTGGAAGGGCCACGCGCAGTCCGCTGGGGGTTGGGAGGGAAGGGGCGGGCGCGGGTGGGCGCGGCTGGTGGGCGGCGCCCCCTCATGAGGGGGTGGCGACGTCAAGGTCGCCCGCGGACCGGCCTACCCTCTTGCCCCCCGGCCCGGCACGGCCCACCCCGCCGGCCACGCGCTCTGCCTGCGTTACGCAATAGCAATAACAATGCCACACCTCACACCTGTCATCGGAGAGTCCGTCTCGGGTCCATTTCGAAGAGGGGTCGTGCGGACCATGAGGCCTGATCCGCGTCCACGCCCCGCCACGCCCCGCCACGCCCCGCCACGCCGCGCCACGCCCAGCCACTCTTCCCCCGTTGCGCAGCAGCTCGGCCGCGTAACGGGAGCGACCTTGAGGACCTGACAAAGGGGTGGTGCCGGGGGGAGGTAGGGGGGGGGGTGAGGGGTGATGGGGGCGTCAAAAACAAAGTGCCACGGTGCCACGTGGCTTTGGGGCGTGAGAGAGCTCAGGAAACGCGCGCCCCTCGCCCTCCTCATCTCCCGTCCTCCACCCCTCCTTCCACGCCGACCTACCCGCCCAGCCTTGTTATAGGCCTATCTCCCCCGTAATGTGCCTTCCCCCTCCCTCCCCGACTCTCAAAATCTCCCATGTGACCACACCTGCCTACCCCGCCTTCCCATCCCAGCTCGGTTCAAGGTCTCCGCCACTACAGTAGCGCGCTGCGCGCGCGCCCTCACTTTCCCTTTTGAATGGCCCCGCTCCACCGCCGCGCGCCACGCATCCCCGCTCCCCCCCTCGCCCGGAAACTCATCTCTTTCGAGCATTGATCGGGCCCGGCGGCGGCACCCAGCGGTGCAGTTGGAGGGGGCCGACCCGGGCCCGGGTCCTGGCCCCCGCCCCGGGCATGGGGGCGAGCGACATTTGAGACCTGTGCCCCGCCCCACCCGGCCCCACCTCGCCCCACCCTGCCCCGCGCTATGCTGCTGGGCGCGGTAGTGAGTGTGCGGGGGCGCCGGGTAGCGTGCACCCGCGGCCCGGCCGGCCGCCCTGGCCCCATCATCCCGTCCACGTCATCGAGCGCATGACTACTACCCCTCGCCGAGGCTGACGTCACGTTACGACCCCCGGGGCACGTCACTCTGGCCTGGCGTGTATTTGGGGCGCACGCGGGCCCGGGCGGGGCGCGCGGTGTGGCGGGGCTGCGGACCGCAGATGGACCAGCGGGGCGGGGCGGGGCAAGCAAGGCGTTCGATGTTCTCTCTCTCCTCGGTATAGTGCGTGCGCGACCTCGACCCTTCCTTCTACTCCTCTGCCTCAGTGACCTTGAATACTGTCCCCCGCGCCCGCAAAGACTCTCCACCGCCTCGCCCCGCTGCTACGCCCCCGCCCCCGCACCGCCCCCGCCCCGCCCCAGCCCCGCCCCCGCCCCCGCCCCCGCCCCGCCCTGCGCACCGCCGCGCCACGCCCTATCGTTCGCTGGAGGGTGAGAGGGATGGCGAGGAGAGCAGCCAGTTTCCTCCGCCCCAGCCTCCGGCCTCCGGCGCCTCCCCCGCGCGCGCACATAAACCCCTTCCCTCTCCTTCAAGGGCGCCAGTGAGTACTTGGAGGTGTTGGCAGAAATGAAAGGAGGGCCCGGCCGGAGGGCTCCGGGGTGTCGGGGTGCGGTGGGGGTACGGCGGGGGTGCGCCAGGGTCTGGGGCTGGCACGGGCTGTCGCAAGAGCCTCCCCGCGATATGGCGCGCGCGAGCGGAGCGGGAGGGGACAGGGCAGGGCGGTGTGCTCGTCGTGTACGGAGTTTGTGTTTATTCTGCTGTTGACGTACTTCATTATTCCCATTGAGAGCTGCTAGCTCGGCTCACCCCCTGTTCACACGGACGCCACCTCCACACTTGGCGCAATCCGGGGCAACCTCTTGTTCTCCGCCAGCGCGTCCAAAAGAGGCGAATAGAACTGGAGGGTCGGGGGGAGGGGCGACGAGTTGCGCATCGAATCGTGAGCAGCAGCAGCTCGAGCGAGGGGAAAACAACTCTGAATTTTGGTATACAACTTCTGAGATTGTTTTTTTCGAATTTTCGGGAATTTTTTGAATTGTTTTTGAATTTTCCTGATTTTTATGCGTGACTTTTATAAGACTTTCTGTAAATTTATTGAATTTTCCTGAATTGTTTTGAATTTTTCCGAATTTTTCTGAATTACGAAGTGTATACGAAACTTATTCCAGAGTTGTTTACCCCTCCCTCGAGGCAGTGTTGCCAAAAACGTAAATTTCCCTCGAATACACCTGTGTGTGGCAGAAGGGTAACTCTCTACACATGAGGAGACAGCTTGTTGCCTAGTAGGCAGGTGGAGATACCCGTCTGCCACACACAGGTAAATTCGAGGGAAATTTGCCTACTTGATGGCAATACTGCCTCGAGCGCGGGCGCCTGTTCGTAGTCAACCAGAGTACACGGTTGTGTAGATGGTGCCTATCTCGCAGGCGCTCGCTTCATACCCGATGATAGCAGTGATAGACAGTTTTTATGCATTCGCATCGTATCGTTCTGGTCTCGTTTATCTCGTTGCGTATCATTGCAGTATGGCGTGTGTCCTCCTGCAGCCGGCGCGGAGGTTGCACAAGATTGCAGCTCTCGCCTTCGGCGAGTGACGCAGCCCCGGGCCAGGCCCGCGGCCCCGGCTCCGCAGGGTGGTGGTTCCGGGGAGGGTGAAGGGTGCTAGTGCTGACGTCACCGGGCATCCGCCCCCGCACCGCGCCGCCGGACCGGCGTAGCTACCACCCGCCACCTGTTCAGAGCTGGAACCCGCGCCGTGCCCGCTCTGAGCGCGGCCGCGATAGTACCTCGCCAAACTCGTGCGGTTGGTGACATGTTGATTGAAGACGGCGCCCCGTGCCTATAGTCAGAATTATAGTGAGCTTTACAATTCTGTCATTTATTATTATTATTCCTTTTTTTAACGCAATAATTATTTAACTCGTACTGAATCTGACTACTTGAGACCTGAAATGTCGCAAAAATCGATCACGTCCCCACCATAACAATAACTGTTTTCCCAGCTGCTTTTGTCCGTCAGAGAAATTATTCCCCTTTCTCGTACTTGAGCCGGCCGGCGCCATGGCGCTCACTGCATACAGCACGCCCACGGCACGCGCGTTTGCGTCACGCGGCGTTGCCAGGGGTGACACTACACGGGGTCGGCAGCCCAGCGAGGCCCAAGATCATAGGCTCTTGCAGTATCGGATGACTCTAAGGTTTAAATAAGCTTCTCCGGCAGCGGAGAAAATGTAGTTTCAGTTCTGCCGGTAAGACAGCATAGGCAAGCCCGCAACACATTCGTAACCGCACGTGGGCCGTACGGAGGCCCCCTTCCTTCAACTCTAACTAAAGGAGGGACGCCAAGGGTGTGCTGTCATCGTACGCGCCAGGGTTACAGTGTCGCGTGATTTACACTTCTCGTGTACGATGACTTTACGCCTTTGCGTACGATCACGAGCACACCAAATTAATAGTGTAGACTAGGCCTGGTCGCCTCGGCCGTGCATCGGAGGGGAAAAAATCATGGACGTAGAAGAGGGTGGAAAGGAGGGGAGGAAAGAAGAATGGGAGAGGCGAGAAGAGGAAAGGAGAGGAGAGAGGTCCAGGGTCACTGCCCTTCATTGATCACCAATGGCGCAGTACGCCCGCCCCGGCCCGCCCCGGCCCGCCCCCTGTCGCCCGGCCGGGCCAGCAGGCCTGCAGCCCTGCACACGGCCCTTCCCTGCCGCATTGCGGGGGCGGAGGGGGGAGGGGCGGCTGTGCTCCCTCTGGACCATTGGAGGCCCGCCAGACGACGGTGGGGGCGGGCGGGGCTGGAAGTGGGGGCGGCGGTGGCGTGGGCGCGGGGGTGGGGGTGGGGCAGTGGCCCGGAGTGGCGAAAGGGCAGAAGGGCACAAGATAGCCGGTGGTGACACACCGTGTCGGCGGAGGGTGACCTGTCACCTGTGCGGCGGCGGGGCGGGGGGACCCAAGGGGGGACCCTGCCTGCGGTAGACCCTTCCGCCGCTCCCACACGACGGCGTTTACCGAGGGGGAAACTACTCTGAAAGTTCTGTTAATCTCATATATAATTAAGAGGATCTCCGAGAAATTCAGAAAAATTAAGAAAACTTCGAAAATTTCGGGAAAAGTCTGGTAAAAAAAAACTGTCGAGTTCCGCTACACGGTAAAAACTGCAAAATGGAAATTATAGAGCTTTCCCTTATTTTGAGTAAAACTCCAAATTTTGAGGAAGTTTTCTGAAAAGTTTGAGGGAAATGTCCTTATTTCTTAAAGGGGATTCCTCAAAATCTGAGAAGTTTTCCTCAAAGTCACAAAGTGCCTCAAAGTTTTCCTTGTTTTCCTCAAAAAATCGCAGACATTGTTTTTACCCTGAAAATTTACAATTTTTAGATAAAATTCAAGCAAAACTTCTCAAAAATTCACAAACTTTGTACACCAAAATTCAGAGTTGTTTTCCCCTCGGCGCTTACTCACCCCGGCTCGACTCGGCCCCGGACCGCCGACCCCTCGATCCGGCCCCCCGACCCGCGCTGTGGCCCCCCTGGTCTTGCCTCTCCGCCCACCGCAGCACAGTCAGCGCGTGACATGACGGGTGGCTGACTCACCGCTGATAGCTCACTGCCTGCAGCTGCTGCTCTGGGGCCCGCGCCGGCCCGTACTCGACTGGTGGACATGTGTGTGTGGTGTGTGGCTCTCCCAGCTTCCCCTGGACTTCCCCCGGTCCTGCGCGTCGTGGCCGCCCCGCCCCGAGCTTGGACACTTTTCCGCAATTTTATCTCCGGGGAGATAAAATCCCCACCCCCCTCTTCGCACTTGCTAATTTTAACGCGAAGAAGGACAGACCGGTGTCAAACATTTATTTGCCAGTCGGGTGTTTCGATCTTGCCGACCGTCCTCTCCTCGTCCTCGCAGTTTTCCTTATTGCCTCCGGGAGATGGCTGGTGCGGCGCGGCGCGCGACGGTCCGGAAAACTTGCGCTGTCATTGTTATGGAGAAAACTTAGTTCTGATGGCTGTTCGGCCCGGCCCGGCCCACCCTCACCCCCTGTCGCCGAGCCCGCCACAATCTGAGGGGCAGGGCGCCTTGCTAAAGTGGAGGATTCCTTCATTAGCCCTTTGTCCTCCTCCGAGTGTCCAGGGCCGCGGCCCCTCGCGGGAAATAAAGGATATTGTTGTTTCGAGGGAGAACTGCGAGGGAAGGGGAGGCGCAGTCGGCGGGGTGATAGTGACAGGAAAGGGAAAGCACACAAAAGAGTGAGGGAAAAGAGCACACGGTGTATACGGAGACGAGTAAAGAAAGGAAAGCGAGAGGGAGAGAGATAGAGAGGAGAGGGGGAAGGGTGGAGCGGAGTTACGAAGGAGATGAGGTAAAGGGATGGTGGAGGGGCTGGCGGTGGCGTGGCCCTCAAGGTCGACACGGACGCACATCTTGCGAGAGGGGTTGCCCTCACTCTGCTGGGCTGGGCTGGGCTCGGCTCGGCTCGGCTTGCTAGTCTCATCGCGCGCTCTGCTGGAATTCGAAACAAGTCTCCTTCCCGGGCCGGGGCCGGGGCCGGGCGGCGCGCGTGGGCGGGCTGCCGCGGGGGCCGCGGGGAGGCGGCGGGAGCTGAGCTGCTCCTGGACAACATTTTGGTTATTCCGCGCGCACTTGACTTGACGCGGCTTCTTTTTGATAGAGATCGAGGATATAGCGCTTCACATCAGCACAGTAGGGCCATGTGACAGCGCGCGCGCGCGCGTGTGTGTGTGTGTGTGTGTGTGTGTGTGTGTGTGTGTTCCTGGCAGAGCGTTAGGCGCGCGGCGCGATGACGATTAGCGACCGGATGTGATCCGTCGCTGCTCGCGTAGAAAAGAGGTAAACCACTCTTCTCAACCCGCGCACTTCCGCCCTTATCTTATAATGTGCGCTGTTGACGGGAGCCAGAATCGGTCGGAAGACTTTTTAATCGTCGTCCCTCTCTTGCATATCGCTTCAATCTTCCGCTGTTGAGCAGGGCCTCTCGAACCCGCGCGAGGAAGAATGCGTTTGCGATGATTTTTAGTCCTTCTTTCGCGTGGGGGTGGGAGAAGGGTGTGTTTAGGGTTGCGGAAGGGGGTGTGTTTGTTCGACAGTGGGAGTGTGAGAGAGAGAGGGGGGGGGGAGTAGGCGGAGGGTTGAGCAAAGTTGGTACAGCAAGAGTGGAAAATTATCATAACTTTGTTTATATAACGGAGAGGCCACGGCGGCGGGCGCAAGGCAAATGGAACGATGCGCCCCGCGAGTGCGTCTGCGTCAGTCTATGTATGAGAAAATTTAACAAGTCATAAGTGGTGCGCGGCGGGCGGGTCCCTGCGGGTCCCTGCGGGGCTGGGCGGGGCTGGGCGGTGGAGGAGGCATTGGTATTCGGCGTGAGTAATGGAGCAACAAATCACGGCAATGGGCAACGGGGTCAATATGTACAGCAGCACGCACAGGGCGGCCGCCGCACACAGAGGGCAGGGCGTCCACGCAGCGCGCACGGCGGGGCAGGGCCGGGCAGGGCGTGGTCTGTGGTGACCTTTGCCGTGATTTAGAAGAGCTGCTCGCGCGCCCCGCCCTGCCACGCCACGCACTTGCTCTTGTTGTCGAGAGCTTATTGCATGCACTACTCTCTCTCTCCCCTTTGTTTTTATTTTTTTTTCCAGACCATGTCGCCCTACTTACATACCAGGTGGCTGATTCACTATATGGAACCGCGCGCGCTTGCGTGTGTGCGTCTATCTATTGAGGCTGGTTGTGACCGCGGCGCGGCGCGGCGGGTTCGCGTGTCTGGCCTGGCTGGCTGCAGCGGGGTGCGCCTCACAGTCACACAGCTCCTCGGAGAGACGGCCCGCCTGGCTTCGGCGCGTGCGGGATAGTATTCCGGAGCTTCAAAACTGCAACATTTTAAAAGGTTGGCCGTAAAGGGAGAGAACAGTTGCTCCGTCAGAGAATGCTTCAATCGCTTTTGCGTTGTTTTACACTCTTAAAATAAATAGAAAGTTTTAAAAGTATGTTAAATGAAAACGAAACCGTAAAATTTAGAGCTGATTTGGCATTTGCGACCACGACGACGGCTGCGCGGCCTCATTGCTCCCGTCACCCGTAATCGATAATATCGTATGCAATCACGCCGCGCCGTACTGCGCGCCGCGGGTACCGCTGCTGCCACCGAGTAGGTAAATCCCTTAATAAACTAACGTCGTTCCCTTTTCTGTTTGGAGCGCCTCTCTCTCTCTCTCTCTCTCTCTCTCTCTCTCTCTCTCTCTCTCTCTCTCTCTCTCTCTCTCTCTCTCCCCCTCTCTCTCTCTCTCTCTCTCTCTCTCTCTCTCTCTCTCTCTCTCTCTCTCTCTCTCTCTCACACACACACACACACACACACACACACACACACACAAGGTGCGCTTGCGCACACGCACGTATCGACTAATCACTCGCTCAGAGAAAGAGAGAGAGAGAGACAGAAAGGGAGTGAGAGAGAAAGAGAAGGGGTGGGTCACTGACTCTCCTGCGCGCGCAGCGCACCGAGTGAAGTGAGCTTGCGTCGGTCGGTACGCCTCCTTCCGCCCCGCCTCGCCTCGCCCCGCCCCGCCCCGCCCCGCCTCACCCGTCCGTCTCGAGACAGCATACGTGCACCGCTTCCCAAGTTGGTGAGTGCATGCTGTGGGCCTAGAGGCGCCCAGCCCAGCCCGGCCGCTTCCAGGAACCAAATCAATGAGCGTGGCGCTCGCCGTGTTCAAGGCGCTCAGCACGCCTCGCCTCGGCTCGGCGCGGTGCGCGCACCGCTCACCGGGACCCCCCGCGACCCCTCGAGCGGCCGACTTGTTCCGAAGAAGAGCGCTGTCCTCGCCCTGTCTCTTTCGCGCTCATGGGCTTCGCCGTATGGATGCGAGAGAGAGAGGGACGGAGCGAGAAGAGCGCGCCCTTCGGAATAAGTCGCGGTGGCAGCGCGGGGCCGGGCCGGGCCGGGCCGGGCCGAGCCGTCACCTAAAGAAGCCGTGGTGAGTGAGGAGCTTGAGCCGATAGGCACGCTGTGCGCTGTGCGTGTGGGAACAGCCGCGGCCGAGGCGGCGCCGCTTGATTGAGCGTCGGACGCCACACTGTCTTTAATGCATTTCAATCCCTCTGCCGGCTGACCCCTGTGCCCATGAGGGCGCTCCGGGCGGGGCGGGGCGGGGCGGGGTGGGGGCGCGCTGTATTGGGCACTTGCCACATGATGTCTTCTCGCTAGGTTCCGAGAAGGGGAAACTCTTTCTACGTGTGTGTGCGTGTGTGTGTGTGTGTGTGTGCGCGCGCGCGCGCTTGACCATCACATATGCTCTGCGCCAATCAGTGCGCGATGTGTCGCCGGAAATGGCGTCGATTACTTTTACGACGCCTGGATGATTTTCTTCCGGCCCGGCCGGGCGTCGTGACGGCGTCGGCGTCGCCCGCGGCGCCGGGCCCGGCCGCTCGATCGCCCTCGTCGGCGCACAATCTGGTGACCACCCGCGTCACTCCGGCGATCCGCGGCCGCGATATTGACTCGATGAAACATTTTGTGCAAACTTTATGTGTCGCAGGTGGGAGAGAGAGAGAATTTGAATTTGAGAGTGAGAGAGAAAGAGGCGTGAGGCAACAATTTTTAAGAAGTCCTGGCCGTGCTGGGCCCAGTCACGAGCCCTCCGACGCCAGCCCAGCCCAGCCCAGCCCAGCCGCCGGCGGCGCCTGGCTGGCCGATCGACTCATTGACTCCCCGTGTGTTGTTGTTGGCGGACCTGCGACCGGAGCGAAGCGAACACGGCATCATGACGCGGTGCTTTCCGCCCCTTTTGTGCGTTTCTTGTGTTTTAGTGCTGCGGGAGAGAGAGAGAGAGAGAGAGAGAGAGAGAGAGAGAGAGAGAGAGAGAGAGAGAGAGAGAGAGAGAGAGAGAGAGAGAGAGAGAGAGAGACTCTCGCTGTGGTGGCCGTGCTGCTGCCTCTGCTATGGCTGCTATGCCTCCCGGCCCCGGGCCCCCCGGGCCCCCCGGGCCCCGGCCATCGAACCGGCGGCGGCAGCGCAGCGCAGAGCGCCCCGCTATGGTGGTGCTCGGCGCGGTGCGGCGCGGTGCGGCGCGGTGCGGCATACCTTGGCTGCGCGCCCGGGTTAGCCTACGCCACCCTGCCAGGCCCTGCCCGGCCCTGCCCGGCACGGCTGTCGCGTCGTCGTCGTCCTCTTCCTCCTGGACGTGATGGTCGTTGGTGTCGTCTAATGATGCGCAGGCTATGCTGCCGCCGACCCGCATGTATGTGTGTGTGTGTGTGCTTTAGCTAATTTCTGAGCAGCTAGTCCTGCGGAAATAAGAAAATTCTGTGGGATTAGATAATGTCTTTGCCGCGCTCGTTGTCCTTCCGGGGGGGAAACAACTCTGAAATTTTTGTACACCTCGTAATTCTGAAAAATTAGGAGAAATGCAGGAAAAAAAATGAAATATGCAGAAAAATTTAGAAAAAATAATGAGTACTTAGATAAATTTTGAAAAAATTTCAGGCTAAAATTGAAAAATAAAGTCAACAAAAAATCACAAAAACACTCAAAATTTATTCACCAAAATTCAGCATTGTTTTACCCTTGGTCCACTCTGCGATCGTTGTCCGGGTAAGGAATGAGCTTAAAAACAATAGAGTTTTTTATTTATTTTCCTAAACTTAAAGATGGGGCTTCGGAGTGGAGACTGTTATCGACAGCGCGGCATCGTTAGTTTCTCCAGCAGCAGCAGGCCATATGCCCCGTTATGATCTTTGGAAAGGAGTTTCGATTTGTTTGGTCCCGCCGACTCCTCTTACTGCCTCTTCTCACGACAGCGCGCTGCAGTAACTACCGCATTTGGAAATGTTTCATTCCCTGTTTAGTGTCGCCCGACCGGAACTGCGCGCGTTATGAGAAGCTGCAAAGGCTTTCACATGCTCCGGGCGCTCGCGGAAGTGCTTTACCGGACACGGCGATCGGAAACGATCGCCGACTCTCCAACAGTCAAATGCGGGCTTAGCTCACCCTCCGTGGGGCGAGACAACCCATCTTCGATCAACTTTTGTCGAATTCTGCAGCAATGCAATTACTCGAACCCCCCAATTTAGCGCGAAGTGCCCCTCCTCTCCTAACCGTGCTCAGTCCCGCCTTGCGCATTAGTATTAACAAGCACTTCGGCACTTCCCAGTTAGCTTGTCAGCTTTCTAGCACCGTAGGTGATCCATCACTCTGTGTTTGAGGCAGAGGCTTGCTGCTTCGCTTCGGCTCGATGTCGCCCGTCCCGGCCCAGCCCGCCGCCCGCCAGAGGAATCGTTTCGTCTAAAGTAGCCTGGTGGGGCCGGCGGCGGTAGGGGCCCCCGCCCCGGTGGCTGAGGCTGGGGGGCCGGGGGCCGGGGACCGGGCAGGGAGCGCCCTGCTAATGTTTGTCCAGCCCCGTTGTGACTTCTGGCTGCTCCCGTCACTCACAACGAGTCATTAGTCAAAAACAAAATGCTGATTGACGCGGACGGGGCGCGGGGCGGGGCAACGCGGGGCTCACCGCTCCGCTCCGCGCCCAGCCCAGCCCGCCCGACCCGGCCCGACCGCACGGAGTGTCAACTTGAAGGGAAGGGCTTCTCCTCTCCTGCCTGAGCCACGTCTTGTTTCGGAGCCTGTCGTGTGCTGCTCTGCTCCCACGACGTGTCGCTGCCAGAGGACCCGAGCCAGAGCTTAATGGTTTTGTAAACCATCCACCGTCCACGCGCACGCGCGCGCGTGTGTGATGGTTGGGTTGGGATTGAAAATCGGCGGACAAGGTCCATGGTAAAACCAGCAAATATTTTTTTTCTCGAGGTTCCCGATTAATTCCCGAAAGTGCTTGGCGATTGCTTTTTACCGCCGGGACTTTTTAGGTTATGTGTCACTTTTCCACATAAAAAGCGGAATTTCAGGATAGAATGATATGGCAAACTGATGGTAATTCTAAGCTGATAAGGGTTTGACTTAATTTTTATCCGGCAAGCACGCAGGACTTGATTTTAAAAAAAAGAAATAGGAAACATAGAAATTTGTTTAGATATGTTCGGCGCATTGGCCTCACAAAAGCAGGGATCTTTGCGAAAACAAATAGAAACTTCTCGGGGAAATGTTTGCGTATAAACTACTGCTAGGAAAAACCATTGGAAAAACTAATGTGACACATGTCACATGTGCTGGTGCGTCCGAGCTTTCGGTAACGTTTTGTGGTGTGACCGAGCTTTCGGTACCGTTTGGTGATGTGGCCGAGATTTTGGTCGTGTTTGTGGTGTGACATCCTTTATGTTATGCCTGTTACGTGGTCGCATCACGTGGTGTGACCAAAACTCATGTCACATCACATGGCGTGACCAAAACTGGTCGCATCAATTGCCGTGACACATGTTGCATTAGTTTTATTTCCAGTGAATTGTGTGCGATATTTAGCGAGATCTTAGCATATTTCTTTCACTGTGGAAAATATTTTCGTAGATGAACAATATATTTTGTAATTCACTATGTACAACATATCTCGTACATGAACGACTTTACTCTTTTCGACTTTGTTGCTGACCAATCGATTCTGAGTTGATTCGTATAGTTATAAAATTTTACAATATGAATCGTAATTGTACAAGACCTCTCATGAAAAATTTTCCCGTACCCGGTACAAGAATTTCTCACAGTGTTAATGTGTTTTGAAAACAATCCTGGAAAATTCAAGCCATACCACTTCAGAAAAGATTAAAACAAAGCAACCTGGCGCAGTTTGTGTTCTAAAAGTCAGAGTTCTCTCTCGCTTGGTTGCGCATGGTGCTGCGGCGGGAGTTGCAGAGTACCTCGCCTGTTCGTTTATTTCTCGTCACCTCCACACTGGGCGGGCCCGTGCAAGTGGCACGGGGAGGAGAGAGAGAGAGAGAGAGAGAGAGAGAGAGAGAGAGAGAGAGAGAGGAGAGGGGGGAGGGGGGGAGGGTAAGGCCATGGAAAGCTTTCGCACGCGGCCCTTTTAAGACCCGCTCGCCTCGCCGGCTTTATGCTGTGGACGCGTCGCATTCCGGGCGCACGTCGTCAGGCGTCGCCGAGAGCAATAGCGTCGCATAGAGTGGTCACCGGCACCGGCCGGTTATCTGCCGTGTTCCTCACGCGCGCGCATTCATGTCGCATCGCCCGAGGGTGGTGTGCCGTGCCGGCCTGAACCTACCCCACCCCACGATCACATCTAGCAGTCCACACCACCCACGCGCGGGGACCATACGGCACGACGGCGACCCGGGCCGGACCGGGACCTCCCTCCGGGAGACGTATTCATACAAGTCCTCGCCAACAGTATACAGCGTGCGGGCTGGCAAAGCAAAGTAGGGGGCCTGTCGTGGCGTTACTATTCCCGCACATGCGTACTTGAAACAAAGAAAAAAAAAATTGCCAGCCCATAGCGGTCGGAAAAACCTAAACTCGCTGCTCAGAGGACGAAATCAGTTTCGCACATTTATAGGCTAAGTTATGTCATTTAGAATGGGTTCCTTTAAACTTAGCTCATAGTGGGACTCAGGTCTCTAACGAGCCGCAAGCTGTTGATGCACGCGTGCTATAGCTTTGCTTCAATATAAAGTTGGAGCGTGCCGGCTGGGAAAAAGAAATTTGAAAGGAATTCCCGTCGGGTATAGGTTGTCTGCGCTCGCGGTGCAGCCCGTTGCACTTGACCGCCATTCCGACGCAGTCGCCGCCGCGGGGCCTGGCCTGGCCTGCAGAGGCGCTTGCATAACACCTTATACAGCCTTATCTCGTCTTCATTCATTCCTTTTCTTCTTCCTCACTGCCGCTGCTGCTTCTATCCGGTTCATTCATTCTCCCCTTGCCACTCCCCCGCTGGCCTCCGATCCTTTTGCATGCACGCGGAAATGACTGCTAGCTGCGCGTCTCCCTGAGCAGCTGATTTCCGTGCAGAATGTCCTCTCTTCGGCGTGCTGATGCCGTTGATTAATACCCCCGCGCTGCTTGCCGTACCTGCGCGTCCTCTCCCTGCGCGGCCTCGCCAGTCACTCTGTGTCAGTCAAGATTGGATGTGAAAATTATTGGAAGAGTTGACGGTTATACCCCGTATTAAAATAATGCGCGCGCGCGCCACACTCTACCCGTGCGTTTCGAACGGGGATTAAAACTCTCGGTGGATAGTAAACCCGAAGGGGGTTATAAAAAAAAATCATTTGAAAAATCAGAAACAATTATTAAAAGAAATAAAAATAAAATCAAGAAGAAAGTTCAAATCCGAAAAATTGAGAAGAAACGAGCAAAAAGCTAAAAGAAAATGGAAAAAAAAAGATCAGAAACAATGATAGAAAATACCCTAATAAAAAAGGAAGTCCCTCTGAGGTCCCTAATTCCAAATCCCTCCAGAGTCCCTAATTCCAAATCCCTAAAATGTATCCAGATGGTGCATTCTAGGGACTTGGGATTTCGGAATCCCTGTCCACGGAATCCCTTCTGAAGTCCCTCGAAAGTACCTCCTATGCCACTCTCCAATCTCATCTGAAAGGGCTACAGAGCGCCTATCTGTCTCATTCAAAATTCAGTATGATATCATATGTTCATATATGTATTCATAGAGTATCTACGGCCCCTCTGATGTCGTATGACGCGCTAAAAATGACCTAAAATGCGTTTTTCTACATGTTCTGTGAACCATGGAAAAATATGGATCGACAGAGGAAGGACTTCATAGAGATTCCTCTCGAAAAGGACTTCGGAGGGATTTCAAAAACCGCAAAATCCCCTTTTAGTCCCCCCAAAATTCGAGGGACTACTTTGGACCTGTTAAGGGACAAAGTGGGGACTTCTTTTTCTATTAGGGTTTGATATATATATCAAAATTTATCGAAAAGTGATAGAAATTTTCATTATTTTCTTGAAAAATCCCAAGAGAAGTCAAAACAACAATTACAAAATAATAAAAAATACAAACTCGAAAAAATCAATGTCCACATTTTGCATGAGTGATTCCCTCTCGGGTCAACCTTAATGGTGGTGTGTGTGTGGTGTGTGTGACCAGTTTTGCGCGATCCTGTCCGCCGCGCAGGACAACTCGAACACACGCGCGGGTTGCGCCGAGGCGAGGCGGTCCGGTCCGGTTCGGTCCGGTCCCTCGCTGCACACACACAAGTGTCGGATTAATGTGAGATGGGGTGGAAAGCAGCAGCAGCAGCGCGCGGTCCGGTCTGTGTGCCCCGCAGTGTGTGGCCCGCTGCAGCGCGCTGCCCGGCCTGGACACTGTTAGGACCGTATTAGTGCGTTTCGTTGCATTCCCACCTCGCCCTCCCTTGGCCAGCGGCGGCGGCGGCCTCTTTTCGCGGAAGAAGCAGGGGAAATAATAATAAGAAGAATAAAAGAGGAAAAAACCAAAAAGATTCTGTGGAGAAGAGCCAGGCTGCGCGCCGCGCTCACAAATTCGAAACAAATGATACGTGTATATGGCAAAAGTATTTGGCGACTGCCGTCTGCTGGCCTGCCGCGACGCTGCCCGGCGGCCGCCCGGTGCTTAACACCATGTGCCAACGGCCCTGCGAAGTGTCGTTTTGTTTTAATCCGGGCTGGCGGGCAGGTAGCTCAGGAATGCACACTCCGCACCTGGACTCGTACTCGCGCGCGCGCTCGCTCACGTACTCGTCTAGACGAGCAGCTAATCGCACGGGGCGGGCCGCGCGATCGCGCGCGCTGCCGGGGAGAATTTGCGACAGTTGGGGTTATAAATTTAACGACGGCGGAAAAAAAAAGAAAAAACTCATTGCGTTACATCGAGATACAAGGGCGTGATTTTAAAATAATTTCATGTTAAAATATGCGCCTTGTTTAGATCGCCTCGTATACATTTTCTACATATGACATGTACCTTTCCCCCCGTTTTTTTCCCCGTTTAAAAGGGAAGGGTGCTACGCGAAACAATTTTGTCCCGCATTACGTTTGCGTGGAGAGTCCTGATGATGGACTCGCGGTGGCGTGGCGTGGCGTTGCGCCACGCAGCACTTGCTGCTGCCGCTGCTGCGCGGGTCGACGCATAACGGTAGGCAAGGTCGCCATGTAATGGGCTTATCAAAGCAGCTAACAGTGACGCATGCGGCGCGGCCATGGCCCTATAAGCCTCCTGTGTCCGTCTGATCGGATTGGAGGCCCATCAGGGACGGCGTGGTGTGGTGTGCAGCCTCATCTCGACCATGTCGTTTATATTTTTTATTAAAAAAAACTCTAAAAAATATGTTAACCGGCAAAAGTTCTCGTAAAATTGTTTGGTAGTACCTCTGGACATTTTCTTAACGCTACCTAGGAAGGAAACTTTTCTAAATTTTCGCAGTTAAAACAGAAAAACCTTGCAAAAGAAGTTTATTTTTGTTATTTTTAATAAAGTTCATCTATGTGTTTGAAATTTCCACGAAAGAATTTCTTTGTTCTTAATGCTGCTTAATACATTTTGTCGTCATTTTCAAAGTGTCATTATCGGGTTGGTGAGGTGGGAGGGGGGGGGGAGGGGGGTCTTTCAGTGTGCTGCGGGGGTTAAGGGACGTGGATACGAATCGGGTGGCGCCAACTCTGTAACAGTCATTTTTCAGTAAAGCAGCCGTTTTCTCTGCACTCTGTCGTCTGCCTCATGCTTAAATCCCCATTTGTTTTTATGTCCCTCTTCTTTTTTTCCCTCTACCGCAATCTGTGCGTGTGTATAGTGAAAGGACGTTGTTCAATGGCGTCCGGCCCCCCGAGTGCACCGAGTGTATGTCATTGCATCAAGGCGCCCCCCCGGCAGAGTGAGCGTGGCGTGTAGCGTGAAAGCGTGGCGTGTAGCTTGGCGGGGCGGGGCGGGGTTCTTCCGGAGTACCGTACGTCCATTCACGTTGACCGTGAGAATGAATGGATGTGCCCCCTCCACCGCCGCTGCGCTCGCTGGCGCCACCGGGCAGTGGCGTGCCGTCCGCGGCAAGCAGCTGCGCGGGAAAACGTATCTGTTTGCATTAGATGAATGGGAGAGATATGTTTTGTTTTGAAGAATCGTGCTCTTTTACTATTTTTACCCGCCATTTTTATTTTTATTGTTTTGCACTGCAAGTGTATAAAGGCATTTCGTCCCTATAAATTACAAATTATAATAATTCCGAAAGAAACCCCTTTTTAACCTCACAATACGAAGGATTTTGTGTACGAAAATTGGGTCGTAATTTTGAAACGTGACGACTCACAGTGAACGGAACGTATCTTCCTTTAAAAAAAGGGAAAAAAAAGCTCGATTTAAAATGTATGTGGGGCTGCAGCTGGATGCTGCACCTGGCGCAGCTTGCACGGGCAAGGTGCACCGGGGCGGGGCAGGGCTCAGCAGGCTGGCCAACCGGCCACCCCTCCCCTCCGTACCCTACCCAGTTCGGGCCGCTGTGCCGGCACGTCTCCAACTCTTGGCCCACTCACTCAATTCCGGCCGCGCATATATATATATATTGATTTCCATATTTCGTTCTCCCGAGGACCCGCCGAGCGTTCCCCTCCTTCTGTCGGAAGTGATGGTGCGGCGTTGTTTCCCTCCCAAATGCGTTTGTTTTTATTCCGCGTCATGCGTTGATAAGGTAATAAGCCAAGAGATCTCTGGACCTTTAAATCCCGGCTCGGTGGAGAGGGGAGAGGGGGAGGGGCCCCGCCGGCCTCGGCCTGCCAGATGACGGGGGGCCGCTGCACCTGCTCCACCCGGCAGCCGGGCGACGTGGCGTGGCGTGGCGCGGTGTGGCTGCACCTTAGGACCCTGCTCCTGCTCCCCGCCGTCTGGACACTGATCGGAAAAGTTTGGCCACAAACTTCTTGGGCTTTCTATACCGCCCCGAAAATTATCTCCTTATCCACGGATATATTTTCGCCGCACCCTATTATGCACCCCGAGACTCGACTCGACCCGGCGCGGCGTCAACACGGTTTTATTTCGCTTTGTATTATTTATCGCGCCAGCTTTAGGAACCGTGTTTTATCTGCGTTTTTTTTTTCTTATTTTCATTGCGAGGGTTGGACTCGGACGTATATCAGTCGTGTATCGCAGTTTGGCGTAGTGCTACTCCGCGATTCTGCATTGCCCGCAGCACGGCGCATGCCATGGCTCGTGTGTAACATATATTTCACCTGCGACTGATAAGGCCTGTCATAAAATTGGCTGGGCGATGCATTGCATATTCAGGCTTGCCATGTTGTCGCCTCCGAGGGACGCGCGTACTACTCGCCCGGGAAGGGCGGGGCGGGGCGGGGCCGGGTCGCTTCGCCCTTCCTCCTATTGCGGTTGCGGTGCAATTGAAACTTCTTGTTGTGCCCCGCAGGGTGGGAGAGGCGGGCGGGAGGGGGCTGGCGGGCTCCGCGGGGAGGTGGTGGAGGAGGGAAGGGGCGGGGCGGGGCGCAGCGGGGTGGGTCCTAGCGGGGCGCGGGGCGGCGGGGCGGCGGGGCACCCTGCTCAACGCACCCATCCAGCCGAGAGTCGACAGATTTGGCAGCTGTCCATATCTGTTTCTGCTCGGGGCGCCACTCCGCGCCACACCGCGCCAGCAGCCGCGATCCTCACCCTCCTATCCCCTCGGCGGCGCGCCCCGCGCTGCTGCCCCACGCGCCCGCCCCTGTTTCAAATTGGAGGCAGAGGGGGCGAGCTTAATATCTGTCGTTGTTGTTCGCGAGGAGAAAGAATTATCGTTTGTTAATTCATGTCGGGCGGGGGCGCGCAGGCTACAGACAAATCTGAACGCGCTGCCCACGGCGGCGTGGGGATCAGGCGCGCGGGGTGGCTGGCTATGCATAATTTGATTGGAGGGAAGTTCTTAGGTATTAGCAATATCCGTAATGAGACAAGCTGGAATTAAAAGTTTTGCAGCTTAACGCAGCGTGGAGGGTTTGTTTTTCTTCTTCGATTTTTTTTTCATCGCTGGAGGGAAGAAGGGTATGGCGAGGGTGCTTCATGCTCTTTGAAAACGAGACGAACTGTGGGTAACGCCGAAACGTAAGACCCACGCCCTTTCTTAACGTCAAATGTGAGAGGAAAAACAAACACGAAAGCAGAGGAGCAAAGGGAGTGAGGTCGGGACGGGGCGTGGTGGAGTGAGGCGGGGCGGGGCGGGGCGGGGCGGGGCAGGGCTGACGGCAGCCATTATACCCCGTTCACTAATAGCGCACCCGGCCCGGCCCGGGCCGATAAGAATCACCTGCTGGGTCCAGCAGGGCTGTCGGAGGCTGTCGTCTCTGGGGCGCCCACCTGTCGGGTCGGGATGTTGGTGGTGGTGCACGCCCAGGGTGTCTGAGGTCCTGCTCCCTGCTGCAGGGTCCTGTGACTGCGGCCTGGCGCGCGGGCGCCTGTGATGTCTCCTGCAGCAGCGCGCGTCCTCACCGCGCGAGCGAGCCAACCTGTTTGAGGCGCCGACTTATGCGTCACGGTGCGCGGGGGTCAATGGACGATGCCGCCAACACGTGTTGCTGGAAAATGATCTTGTAATCACCTTTATAATGGCGAGCTGCACACACACACACACACAAGCATGGACTGCATGTGTAGGTTTTTTGCAGCCGAACGGGATGGTGGTGACGCGCGGCGTCCCAACCAGATGCGTGCGGCTTTAATTGGGGATCCAGTGGCCCGCAGAAGAGGTCCCCCCACCGCACCCCACCTTAATTGTTCTCCCTCCTTTTCTTCCCCAACTGCTATTCTCCGTGCCCGGGTCTCGCGTATGGTGGATATTTTTAGCAACGTCTGCAATTATCTGTTTCGATGGATTTCGCTTGGAGGCATTGATCCGACAGACTCCCCCCCCTTTTTTTTTGATTTGTGTATGTGTGTGTGTGTGCTCGCGCGCTCTGTGTTGGTAAGCTCATGGTGGCTTCTCTTTACTTTTTTTCTTTCCTTTTTTAATTTAAAAAAAAATATATCGCTCATCTTCATGGCTCGGGACGCGGCGCTGCAGGCAGTACAGTCTTTTGTCTGCCAGTCGAAAAGCGCCGCTCATTTTTTTCATCCGCGTTTCGGCCATTCGAGACCCCGCGCATGCACGCACGCACGCACGCACGCTTGCACCTGTAGACCAGATTACTGACCATTTTAAAAAGCGGGACTGCAGCAGCGGTGCAGTGAGGTCGGTCGGGCAGGTGCAGCGGCGCGGCCCGGTGGGGCCCACGGAACCGCAGGCCCCGAGGCCCACGGGCACGAGCCCCCAGCCCCGCCCAGCCCCGCCCCGCACCCCCTCCACTTGGGTGGGTTACACGACGCGTTTAGTGGCTCCCTTCTAATGGTCCTTCCTTCTCCCTTCTTTCCTCGTTGTTGCCTGTGTCGCATCGCCGCCTACTTCTTCTTTCCCCTTCTTCTTCTTCACCTTCTTCTTCTTCCGGGCGACACTCCGACAGGTGCGAAGCTCTGCCACACACTCGAGGTGCCCCGCCCTGCGCCCCGCCCTGCGCCCCGCCCTGCGCCCCGCCCTGCGCCCCGACCCGCCGCGCCCGCTCCCAATGGCCACCTCTCACGCTACTCGCGGCGCCCGTGCCCGCGTGCCGTGTAAGTCGTACTGTACCGTAGAACAGCCCCCCTTCCCTCCTCCACAAGCATCAAACTTGAAATTTCGTAGAAAAGAAAATTTCGTAAAAGTAAAAATAGGAAAGGGAAATCCCACATTTTCGAAAACATTGCTGTCCCAATTTGAGCCATAGTGCATCCGCCTATTATATTTTTTTCAAGACAATTTCTCATGAGAATTCATAGTTATTTCCTTTTTATTGTCTTTTTTCTTCTTTGTCGTGGCGCAAGTGGAATGAATACTGTGAATAATTGATGAAATCTCTCGGAATCTTTATGGCTCCTGAAGGCTGCGCATGCTGTCTGCGCGCCGAGGTGCACCTTGTGTGTTCAAATTGGGTCGTAACCCAGTGACAAGGCATTGTACCCACCCTCCACAACAAGGTTTTAATGGCTCCGGGGATAAAATGCGCCTCTTATTTATGCAAGGCTGATTCAACCCTGTCATAACACGAAGCTGCGTTCCGAGGAATTATTCACAGATAAACATTTCGAAATCACCAGCTTGCTGTGTGGCGCGGAACACACACGCGCGCGCGCATACACACAGGCGCGAAGAGTAATTAGAAATATGAGAAACCTGGCGTGCCTGCTGGACTCATATATTTTCGCGGCGAGCCGCCCTCAGTGCGGTCCGGGGTACTGCTGTTTCTTCCGTACTTTATGTCTCTTGCCACTCGTGCTTCTTCAGTCCCTCGAGGCCGCATATGTACATATCGCTCTCTCACTGCAGCTGTCGCTTGCTGTCTCTTTTGCAACTCGGCCTAATAAAGTCCGCGTGGACCTCGTCACTGGCCATCTTTACGGACTGATATGCCGCGCGCCGCGCCGCGCCGCGCCGGCCGCTCATGAAATAATTTTCACTGCCCTGCAAAGCGGCCAAGCCGGCGGCGGCCTGCATGCCGCTCAGGTGGAGCAGGGAAAAGGGACTGGAGAGGTAACGGCGAGGTGTTCCAAGGCGATGCCAGGTGTTTAACTCGGCCTGCCCCCCCCCTCCCCCCGCCCCCTCCAGCTCGCTCCCTTCGACGGGGCCGACCCTTTGGACAGGTGCAAGGTGCTGCGAGGCGCCCGGGCTGGACACCCGGCCCCGTGCCCAGCAGTGGCCCCCATGTTCATGTGCCGTCCGTCGTGTTTGCCGCTGTATTTGTTTTGTCTGCTACATCTCAGTCTGGGAGGATCGCAGGGGAAAACAAAAAATACCGCATCGTGACCGCGTTATTAAATAATTATTAAGACCTTCTTCAAATATTCCGAATCTGACAGCGGAAACAAAAAGTCAGAATCCGAAAATCCAAAAATTTCAGAATTTGTAAAAGATATTTGTAAATTTACGACTTTTTTTGATTACGACACTGAGTTGTGAATTTCCGTAAGCAGAATTTACGTAAGTCGACACTTTTTTTTCTTTTTTTTTTTCTTTTAATTGAAGTTGTAACTTAACGACATTTATCTTGGAAAATTTTCCCGTTACCCTATAAGGAATGTTTTTCACAGTGACGTGTTTAACAAGTAGTATGCGTTTAACGGGGCTGTCAGGATGAATAAGCGCGCGGGGTGTGATCGCTCGCGCGGAAAAACGCCGCGCAGTGAAATTTTGGCGATAGTATCTCTCTGGTCGATCGTTGCGGCGCGTGGTGGTGGCTTCGCCCCGCCCCGCCCGCTTTGTTTCCATATGCGGTCGGCGCGCGGCGCCATTGGACCGCCGAGTGCAGCGGGGCGCGACGAGTGGGTTGCTCTCGCTTCGTCACCTACCGTGCGCGCTGTAGTGTTTTGGAGCGAACGGGACGTCCTGCAATTACCGGCCGGCGGGGTGAGAGTATGACGGTGCGCCTCTGTAAGGCCGACCCGGGTCCGACCCGGTCCGACCCGGCCTCTTCCTGCGGCTGGACCCGAAACAACGGCCCATAATACCACGTGTGCGAGAAAGTGTGTTGATTGCTTGTGACAGTCCCGCGCGGCACTTGTTTCTTAATTACACAGTTTTGGGTGGTTGTGATCGGTCACCGCGCGTGTGAAAGCGGCGCGCGCGGAACGGTGCGCGGGTGGGTGGGCCGGGCCGGGCCGGGCCGGGCCGGGCCGGGCAGGTAATTGGTGGTGGCCGCGTGCTCTACGCTGCCTGTTCAATTTCCCACGGCGGGCAGCGGTGGCGGCGTCGGCCTCCCGAATAATACAAACCGCCCCACTGCCGGTGCCGATTTTCACCGCAATTAAGTCGTTTCCTCCTTAATCCACAATTTAACGCCGAAACAGTTTTGTTGCTGTTGTTGTTGTTGTTGAGTGGTTGGCTGTGACTTGTCCCGCCACTTGCACATAATAATCCTCTTTGCCGCGTATTTGTTATCTTGCGGCATCCAGACTTCTGTTGAGCAGCGCAACAGATTTAGGACGGAGAGAGAGAGAGAGAGAGAGAGAGAGAGAGAGAGAGAGAGAGAGAGAGAGAGAGAGAGAGAGAGAAGAGGGGGGGGGGAGTGAGCAGGGTAGGGTCTTAGCGCAGCGCCAATACCGTCGCCAGGACAGTGTCCCGCATGAACAACTCTCGAAATTGCTTCTATATTTTTGCGAGGTGTTAGCCATAGCCGGTAAGATCAGTTTCTACGTGAATCCGATGGGGAACTGATTAAGGTAATCTATAGCTGACACCCAATTGGCTGTAACCCAGGTGGGGTCATCCCAAAACCTCGAGGCAATGCAGTGGAATCCGGGGATAATCCTGAGTAATCCTTGAATAATCCGCGGTAATTAGTTAGGAAAAAAACAATTTTGCTAATCCGCGGATCGTACAGGGAAGATCCACGGCAATATTAGAGGAAAAAATTGGAAGCCGGGGGTAATCCAGTGGTAATCCAGGTAATCAGTTACCCGGGTGGAACAGAATTTGAGAGTCACTTCCCCCTCGCGTGAATCGCATTGTAAAGGCTTTAATGTCCATCCAGATGTTTTGACAGATGTGTGTGAGAAGAATGTAAGTGTGTGTGTGCGCGGTGGTGGTTGATAGACGTTACCGGTGTATTATTTATCATGGTCTATTGCGTAGGACTCTGAAATTGGTTCACAATGACGGAGCGTTGAAGCCCTCTCTTTCTGCGACATTCCTTTTTTTCCCCGCTTTGTCTAAATGATGAAACTCTTTCAGGTCCATTCAAGTGTTCGGCCAGACGGGCCGGCGGCATTCTGACATCCTAGAAGAGCAGAGGCAGGAGGCGCGCTCGGTGCACGGAGGCGCTCTGCGCTACCCCAACGCAGTAGTGTTCTGGACGCAATGTGACAAGGTACGTTAGTTGTGTGGGAAGCACCATGCAGTCAGACAAATGAGTGTAGCCCTGACCTTGTAGTCGCCATTTGCGAAACGTTGCAATTGCAAACTGTGCACACGCGTCTGTGTGACTGACGTGCCGAATGCAAACTCTTCCGGCCTTGGCTGTTCGTTTCGTTGTTGACGTGCTTGAGGTTGAAGTTAAAGCCCTGTCCTTTTTCGCAAATGGGATAGAAAGGCGCGAGCAAACTTACGCGTCGCTTTTTTTAGCGAATTTAATTCGCAGCCTGAGGCCTCTTCAATCGTTCAGTCACAACTTGGGCGCGCGAGCAGCGTGAACGGTATTCGTACGGTTTACCCCGCGTCAGAGATTTCGTCTCACGGCCTCATGTGGTCCTGCTTGCTGTGTTTGTGACCATTTTAGTACGGCCTGGTCCTGGTCCGTGCGCTAGCCCCAAACAGCAGCAGGGTACGGGACGGGGCCTGCTTTATCCTCAGTGTCGGGTGCGAAGGGGCCTCTCGTCAACACACCTCATCTCTGCGCTGTCCACCCGGACGTCTAGCCGTCATTCGGCACCCGTCAAGCGTCTCGCTCCCACTGGCAGGGACTAAACCTTTTGCTGAACGGGCTGTCGGCCGCCGCTGGTACATTATTCACGGGAGTTGGCCGACCGACCGGGCGCTATCGTGATAGGATATCACAATTTGTGCTGCGCAATCGTTAATTCTTGTTCGCTCATGAGCTCCGTTTGTCCACCGGGCGGTCAGTGACCAGGGCGCTGCCCGTCCGCCTGCCAGCTCCGCTCCTCTCCCGTCATTCTCAAGGCTCGGGAGCCCCACCTTCTCAAAGCAGTCCTCTGGGCGGTTTATATCGAGCTCTTGATTTATTGCCGATATTTGGCAATTTGATAAAGGCACCCGCACCTGCCACTTTGCTCTCTCTCTCCGCGGTTCCCGCAATCAAGAGTCGGCGGACACGTATTCAACATTAGGCGGGGGTGGCCGCCCACCCGTCATGCGCAACCCTTCAATAATAAAAATACCGCGCAGTCAGGGTGATGAACTTTTAAATTATTTCTTTTTTCAACCCCGCGCGACCGCTGTTCGTCATGATCACCCGTCCAGACATCGCCTAGGCGAGCAGCCGATAGAGCATCTCGCACGGAGCGTCTGATTGTCCTTGACGGCTCGATCGACGGCCTCATCGGACGACCACACGCAGCCTGCACCGCCAAATAAGGCCTTATCTTTGAGTATCGCGGTACCTCGTCACAATGGAATGATTAATTTTACAAAAGATAAGATGCCCTCTTTTGTTTCATGCAACATAGCTCATACACACGATTGATTGTTGCGTAATGTGCCCACAAATTTACATAGAAAGTAACTGAGGAGAGAACGATTTGAAACAAAGTAGTCTTGATGATGGTGCGGATGTGCCGCTAGCCTGCACGATCGTGCGCAGAATTTGAGTCGGCGCTGGCATAGGCCGTCACTCGTCGCCGCGGCTGACTCGAAACACCCCCCGCGCGCGCGCGCCCTCGGTTCGCTCTGGTTTGTTTCGGCACTGGGGGGGTTTGGCGTGGTGGGGCGCGAGGTGGGGTAGGGCGGGGCGGGGCGGGGCGGGGCGGGGCAGGGGGCGCGCGCTCTGCTTCCGCATTACCCTCGCGATTTACGAGATTACAGGCCGGCGGCGCCCACGCCCCCTCCCCTCCTCTCCCGGTGGCAAGCGCACAAGCGCCGCCGCGCCTCTGTCATTTGTTGGTCCTCTGCTCTGCGGTCCTGCTGCTGCGGAGCGCCCTGCCCTGCTGCATCCTGCTGACTGCTGCACCCTGCTGCTCAGTGATCCAGGAGATCGCGCTCGCGTACCTCCGTCCTTATCGCACCTTCAGCGGTGCCCCATGCTGGTGATGACAGGTTCCCATGAGTGCGCGACAAGGACGCAGTCACGTAATAAGGCGGGGGGAGGGGGTGACCGCCCCCTGTCAGCTCCTAGATCCGCCTGTAGGTAGGCAATTTAAGCTACAACCCCCTGTATGTAGGCAACTTTAAATACATCGCCCCTCTTCTGCAACTTTAAATACATCGCCCCTCTTCTCCACTCCTCTTTATTACGTGCCTGCAAGGACGGAGGCGTCAGAGCGATCTTCAGAAGCAGACGGCTGCTGCTGCGGCCGCGACGAGTCCGGAGCGCAGCGCAGGCAGGCGCGGACACCGCGCGCGGCACGCACAATCAGGAGGAGGCCAGCACGGCGCCGCCTGCCTGCCGTCTGATTGCGAAGATCGCTCTCCTCGTGCTTCCGTCCTTGTCGCACGCATGCGGACCATCCATCCACAACATAGGCCGCCGCCATAGGTGCGACAAGGATGGAGGTCCGAGAGGGCGAGCGACCGTCGGAATCAGTCGGCTGGCTGTGGCTGATGGCCTAGCTGTGCTGGCCGCACTTGTCGTCGGTCGTGTCCTGCAGCAGCTTGTGTGCATGAGGTCAGGGTGGAGCTGGCTGGAAGAAGAAAATGGGTGCCATCTATTCTATGCAAATGGCCCGCACGACTGGCTTGTTTTTTCGTACTTTTTATTTTCAAACTTAGTTCATTTTCAAACCCACCATCCTTGAACTCATTATTAATTCCAATCCCCCTCCTCCTTTTCTCTTTAAAACATTTTGCACAACCGAAACTGAGCATGCTTAGGGTGTCCTTATTTTTACCAGCCCGCAGTACAAGTCCCGCACCGTCCTCTTCCCCCTCCACCTCGCAGCTCAACACCTTGATAATAATGATCCGTAGGCCCAGCTGCGCCCTGAGAGAAGTCCTGCTCTTAAACCTGCCCCCCCCCGTCTCCCCCCCCCCTTTTCCTCTCTCTCACTCTCACTCTCACTCTCACTCTCTCTCTCTCTCTCTCTCTCTCTCTCTCTCTCTCTCTCTCTCTCTCTCTCTCTCTCTCTCTCTGCCTTTCAACCCCCCTCCCCCTCCACTTACCTTTCTGTCTGACTCCCTTTCTCTTGCGGTATAACAGATAGTGTGGGCTGATTTCCGCCCCCACCGCCGCCGCCACCGCCGCCGTCGCCGCAGGGGCGGGGAGCGCGGCGCGTGCGAAACTGCGTCGATCCGCTCTTCCCTCCCGAAATAACCGGGTAGACGGTTTGGATTTTTAAAGGTCGGCGCGCGAAAATAAAGGTCATGTTTTGGCTGTGGGACGGGCCGGCCGGCGGACGGACCCGCCCCGCCGGCGCACGTGGCTAGCTGGCGCTGTCTCGCCGTCGCGTCGTCTGCCGGCCGCGGCCGGCCCCCCTGCCCTGGCCTGGCCTGCCGGCTCTTGTGAGAGCGAGGAGAGAGAGAGAGAGAGAGAGAGACCTGAGACGGGGCCGCCCCGCCCCACGTCGCGAGCCTGGCCGACGCGTTTACGGCGCCGCGCATGCGTGTCACGCGTCCTAATGCGTTTTCTGCGCCGCTGCGGTCCAGCAGGCGTCGCGACGCCTGGTGCAGCTGGGGGGGCGCCGGGCGCCGCCGCCGCCGCCGCCGCCGGCCGGATGCGTCGACGCGTCCGAACCGACCCAACGCGACCGCGAGCTACCCGGCGGCGCAGCGGCGAAAAAAGAAGAGTGTTCTCGGTGGCGCCTTCTGCGAATAGTGATTGCAGGAAAAAATACATGAGTGAATAAGGGGCGCTGTCTGCGTGTCGGCGGCGGGTAGCTTATGGCGGCGGTGGGTTATACGATTCTGCTGCTTCTGCGGCTGTGAGTCAGGCCGGCTGCCTGTGAATAAGCAGATGCATATGAGGAGTCTCGGGGCCGAGCAGGAAACTGAAAAAAGTGTCCGCGGTGTGTGTAGTGTGTGTGTGTGTGGGGCTCGGCGGTGGCCCCGGCCCGGCCCGGCCGGCGTGCCCCGACAGGACGGCGGCATAAAGTGGATGCGGACTGACCAGGAAGTGGATGCGGGGTTGCTGTTTAGCTGTGGTTAGCGCCCTCGCTGTTGGCGTGTGTGTGTGTGTGTGTGTGTGTGTGTGTGTGTGTGTGTGAGTGAGGGTCGCGCCCGCCGCTACCGCCGCCGCTGCCCCAGGAATAGTCCCTGCCGGGGCGTTAGGCCCTAACCGTTAGTGCTGCCGTGGGTCGCAGACCTCGAGGCGCGGGCATTTGGGGGTCGTGCGGGCGGCGGCGGGGCGTGCGCGTGCCCCGGCAGCTCTAGCAGAGCCGTGTCTGATTCCGAAGCAGATCGCCCGCTCGTGCCTCCGTCCTTGTCGCACTCCTGTGGCCCCTGCCATCCCCCGCATAGAGCACCGCCCGAGGTGCGACAGGGACGGAGGCACGAGAGCGATCTTCGGAACCACCGGTGCGCTCGCACGCACACATGCCGCGGGGCGGGGCGGGGCGGGGCGGGGCGGGGCGGGGCGGGGCGGGGCGGGGCGGGCCCCTCTCTGCTGGGGGTCGGCCGCCGCCGGGCCGGGCGCCCCGGGCCCCGTGCCCCGTGCCGTGGGCCGCTCGGGTTGCCGCGCCGCCGCCGCCGGTGTCGCCGAGTTATATTAAGAGAAAGCTTCATTCCGACGGAAGTGCCGCGCCGCAGCCGGACTGTCTGCACTGATTCGGCCTTTTCCCCGTCGCGCGTGAATTTATGCTTTTGCCGCGCTAAAAGTGCCTCCCGCGCGCGCCGCCTGGCGGCCCCCCCTGGCCCCCCTGGCGCCCCCCCTGGCCCAGCCGCCCGCAGCCGCGCAGGTCGTTTGACGCCGGCCGGGCCGCAGGCGCCACGGGGAGGATGACAATGCCGCGGAATTTAGTTTGACGCGTTGAGCACGCTGTAAATTATTGCTGTTGGAACAGTGGTGCTGGTGCGGTTGGTGATGGCTGCTGCCACTGTGGCCTTTAAAAAAAAGGAACGCATCATTTTATCTTTTGCCTGAAGACAAGCAGCGGGTGCAGCGAGTATGTGTGTATGTATGTATTTGCGGCCATGCGCAGTGTGGGAGCGGAGAGCGCTTTTGCAACGTCACTGTGCGCCTACTACATAGGGTGTCTGCTCCGACAACTTATGGCACTATTTGAAACGCAAACGTAAGGGAGCAGAAAAAAAGCTTTCTACTAGTGCTTGCTCTGACATTGAGTTAGAGCTAACTTCTTTGTCTATCTACATCCGTGCCTGCGTGCACTTTCGTACAACATGATTCCCATCTTCAGTCCACCTTGGCAGGTCCGTTTTCATCGCAATCTCCGCGAACTATTAAAAACAAACGCTGCTGCTTTAAGGGGGGAAGGGGGCTGTGCTTCTTCCTGGTTGACGTGCAGGTGTTTCTGTGCGGAGCGGGAGGGACTGAGTGCCAGGCCGGGCGTGTGCCGCCGCCCTCCTCCGCGCCCCCAAATCGGGTCCCTTTCTGCGTAATAAAGAGTCCACCCGGCTTCCTTGTCTCGCTGTCGCGCGCGTTGCGTCCGCCTGGCTGGCACTGTTCCAACGCTACCGTGTGTTATCTTAGCCCAATTTTTTCCCCCGCGCCCCGCGCGCCCCGCTCACCTCCTTATTGTACCCTCTCCTCGCTTGCAGCTGTACTAACGAGGTTGAGCACACATGTGGACTGCTGCCATTGAAGCCTTGTCAGCTGCTCTGACGTGCCGAAATCAAAAATCCTCACCACGAGGCTGGATATTTCCAGCTCTACTGCGGCTGTTCGGCTCGAGTCCGCAGTTCGGCAGCGTTAGTTGGGCCTGCCGTCTGATCTTGAACTCCTAGGTGGGGCCCGCCTAGATCATTGCCCCCCTACGCCCACCCCACACTCACCTAGGGTGGATGGCCGGCTCGGCGGCGGCCGGCTGCGTCTGTGCGGCTTATTTTTACCCACGCTGGTTGACATTTCGCCCAGGTGGTTGTCGCGAAGGTCGTGTGCAGAAGGACCACTTTGCGCTGCCCTGCCCTGCAGGCGGACACATCCGCACACGGTAAAAACGATGTCTGATTTTTTGAGGAAAAATGGGCAAACTTTCAAGGGCCTTGGATACTTCGAGGAAAACGCCTTAGATTTTGAGGAAGTCTCCTCAAAATTTGTGGAGATTTCCCTTATTTTTTGAGGAGCCTTCCTCAAAATCTGAGGCGTTTTCCTCAAAGTATCCAAGGTCCTCAAAGTTTTCCCGTTTTCCTCAAAAAATCAGACATTTTTTTTTTGCCGTGCACGAGCGGGCAGATCACGTGTGTGTAAAACGCTCTACCGCGCCCGCCTGGCTAGGCCCAAGTAGGTTTCGGACATTGTAACCCGGGCTTTCCTTCCGAACGTACCCCGTTGTATGTGGTTATTGAGCGCCTTTTTTTTTGTCCCTTTCGCGGGCTCACGTACGCAGGTGCCGCATATGCTCTCGCGGTCCCTACCCCCGCTCGCGAGGCTCGGGCCTCCTTGTGAAGGCACAGCTCAGGCAGACGCGTGTGACATTTCTCCGGGAAAGTAAGTGTCGGCGGAGCAGGGAAGTTCTCGCGCAGGCAACTTCTCGCCTTGATGACAGGGACATTAATTGCCGCGTCTCTTAGCCAAAGAGGTTAAATTTGTTTGGGTGGCGGTGACATACAGGCCGAGAGTGTGCGGAGCTCTTAACGTGATTACTTCACGGGGGCTGTGAATGTGAAAAGGATGCCCCTTACGTGTGCCAGAAAAAAAGGTTAATAAAATAATGGAGTCGGTGCGATGTCCGAAGTGAAGTCACTTGTCATGAATAATCTTGAAGCGACGAAGAATGGAGCCGTTACGGGCTGTTTGATGTAGGGCAAGTTTGTCCGGACGGAATCGGTATTCCCTAGCATGTCTGGCTCCGCTACTGCGTTGCAGTATTAACGAATGCATCGACACTCCTCTCGAATACCGCGCGTTCACTGACAGCCGAGTCGATGAACGGTTCTTTATGAGGGCCAGGATGTCTGGATTCTTCGTAAAACATTTATCTATGCATACTTTTAGCAAGAGTGCCTCTGAGAAATGATTCTAACTGAACGTTTAATTGAGGACGCTAGTTAGTAGTAGCAGGTGGGTGGGGGTGGCCGATACTAGCTAGTCTGCTTGCCAAAGAGACACTCGAGCTGCCAGGAACCTTATGCGCAGTCGTAGGCTTGTGCCAATATTGCTCATCTTTATCTGTTGAACGAACCCTTGACTCTAACGTGACGTCTCAGGGACACGAGGCGTCGGCTGGCGTGGGCCAAGGGCTAATCCCCTTCAGTCCCTTGACAACGGGCCTGCTTTTACAGGGCGTTTAATATCATTATCTTTAATCATCAGCTGTCTCAAAAAACAAGAGGGGGAAAAAAATGAAGAGAGGGGGGGGGGATGTTTCACCGTAAACGCAATGTCTGATTTTTTTAGGAAAGAGGGAAAACTTTGAGGATCCCAATTTATTTCAGGAAAACTCCTCATATTTTAAGGAAGTCTCATCAAAACTTTAGGGAAGTTCCCTCATGTTTTGAGGAGACTTCTCTCAATTTTTGAGTAGACCTCCTAGGAATATTAGGAGTTTCCCTCAAATGACGTGGGATCCTCAAAGTTTTCCCTTTTCCCTCAAAAAAATCACACATTGTTTTTACAGTGTTCGTCATTAAAGAGTTTGAAGTAAATTTTTCCTTCAAGTCAGTGTCTTTTAAATACGAACCTTAGATACATCGCATTTCCTCTTTCTTGGGTTGTAAGAGTAGTACTTAGTGCAGGTGCGTCAAGTTTTCAGCAGGCGAGTCATTGGCTTCCGCACACGGGCGTGTATGCAAGTGCCAGGTCCTGAACCCCCGCTGCGGCTTGGCCAGCTTGGCCGCGGGCGGGATGAGCCGCGCCACGCCGCACCACCCGCACCGCCGGGACGCGCGGGGCCGGACGGGAACGGTCGGACGGGGTGTCGCACGAGGCGGCCACTCACCCCACCTCGTTTCTACCTTGGTCGCTAAGTGGCCACACCCCGCGCCCCGCCGCACCGCCTAGGCCTTCCTAGAGAGCAGTGTGAGCTCAATGTCAGGGGGTCGTCGTCGTCTCGGCTGCCGCCGCCGCCGCCTATTGCTGCTTGCAGCACAGCACCTTAGAGCTCACAGGCTTTTGTTTATAGCACCAACGACCTGTATTTTAAATATGTATTTAGTCATTTTCGCTGGACTCGCCGCGCCTGCCACGTATATATGTTTTCCGACGCCCCTAGATAATTATTTTTATTTCTGTTTCGAACTCTATTCCCCTGAGGTGCCCATCATACAAACTGTGTACAATCATTTTTTGAACCTTTGAATTTTTGATTTTTTTTTCACGGTATCATGAACGGTATCATGAATTTTGATCTTTCCCCCCCTCTTTTCTAACTTTTTAAATTTTTATTTCAGCTTTTTGTTTATTTTTTATCGATTTTTCGTATTTTTCTTCATTTTTCTTCTTGATTTTTTTATTCCTTCATTTTTTCTTATATTTTTTTGGACGGGGGGAGGGGTGGGGGACGTGTAAGGATTTTTTTTTGTGTGCGAGCCCCCCTCGTGCCACTGCGCAGCGCCCGCACCCCGGCACCCAGCCCGCGACGGAGATGCTGCTGCTGCTGCTGCAGCCGCCGTCTCCTCGACGACCTTCGCCTCCTCGGCGCCTCCTCTGCGTATTCATGCGGCGCGCGCATTAATCCTGCCGCGGCCCCACCCCTTTCTTGTTCGGGGGAAAGGTATTGTCCGTAATGAGTGCGGCGGGGCGATGAGGCCCGCGGCCCCGCGGCCCGCCGGGGACAGACGGCTGCCTGGCGGCCTGGGCGGCCTGACTGCCGCGGCTGTGCACAGCATGCCTGCCTGGATCTGCTGCATCACACCCACTCCCGTGCCACTGTCCTGCCCGCAGTCCCACGGCTGACACCCGACACCACCACCACTATTACCACTACCAAGCACCCAGGCGAGGGGGAACCACCTCTGAATTTTGGTGTACACATTTTGTGAATTTTCGTGAATTTTTATAGAATTTTGGTAAAGTTTTGTAAATTTCCACTTGAATTTTACCTAAATATTTGTGTATGATCCTGAATTTCAGGAAATTTTTATGTGAATTTTAGTGAATTTTTGTAATTTTTTGTGGTTTATTGTATTGTCCTAAAATTACGAAGGTGTACAAAAATTTCAGAGTTGTTCACCCCTCGTACTTGGGCCACCACTAAGCACCAGGCATTTCCTCCAGAAAGCAACAAGCAACGAACCCTCCACTACGTAGCAAGCATTTTCACCACAACTAGCACAATAACCACGAACACCCCTAGGACCACTAAGCACCAAAGCACGAAGCATTTATATAACTACCTACGCACCAAGCACTTTCACAATCACTAAGCAGAGGTGACCACTAAGGCCACCACTATAAGCACCAATAAGCACTACCACCCCCAACACCACCACAACTTCTACCACCACCAAGCACGCAGCACTTCCACTACCTCCAAGTACCATACCCACCATAGCGAGCGGCTCGTATTTCAGAAGTTTCGGGCGGGTGGCCTGCTTTCACCTTTTTCTGCACCAGGTCAGGAGATATCCCTGCTAGTGTACCTACACGCGTGTTGGTGGATTTTCCTCTCGTGGCATGTCAGCTCCCATGTCACCCTTAAACTCCCCCAACACGCAGCAGACCCGTGAGAAAATAATGTTACCCTCCCGCCGCCGCGAAAGGTGACGCCATTAGTGCGGACGACCCTGTCCTCCTACCTGAAGCTGAACCATCCCACACACAACGACAGCGTCCACCTAATGACGATAATGATAGTAATAATTGCTTTTCATTTTGTTATATTGTTTTGAGCCGATAATTGTTTCGTTAATGCGCATGCGCGCGGCAATAGTGCGTCCGTGTGTGAGTATATGTGTGTGTGTGTGGAGGGCGGCGCGACGACGCGTCCTGGCGCTCTCCTGCATTAGTGCGCTTCTCTCCGTCTGCGTGCGAGCCGCCTCAATTATAAAGCCATAAATCAGACTGCACCAGGTCGCTCCGGCTCACCTCAGCACACGCCGTACCGCCCCGCCGCGCCGCACTGTGTCTACCGAAGGACTCTCCCTTTTCTTCTTCTTTATCGCGTCCTTTTTCTTTTGTTTTTTTCTCTCTTTTTTTCCTCGTTTTAATATGTGTATATGTATGTACGCTGTACTTCCCCGCGAGCCTTCCTCATATGTGTCCCTTGCTCGGCGGCGGTGCTTCTTCACGAAAAAGTGGTGGCGTCGACGCTATATGGCCGTTGGAGTGGAGGGAGCCGGGGAGAAGGGGAGGTCAGGGGAGGGGGGGGGGAAGAGAGGGTCTTTCCTCCAGTCTTTTTATGCTAAGCAGGCGCAGTGCACTCCGGCGATAAGAGGGAGTGTGCACATTGCACATGTTGGCGTGTTTATATCAGGAGTTCATGCTTGTAGCCGCTCGTTGGGCGCGAGCGGGCGGGCAGACGTGTGTGTGTGTGTGTGTGTGTGTGTGTGTGTGTGGTGTGTGTGTGTGTGTGAGAGAGAGAGAGAGAGAGAGAGAGAGACAGACAGACAGAGAGAGGCGAGAGGTTGATGTGCGAGTGTCCGTGTGCGTTTGCGAGGTATGTGCATATACCTTTATGTAGCCGTATGTGTATTCCTCTTGTCTCACTATGTCGGCTCGTCTTCCCTCTCATCAATCGTATGGCATTCTGCTGCTTCTGCACGGCCCGTGTTCGTTTGCCACCGTCGGCCTCCCTCTCTGTCGGTCTTTCTCTCTTGGACCCTTGTATTCGTTTGTCGCTGTCCGCCGGTCCATCCGCCTCCGCAGTAGGCAGCTCTTGACGTTTACGAGCCCCCTAGAAGTAGGCACGACAACATTAGCTTGTTTAGCCTCGCCACCTTCGTTCTGCCCCGCACGCACTCCTTTTCCTGTTTCCTGCGTCATCGTATTGCCCGCGTCCCATTTGACTACCCGGCTTTGACCCTTATCTCTCTCTTTCTCTCTCTCCTTCCCCCTCTCGCTCTCCCTTTCTCTCTGTCGCTGCCACAAAGTCTCGATTGTTGGCCCCGAGCAAGATGTGTCTCCTCCATAGCGGAACGGCAGACAGAAGTGAATACGCCATTTGGTTGTCGGGCGGGAGGAGTCAGCCGTCTGCTTCCGAAGATCTCTCGCACCTCCGTGTCCATGTCGCGCTCATGGGGACCTTCCATCCGCAACATAGCGCGCCGCCATAGGTGCGACAAGGACGGAGGTACTAGAGCGATCTGAGACGGCAGGTCGTCACGTGACTGACAGTGTGCCTGTGACGGTGTCTCGGGCTGGGCTGAGCCCCACTGCGTCGGTCCGCTGCGGAGGCGTATTCGCAAAGCTCCCGCCGCTCCGCCCGACAGGCCTGGCCCGGCCCGGCCCGGCCCGGCCGGGGCGTTCGAGTTCTAAATTTGGTTGACCTTGTGATAGGAGGCTCTCTTACTCGTTCGCCGGCGTTCTTCCCGGTTCGCTTGGTCGGTCGCCGTGAGTGGGAGTTCCCTGGCTGCCGCGCGCGCTCGAGAGGAGTTATAGGAGTTTTGTGCCCTGTTGGACGAGGAATTGGGCGCGATACGTATATTGAGGTCTGGAGTGGTGCTGTGTGGGGGAGTAGGGGGGCGGCGGCGTCCCCTTTCGTCTCTCGCACGACACGTGGGAGAGAGAGAGATAGATAGAGAGAGAGAGAGAGAGAGAGAGAGAGAGAGAGAGAGAGAGAGAGAGAGAGCAGTCGAAGGAGGAGAGGCCCTTCTCTTTGACCTCTGGCCTTCCCGCCGTACCCTGAATGGATGTACAGTAGCCCAGACCGCCGCAGTCCCTGTAGCGGAGGCGGGCCGGGCCGGGCCGGGCCAGCGGGCCGCGCCTCCGTGTGTGACCGCCCGGCCCGGGCCCACACGTACACTTGGGGCACCTTGAGGCCCCAGACGCACGGTCAACGCACCTCACTCGGCACAATACGCGCATTTATAAAGGCTGGTCGGATTAGTTACTATTGCGAAACAGTTGTGTGTGTACTTTCTGTGGGTTTTCCCTCTGTTACATTGGTTTTCTTTTACCTGATTTCAACGACACGGCAGGAGTAATGACCAAGTTTATGCCCGTGAACAGGAAATTTTACCATGGATTTTCCATACGGGACTTTGGAACGCAAGGAGGGATTTCGGCTAAGGAATATATGAACCGTGGGAAAGAGGGAAATTGGCAGAGGGCGGCGTGGCGAGGGCGGCCTTGGCGCGATGTCCATCCTAGTAGCCAATCGCGGCGCTGGTCCCCCGCGGGTCCCCCGGGCCGAGCCGAGCCGGCGTGCCGGACCTGGCCCCTCCGGGCCCCTCTCCCCTCCATCCCGGCGTAGCAGACACTCCGCGAAGGTCACCGGTCAACAACCCGGAGGAAAGTGAATTCCACCTTAATGTCAAATGCCATTGAATGCGCCGCGCGAATATATCTCCGTGCCGGAGCGTGCGTATTGGCCCTTCATCGCTATGTCAGGACCGCATTTCTCCCGTCGTCCCTGGCATTCCGTGCTTATCAGAAATGTGTGTTTTTTGTAATTACTTTTCAGGGAGGTCTGGGAATTGTATGATTTTTTTCATTTTTTTTTTTTTTCTGCGCGCGACTGCTTTGATGTCGCGCGCAGCAACGGGTCTCATGGCTGCGGGCTTGTCCTGAGAGAAGAGTATTTAAAATACAATCGTGGTCACCGGCGACCCCCGGGACATGCATAACTAAACGCCACACGTGTGTGTGTGCGTCAAAGGTGTGACCGAGTGACCTCGGGTAGGGATGTGTGCTGGCCTATGTGCGTGGCACGGCGGGGCGTCAGGCGAGGAGAGCCTTTTCGCCGTCCAGGTGGATTGAGGTCTAAAATAGCCTGGTGTATACCGACCAGTGTTTGACTACGGCCGTCGGCCCGCACTTGTGCTCACACCAGATAGAGTCTATACTTCCTATATACCGTGCGGACATTTTGGTTGAAAGGTGTGGGAAAAGCCGAGACAAAGTAGCGCGGCCGAGCCGAGTAGTCTGCGAAAGAGTATCGTCAAAGAGTGGATAACGTTCTCGTGTCTGCACGACGATATTATTCAGCAGAGAGAGAGGTGCGTTAAAGGCGTTCCGTCGGTGACAATAGGACCTCTCGCGATAGAGCTACCGTCCGCATGTCGTCGTCCGCGCTGATCAGCAGGCTGCTTAAGAACGATTAGTTGCCGTCGTGGAGATGACAGTCGTCCAGGAGCCGGGCGGTGGTGGCAATGTCATACACCCACTTAGAAAAATGTTTTGGTCCCTGGGCACTGAACAGAACAGTTTTAGTCCCCGCAGACTCAAAGATTTGGACACACTAAACTAAAACTTTTTTGATCCCAGGCATAAAAGTTTCGTTCCCGCGGCGGCGCCCCGCCGTGTCGCGTCCGCCGCGACGCTCCGCGCAGGCGTCGCAGGCCTCGCCCGTGCGGCTCCGGAGGGGCATTATTTAAATGTCCGGTGAGCTGGCCTCCTGTCCGCTCCGTCCCGCACACCTGGCCAAGTACTATACACCACCGCCGCCGCCAGGCCAAATAATTGATGTCGTCGAAAGCGGAATGAGGTGTGAGGCCTCGGCGGGGTGGCGGCGCGGGCCTGCGCACTGGGCACCGAGGGGGGGATCACTTACAAAAATCTTTGTACGGCCCCCAAAAAATTCATTCAACAAATAAACAACAAAAAAGACAGGACAATCCGAAAAATTGAAAAAAAAGAAAAAAAGAAAAAAATGTTTTAAAAAACGAAATAAAAGTTTAAAAATTCAAAAGTCGGGGTAGAAGATCAAATTTTTCAAAAAGTAGCAGAAATTTTCCTTGAAGAATTAAAACAATTTTTTTTTTTAAATATTCAAAACTCAAAATTTAAAAAAAACATTCATTGTACACATTTTGTATGAGTGATGCCCCCAGCGTGTGCATAGCCTCTTCGAGAGCCGCTGCCGTTGCCGTCGTGCTGAATTATTTGGGCAGAAAGATATAATCGTATCGTATGCATGGGTGTAAGTGTTTTGAGCCGGCTCGCTGGACGCGGATGGATATCGAGTGACTGCGTGGCCCGGCCGTGTGGAGGAGGAGGAGGAGGAGGAGGGAGAGAGCGAGGGGAGGGACACGACGGAGGGGGTGATTCAATTACTTTCCCTTTCCACCTAATTTTCTCACTGGCTGGGTCTGAAAGTGAATCCGACTTGCCAAAGCGTCGTTTTTGGGTAGAGCGTGTGAGGATGCTCCTTACTAGCTCGCTCGCTCGCTCGCTCGCTCAGCTCACTCACTCACTCACTCACTCCACTCACTCACTCACTCACTCACTCACTCCACTCACTCACTCCACTCACTCACTCCACTCACTCACTCACTCACTCACTCACTCACTCACTCACTCACTCACTCACTCACTTACTCCACTCACTCCACTCACTCACTCACTCACTCACTCACTCACTCACTCACTCACTCACTCACTCACATACATACATACTCACACACACATAGGCGAGAGAACTAACACGGCCCACCAGGGACCCGGCGCGACGCGCCAAGGACGCTCTACACCAGGGGGCCACCAGAACCCGCCCGGCCCACCAGCCGGTGGGTGCCACCGCGTGTGCCCCGCCCCGCCAGGCCGCCAGGCCACCGGGTCCCTTGGCGACAGAGGCGCGTGAGTTTCCCCCGCCCCGCATCGCCCCGCATCGCCCCGCTCTGTCCCGCTGCCGCCGTTTTCGCGCCAAATGTTGCCGGCCAATGGGAGCACTCGCTGATTGCGCCATCCTCGTCGCGCTCGCACACAGTGGCAGGGCACTGCTCTCTCTCTCTCTCTCTCTCTTCTCTCTCTCTCTCTCTCTCTCTCTCTCTCTCTCGCTCACACGCTCCTTCTACTTCCCCTTGCGGCTCCTCAGAGGCCCCTGGTGATAAAACACGCGTATCGCGGACCAGCTGAGCCGCCGGCTGATTCGACGAAACAGAGTGAGAAAGAGACCCAGCGAGAGAGAGACAGTGTGAGGGACAGAGAGAGAGAGAGAGAGAGAGAGAGAGAGAGAGAGAGAGGGAGAGGGAGAGAGAACGCAAAAGAGAGACTGACTCTCTAGGCAGTAAAAAGCCGGCAGCGCCTGATTACAGCTCGCACGATCGAACCCCTCCTGCATATCTGGCGATGAATGTCAACGCCTCTCGGATGGAATGTGCGGCCGGGCTAGCCGCGCGAGGCGTTACGTGCGGCTCGAAAAAAAAAGCGCGTGTCTTTCGCGATGCGACAAACGTATTCAGATTCAGGCGAATTGAGACGCGACGGCGCAGCAACCCCACCTCTCCCAGCCCCCTTGCCTCCTTCGAGGCTCAGGATGACGCGCCTGGAGCTCTAAAACAAAATTTACCGCCGGTTGTGAACCAGTTCCTGTTTTCTTGACGAGATACCACTTTTCCGTATCTTTCGATAGAGTTGGCCGGTGTGTGTGCCGTCTGCTGGCGGGCCGAAGGCGGGCCGCGCCACCCTGCTGGGGAGGTAATGCAGTGCCGCTCGCCGCCAGTGCAGCCCCTCCACCTCCCCCCACCCGGCTCAGGCGCCGCCCCTGCCCTGTACTGATGCTGCTGCTGCTGCTGCACTGCGTTTTATGCCGGCTAGACGCGCGCCAGTACTTAAACTGAACCATTTTATGAACTCTGTTTTCACTCGGGGAGTGGCTGATTGGGCTTCTCAGAACGGCGGCGGCGGCGGCGGCACGCACATGTTCGTATGTCCGCCTGCGCTTCCGTCTCCAGGCGGCCTGGCCGGGCTCGGGTCGTCCCCCGGCCGCCGGCCGCGACACCTCGGGTAGAAGTCTCTCTGGCCAGGCTCGAGTCGTCCCCCGGCCGCGACACCTCGGGTAGAAGTCTCTCTGGCCAGGCTCGAGTCGTCCCCCGGCCGCGACACCTCGGGTAGAAGTCTCTCTGGCCAGGCTCGAGTCGTCCCCCGGCCGCGACACCTCGGGTAGAAGTCTCTCTGGCCTGGCTCGGGTCGTCCCCCGGCCGCCGGCCGCGACACCTCGGGTAGAAGTCTCTCTGGCCAGGCTCGAGTCGTCCCCCGGCCGCGACACCTCGGGTAGAAGTCTCTCTGGCCTGGCTCGGGTCGTCCCCCGGCCGCGACACCTCGGGTAGAAGTCTCTCTGGCCTGGCTCGGGTCGTCCCCCGGCCGCCGGCCGCGACACCTCGGGTAGAAGTCTCTCTGCTGGCCTTCGTTCAGCCTTCGCCTGCCGCGCTGGCTGGGAACCTGCTTCTGCTCCTGCTGCCCTTATAGCCCGGCCGAAGCCGAAATACCGTAAAAGCCGGCGGGGCTGTAAAATAAAATAAAAAGGTAAGTATCTTTAACCTGGTTTGGATGTGAAATCCACCTGGCGTACCTGCTTTCGCGGGGCACGCACCAGTGCGACTTTTGGTTTAGTTTCTCCGTTGAGTGTGATGATGTGAAATCATGAAGGTTCGCTTTTTTTGCACAATTGTGAATCGGTTCTTTCAAGTCAAGTCAAGTTGGAATCCCCAAAGTCCTCTGCGTCACGCAAGGCGAAAACGGCGAATGATAATTTTGTCAGCCCAATGATGTAACCAGCGCCCGAAACACATGTGTATCGCGTCGTGTGACGCCTTTTTCCACAGTCATAGTGTACACACAAGACTTTGTCCCGCCCGCAGCCCCTCGTGACCGCAAGGACGAACGTCCTCGCCATCCGTTCCCGTTCCCTTGACCTGAGCAGCTGGCGTCTATTAATGAAATGACATTTTAAGTCCCCGAATGGCCTCTTGGCCCGTAGGCAGAGCGTAGCGTCGGGCAGGGGCCCCGGCAGAGACACCAGCGGCTTCTGTCCGCCAATTTACATTATGTGTAAAGCCCGAGGTGGGTGGCGTGAGGTCCGTTCGGTGGCCTTGCTCCGCCTTGCTCCGCCCAGCGGAGCCCTCTGATCCCCGACACGGACACACTACGGCCCTGCTCCCCTTCCCCTCGCACAAATAATTCCGATCGGCGACACGCGCGCCGCCCCGCTTTTGTTGGATGTTTAGTATATATCGGTCCGCGCTCCGTTCTGCTACTTCTGTGCGTGCGTCGCGACCACGGGGGGAGAGTCCTTGGGCTTCCGCGCAGCAGCAGGCCACCTGTCTTTTATTCGATTGGAAATGACAGAGAAGGAAAAAAAAAGAGGACAGCAGGCGAGAGAAGTCTCCAGTATTTTATTATGATAGCGGCTCACTGCCGAACATGGCGTTTTTTTTTCCCACAATGTCATTGTGGATCGTGGTCATCGTGTCACCTGCCTGCTGTTCGGTTCGGAGAAGAAATTCTGAATGCGGTGGGACCGTGCCGTGTAGAAGTCGCGGATTACAATGCAACAGTGTGTGCACGGTGCGCGGATTGAGTTGAATCAGGCGTGCGCAAAGCACAGGCAGCTCAGATGAGCAGTGTCGATAATGTTTAATTTCGTCCTCACGCTATACGCGCAGCCACCAGGAGAGAGGGGCTCTCATGCAACCACCGCTTGTGCACGCACGTGCCCCACTCCCTCCTCCTCCTCCCCTCCCCCTGCCTCGTCTTCGTAATGGCATGAAAATAGCCGCGCTCTGTAAAGTGAATTAACTTACAACAACGGTCCGCACGTGTCGTGCGTTAGGCCTGCTCTGGGCCCGGCCCGGCCCGGCAGGGACGCGTGCGCCGCGTAAATCTACGCCAAGGCCGGCACGCGTCCCGGGGACACAACCACCGGCCTTCCATTTCTTTAAAATAAAAAAAAATAGAAAATAGAACGTTTTCCCGCGTCGCCGTCGTGCCCGGGACGAAAGTAAAACGTCAAGAGAACCATTCCCACGCGGAAAATTAAGCGAGGGAAATAGTGATATCCCCGAGAGACCGAGAGGGAGAGAGAAATAGAAAAAGAGAGAGAGAGAATATAGCGGGGGTGGGGTGAAGGCGGAGGGGGTGGAGTGGCCGTTCAGGAGAGTAAAAAAAGAACTGCGGTCGGCGTGTCGCGCTGCGTCTTGAAACGTCAGAGAAAGTGTCATTCACACGCACTGGAGAATGACATGGGGACAAGGTGGTTTTTTTCCCTCTTCTTCTTCTTGTCTTTTTTACTTATTTTTTTCTCCTTTCCAGAGGCGAGAATTGTACCCGGCCCCGGCCTGATAGTGTCGTTGCAACTACAATAACTCATGAAAGTGATTAAGCCTGGACGACAGTACAGGCAATATGGCGCATCCAAGTTTGAGGATGATCGTAGCGTTCCCTTCGATACCGATAGGGAGAATCAGACAGGAGGGCACGGACCTCTCGGCCCCTAAGTGCACCTAAGTCTCCCCGTAGCGCGGGCCGCATAGCACATATCCCACTGCATGACTCGACAACGACGCCGTGACGGGCAGCTTCTTTCGACATTCTTTCGGCGCAAAGAAGCATTTTATAAAGTGGCTCGTCTCTGAGACAGCTTGTCTACTATATATCGCGCAAGGCCATTATTGTAACTCTTATTATTGATTCGCACTATTATTATCAGCGTATGCCGCGCGCGCGTGTGTATATATATCGCTTTCGTGGGGGGACTTCTTTCCCCTTCATTTTTCTCGCGGTGTGCTCAGAGTATCAAGCACTAGTACCCAGTCTGCCACACGTGCGCGGTGCGGTGGGCGTCCCATAACCTTTAGGGGGGTTTCTTTAATTATTTTCTCTTTGTCTTTCTCTCTTTCCCTGACGTATGTGCGCTGCTCGCCGTCATGCTTGTTATCGGGCCGCTAATTGCGGCAGGCCGGGCCGAGGTGCAAATTGAAAAGGGACAACCACCGTGGTGCGGTGCCGGCCAGGGGCGTACCGTGATATGGTGGGGTGGGGCGGGGCGGGGCGGGGCGGGGCGGGGCGGGGCGGGGCGGGGCGGGGTGTGGCGGTGCGTGGCGGGACGAGGCGCGGCGGGCACGTTTACACTGGTCGGCCGATCAGCTAACCCGGGCGCTCCCCGCGCCCGGCGCCGCCACTCTGAAAAAGGAGGCGCCCGAATCTCATCATTACATCCGACGGGACGGGGTATGCATTCCGAGGTGTCCTTCACTTGAAATTAAAGCGTACACCGATCTATCTGATTTTATCTGATTTTTCGTAAGTTTCCTTGATTTTCTACTAATATTTTTCTGATTTTCTCTGATTCTTTCCTGATTTTGTCTTAGGGTGTACGTACACTTTTTTTTTGGTGAAGGACCCCTCGATGCATTTGCTTCATAGTCGGGTCACTCTATCCGTAAAAAAGGCGTAATAGTATGCGTATGCGCAATAGAAAGGGACCAGGAGCGTATCGACAAAAAATCACCAAATTCACTGTAAATCGAGGAGTCACGTAAAAAGATTCTCGGGGAGCGACATTTTGACCCCGATTTCGTCGCTCCTCCACGGGCGACGTTCAGTAACATCGCTCGTATATAGAGACGTTTTGAGACATTTTCGGTCACAAATAAGACTCAAATTGAGTCGTTTTCGTGAATTATGCTTCATTGAAGCGATGAAGGCTTGCGCCACTTTATTTGGGTGAGGAAAGTGACTCCAACTTTTACAGTGTTTTACTCATGTTTGGGTCGTTTTGGGCTGTTTACACTGAAAATCTATCGAGTCTTAATTCTCGCCCCCATACGAGTGAGAATTTGAGGGCAATTTTATTACTCTCTGGAGAGTAAGAATTTTTATTTTCCTCGCTCTTTATGAGAAAGAATTTTGAGACCTCGCCCTAATAAAGTGAGAATTCGTGCTCAAATAAAGTGAGGTTAAAAAATCCTTACTCAAATAGAGCGAGGTTAAAACTCGCTCGAAAAGAGTGAGGTTTAAAATTCTCACTCCAATTTAGTATGGAAAAGTGTCCTCTCCCATTTCGGGTGAGAAATTGGATTCCAGGGTTTGCAGAGTATGCCTGTTTTGGACCAAATATGTGAATACAGCGTAATAGTATCAATAGTCGGGTAGTCAGGTCACAGATTTTAAGAGTGAACACCACCTCAATTACCTCACACATATTGTCTTTTCCAGGACGTCTTGCGGCAGCGCGTCTCCAAGAGGGTCGACGAGATGCTGGAGCGGGGGCTCATTGAAGAGGTGGAGAAGTTCCACAAAGAAGTGAATCTGCTTCGCGGCGAGCAGAGGTAAGGGACTGTGTGTGGTGTGTGTGCGTGTGCGTGTGCTAACGGGTCGTTATGTCATACCGCGCGCGACGACAGCGCGGCGGGTAGGAATTCCTCAGCCCTCCGCAGCGCGCCGATTACTCGCGGGCATGGCATGCCCCGGTCAAAATGTCTCAGTTTATAACCGTGAGATTGCAGTCGTCGAGTCCGATTAGCTTGGCAGCCCGGCGCAGCGCTCACCATTCAGGATGCGTCCGGACTCCCTGCATCTCTCTCGACTCCTAATGAGATTGGGACAGCTGGAGGGGAGGGAATGGGAAAGGGGTGGTGGTGTGGTGTGGTGCGCGGTGAGGAAGTGCTCTGGCCATAAATGCGGTAGCGCTCGCGCAGCCCGCCGACGGCACGGCACGGCCCGGCCCCGCCCGGGGCTGGGCCCTCCGGTCGTTTCGAGGCGGTAATGTGTGGTTATAATTAACAGGAGCCTTGTTAGATCCAGAGTGTGTTTGGATTGGTCTGGGATGATTTTAACGACGCCTCTGCTGGTCCAATAGTGCACCATAACTCTCGCAGGCACCTCATCCGTCTCTGCGACGCGCACCGCCCACCTCGTTTAACGCCCGCGATGCATTTTGCCCCTGTTTTTTTTTATTTATTATCTTATTTTCTCTCGCTTCCTCGCCGCAGGAAAGATACACGTCGGAGCTCACCTTTTTAGCGCAGTGTACCTTCGTCCCTCCGCGTGATTTTCATAAAGGATTCGGTCGTGCCGGCTTTAGGGGGAATGGTTCGCTGGTGTGTTTCCGGATCGTTTCTCTCATTAAGTCGCATCCGCTGCCCATTTTCGGTATAATTCGGCAATGAAACCTGTGGCTTCCCTTCCCTTTACTCTATCGGTTGAACGGGCCCCAAGACATTCCGCTGGTCGGCCGGAGGGGCCCTCCTCAGGCTGCTCCTTTTACTTACACTCACAGGGACGACGCAAACCCCTCGGCTCCATTGGGCCCTTAAACCCTCCCGGTGCTCCCGGCCACCGGGCCACCGCTCCGAGGCCCATACGCCGTGCCCACTTGCTTGTGAAGGAGGAGCAAAGTAGCCGCGTGGCGGGCCACACCGACCTGCCTGCCTGCCTGCCTGCCTGCCTGCCTGCCTGCCTGCCTGCCTGCCTGCCTGCCTGCCTGCCTGCCTGCCTGCATGCCTGCCTGCCTGCCTGCCGGATGCACTCGTGCGTTCGCTTTTTATTTCTTCCACGTTACTTCCACCCGCTGTACGGGATTTGCCACATTGGGGCTGGTAATGAGAAGCTCTCACTGATTGAACATCCCGTTCCGCTTCGTCCCCGCTCTCCCTCTCCGTCCACTCCCTGTGTTCGCGCGCGCGCGCGCGGCCGCGGGGGCTTCAGCTGTCTGATTCCGAAGATCGTTTCTCCTGCCTCCGTCCTTGTTGCACTCATTGGGGCCCTGCCCTCCCCAGCATAGGGCATCGCCCTAGGTGGAACAAGGACGGAGGTGCGAGAGCGATCTTCGGAATCAGACGCGGCTCCGCTGCTGCGGGAGCTCAAGCTCCTCTTCCTCCTCTTGACGCTCCCCGCGCGCGCCCATTAAATTAACGAGCGTCATCACGTCCGCCCACGCCCTGCTGTGCTGCTGTGTGCGGGACCGGGGCACCCGGGGCCCGGCCTGGTCCTCGTCCAAGGAGTACCGTGAGTCAGCCTGCGAGATAGGCAGACCCGCCTCGCGCCTCGCCGAGGCAGCCGGCCTACGCTGCAGGGGCTCCCGCGCGCGCCACGCGTCGGCCGTCCCGTCCCCAAGGGCGAAACAACTCTGAATTTTTTGTACACATCGTAATTCAGATAAATTCAAGAAAATTGAGAAAAATTCAGGAAAATTTAGAAAAATTCAAGAAATTTAGGTAAAATTCAAGCAAAAATTTAGAAAAATTCAAAATCACAAAATTCGAGTGTCAAGGTATCCCTGTCACACGATCGACCCGACCCGACCCCCACGCGCGTCCTCACTTCGTGTCAACCTTTTTTCTCGCCTCTTCTCCTTTCTATAATTTTTCCCAATTTATATCTTTTTATTTCAATTTTCCCCCTGTTTCTCGCAGATGGGCCATGAGCCGTTTTCTCTATACCCCGCAAACGCTGTTACCCCAATATTTTCCTCCCTCTGGAAACTCGTTATTGTTTTTATTTTTCGTGAATCCGTGCGAAACGCTATTGTATGTTTAACACTGCGCTCCGTGTGTAATATCATAGCAAAATATTTGATGTCGGCAGGGTTAGTGCCCTCTCGCACATCCCCCCAAAGGGCGCGCGGCGGCGGGCAGCACACGGCCAGTGCGGGGTCAACCCGTTCCGCGGTGGTATGGGACCCGTCCCGGCCCGTTACGCCTCATGTCCATGTCTCGTACTTCATGCCTTTACGTCGTTGTCTCCCGCACAAAAATTTTCATACGAGAAGCAGCAGCGCTCAGGCAGACGGGCCAGCAGGGCCCCGGCAAGGGAAAGGTCATGGCATACACGCCCGCCGCGCGCGCGGGGTCAGGAGAGAGAGAGAGAGAGAGAGAGAGAGAGAGAGAGAGAGAGAGGAGAGAGAGAGAGAGAGAGAGAGATAGAGATGGAAGGGGGAGGGAGGGGGATGAGGGATCGCGCAAGGATCCGGAAGGATGCACTCCACCGACCCCGCGCGCGCGCGCATGTGTTCGAGGGTTATTGGGATCAGTCGCCACCGCCGCCGCCGCTGCCGCCGGGTTTCTGCGCGGACACACCGGACGTGCAGCGTGGTGGAAGACCAAGTTTAGGCCGGCCTTTTGCGTCCCGAACGGGGCTGGCAGGCCGAGGCCGGGCCGGGTCGGAGCGGAGTACAGCCGTACAACCCCGGCCTCGCCCCTCCGCGCCCGACGCCTCACAACCCTTTTCAATATTTGCCATCCATGCTCCCCGCTGGGTCGTGCTCTGTCGCCGCTCCTCTCTCTCTCGCTCTCTCTCTCCTCTCTCTCTCTCTCTCTCTCTCTCTCCTCCTCTCCCTCATCATCCCTTCACCTTGATTGATGACCCTTCGTTGCACGCTCCGCAGGGCATGCGCGCGCGTGTGTGGGTGTGGGTATGTATGAATGTATATACGTGTGTGTGTGCGTGTGTGTGTGTGTGTGCGCGCGCGCGCGCGCCTGACAAATCTCTAGACATGACATGGCAGCACACTCGCTTGGGCTGCAGAGCCGTTTAGGCTGCGTGTCCCCGAAGCGCGCGCGCTGCAGGGGTGGCTCTCATGGTTCCCTCTCACCCCCTCTCTCTCTCTCTCTCTCTCTCTCTCTCTCTCTCTCTCTCCTCCTCTCTCTCTCTCTCTCCTCTCTCTCTCTCTCTCTCTCTCTCCCCCCCCTCTCTCTCTCTCCCACTCTCACTCTCTCTCTCTCTCTCTCTCTCTCTCTCTCTCTCTCTCCTCTCTCTCTCTCTCCCTCTCTACTCTCCTTCCCGCACCTGATCTAAAACGGTGAAACCATTATTTTCTTTTTTCTCGTTCCATCTCTAATCCGGGATGTTCGGTAGGGCCCGGCGCCGCCCGGCGCGCGGCAGCAGGTCGGTTGCCATGCCAAAGACGCCCCGTCCCACCGCCGTGCCACTCCACGCCGCGTCGCGCCAGTGTGCTGTCCGCCGCACAATGTATGCGGCGCGTGGTGCTTCCCTCCCGCCCTAGCAACCGGCTACGCGCGCCGCCCGGCCCGGCCCGGCTCGGCTCGGCTCGGCCCGGTTCGGCTCGGCCCGGCTCGGCCCGGCTCGGCTCGGCTCGGTCCGGTTCGGCTCGGCCCGGCTTTGGCCCGGCCCGGCCGACCCGGGTCGAAAACCAGGGAAAACTGTCAAATATTAATTCTCTGAACGCATTAGCAAGTGTTTACGTGTGGTCTAGACGGCTTCTTCTCGGTCGAATGAACAAATTTGAATAGTTAAAACATTCGAGTCAAAGCTAAAGCAATTCGAGCGACCTTTCGCTATGAAATTCACTGGATAATAGTTATGTTATCTCCTGACTGTTTATAATTTAGAAGTAACACATGCAGTTATCCACCCTCTTTCCCGGAACTATCCGTAAAACCACGACTTATAGCATAAAAAGTGTAATTAAAAAGATGTGAATACGTCGCCCATTCACACCAATTTTGGATAATCCGCGTAATCCACCACTGTTTGGCAGCAAGTGGGAGAATGGACCTTTCTTTTGACACAGCCAAAGTTGCTAGCTCCCGTTTCGCATCATGGACACTACATGGATCAGGGTTCTGGAGGTCGAATAACCTCACTTCTCCAGCTGGGTGTACGGTAACGTGAGCTGCGTGCGCTCCCGCGTGGGATCTTTCCATCGTGCTCTATGATTCCTCTCAGTGTTTTGAGGAGGGAAACAACTCTGAATTTTGGTGTGCAATTTTTGTGAACTTTTATTTAATTTATGTGACTTTTCGCTTGAACTTTTCGAGAAGTCTGTAAATTTTTGTGATTTTTCCCAAAAAAAAAAATTCTAAATTTTTCTGAATTGCGAGTTGCACAATAATTTCAAATTTGTTTCCCTCTCGTCCCACGCCAGATTTAAAACCGTGAAATGCCCAACATCTTAAAATTCTAGAAATAATGGAATTTAAATGTCAACTCTGGTAAACGAAGTAAAGGAATTCGTACCAGGTGGTGTACCGAGGTTTTCGTCATTACTTCCGATCAGTGTGCGGCCCCGGCCACAGACCCGGTCTCTGTCTGGCCCGACGCCCCGCGCTGCCGTGGCGGTCATCCCTTTCGATTAGTAACGAACAGGCATTCCGGCCGAATCTCGCCTCTCTCTTATCGGTCACAATTATTGGTCGAGAGCTTGGCAGCAGCAGTCATGTGATGACTACACATTCGCGTCCGTGTTGCTACATGGGATTAGCAGCAACAGCAGCGGTGGCGGTGGCAGCGGCGCGGTGTGTAGGGGGGGGGGGGGATAGATGACAGAGGCCAGCAGGCTCGCGGGGAGAGGGGAAGAGGGGATGGGGGTGTTTCGTTGTAGCAGCCGTCTGATTCCGAAGATTAGCTTTTGTACCTCCGTCCTTTTCGCACATGTAGCGGTCCCCTATTTTGGGAATGGCAGGGCCCCATAAGTGCGACAAGGAGGGAGGCGGGAGAGCGATCTTCTGAATCAGACGGCTCAAGCAGGAAGGTCTTCCGTCATTCACGTCTGCGGCTGGCGGCCGCGAGGTTTGTCTTATCTTTATGAAGGCGCCCGGCCCGGCGCCCCCCAGGCCCAGGGTGGCCCCTGGTACCCCACGTGGGGCGTGTCGTGCCCCCCACCACCACCGCTGCCCGCCCACGCCTTCCCCGCTGTTAGGGTTCAACGGGTTGCCAACTGACGTGGCAAAATCGCTCGGCTGCGCGCCCGTCCAATTATTATTTCAGTCTGTTTGGTGACAGCGCAGCGCCCCCGCTCGCTGGCGACGGTACTCTCTTGTATAGACTATAAAGTGGTGGACCCTATATCCCCCGAAAGAAGACGCAGAGCGGCGGAGCGCGCGCGGCAGCCAATCAGCACGCATAATAGCGTCCACTGGACAAAACCCCCGTCAAGACGTTACCCTGCGCGAGGCTAGACAGCTCAGCCTGCCGCACAAGAGGCGTGGACAGCAGGCTAGGTATCAAACGCTTGTGCCCGCTCCTGATTCTCATACCTAGCCTCGCGGAATGTCTATGCGGGCTTTGCTCAGGGGACGCCAGGAGGCGCGCGCTCGACCACAGGAGGCCCCATAGTAGTACAGGCGTTCGCGACGCGGTGCTCTAACGTTCCCACGACCCGGTGGAAATGGACTTCCCTCCGCACATTATGGTCCTGATTGAAATTCCTGTGCCCTGCTGCGGCGCGTGCTTATGTGTCGTAGTGCCTCGCGGCTCTAACGACCCGCTGACGAGACGAGTGTCGCGCGGCTCGGCAGGGCGTGGTGTGGTGGTGTGGCGTGGCGCGGCGCGCGCAGCGTGTCCGAGAGAGGGATTCCTGCCATTTCTCTTCTCTGCGGCCGACGCGTCGCTAAATAGCGGTACGGCATACTGTACTTTCGGACCGATACGGTCTCGAATTATCTATTTCTCTAACTAGCGAGGAACGCCTATTGTGGGACTCAGTAAGGTGGTGGCTCCTAGGAGCACCCTTATGGTCCTGACAATCCTCGTCACACTGCACGCCCGGAGCCTGTTGGCTTCCCTCTCGGCCGCTAGACCCACTGCGGTGGGGATGAAGAAGACACGGTCATCGGATCGGGACGGTGGGCGGCGGTGCGTATAAAAAGAACTATAGGGGGAATTCACATGAGGGGGGAAAAAAGGGGGACACGGGGGAGTGGTTGGGGCAAGGAAGGGCGGGGCGGAGGGAATCTGCAACGGCCTGGTGGTAGTCTAGTGCGGGTCGGGACGGGATCGGGACGGCACGGGGCTGGGCTGCCGTCTCGTCCTTGGCAAGAAGATTATTCGCGCGGTTCTGTGCGACCCGACCCGACCCGGCCCGGCCCGGCCCGCCGGCCCGCCCACCCAGTCTGATCCCCCTGACCGCTCAGCCCAGGCTAGCCACCAGCCCTGCCATGCCCTGCTCTGCCCTCGGTGGGGCCGGGCCGGGCCGGGCCGGGCTGGGCGGCCAGGGCAGGCGCAGGCGGGATGAGAATGAATGGGCTGGGTGAGGCGAGGCACATGTATAGTAGTAGTAGTAGTAGTGGTGGTGGTGGTGGACGCGCGACTTGTGTTAATATTGTGTGTTAAAACTTGACGTGTGTGAGTGTGTGTGCCATGGCGTCATCGCAGTATGGGAGGACGAAGGAAAAAAAAAGACAACAGTTTGAGATACACACGCTAGACATGCTTGCCTGACCGGTGCAAACACTATAGTCATACTCTGGTTCAACATACTGATGAGAGACTTTGGTTCCAACTGTCCAGAGTTGTTTTTAAAAACAAAAATGAACGAAGAGAGTTGATATTGTGGACTTTTTGAATATTTCAATGCGTAACTGAAATCGCGTGGTTCGAACTTTCACAGTAGTCGAACCGGGGAAAACCAAACTAAAACACTTTTAATAGAATGAGTCCATTACTATGTTCATGTCGACAGTAAGCCTTTATTCAGCACGTCTCGGAGGGGAGGAAGGAGCAATGTCCTCCCCGCGGGTGCGCTCGCGCTCTCGTATGAAGGTCCTTATTTGTAGCCGACTATTACACTACCATGCGTCATAGGGGATCGCCAATGAAACGCGTCAATCAACGTCAACGCCATTAAAATGCCCCTGTTGGACGTTTATCTCCCTGCTCTCCCTCACGCCTCACCGCGCCGCCCTGCTCTCGGCCCGGCCGTCCAGTGTTGGCAGAAAAGTAGCCTAGGCAGAACCGTGTAGCACTGGTGCGTGGATATGTTGCCTAGTAGGCAGAGTCAACCCGCTTTTCAGTCTCAGTATAGGCCGCTTGTACTTTCAGTAGTAGTAATCTTTTTGTAAGTTTGCACATTTTGCGTAAACGGGCGCGAGCGCGGCCACGTGCATGTCGCAGACATTGTGCGGTATCGCAGGTTGTCGCGCGGGTTGCCTGCGCGCTCGAGCGGTAAGGAGACGTTATAAACTTGCAGATACGCACGCCCGCACGACACGCGACACGCCGATAAGTGGTGCGGGATTCCAAGCAGCCTGCCCGTCCCAACAGAAAATTAATTGAGGTCAAGTTTTGAAACGTGGTTCAACGCTGCTAAGGAAACGGTTTTGGGGGGGTGGGGGTGGGGTTTTGTGGGGTCATGTCTCTGCTCGTGCGCGCGCTGCCGTTGGGCCGTGGCAGACCGGGGCAAGTCTATCGCGTCGACCGTGCCGCCGCGCCATTTCAGCGGTTTTACAGGACGTTCTGCGGAGCACGACAAAGTATCGCCTTATCGGTGAAGGAAGGAGAGGGAGGTGAAAAAGAAGAAGTGGAAGGGAAGGCCCGCGTGGCTGGGTGTCGCTGGGGTCCAGGCCAAGGGGTCCTTCGCTATAAATTCAAGCGTACCCCGATTTTTCTGTTTTTTCGTGATCTTCCTTGATTTTTTTCTATTTTTTATTTTTATTTTTAGTTACTTTCTTTCTTATTTTTTTCTGATATTTTACTGATTTTATTTAAGGTTGTACTTTCACTGATTTTTTTTGAGAGAAGGACCCCTCGGCCCGGCCCAGACCAGGCGCGGGGGGCAGGAGGTGCGCGCCGAGCCGAGCCGAGCCGAGCCGCGCCGGGAGGGCCATGGGCGCGGCAGTCACACGGCCGTAATGCTGTGGTTCCGCGCGCTGCCGCCGGGGCGCGCCACCGTCCAGCCGCCGCGCATCGATCGCCGGCTCGGCCGCGCGAAAAGGGCGGGAAACGCTGTTGTGTTGCACTTTCCCGCGCGCGGGAAGCGAGTGAGCGGCGTGGCGGTCCGTCCCGCGGGGCTACTCGCCGCGTCGCCTCGCGCCTGCGCACCGCGCCGCGCGGTCCTTCGCCTGCTCTTCCCTCTCTCTCTCTCTCTCTCTCCACCACCGCATGCCCCCTCTCTCTCTCCTTCTCTTTCGCTCGCTCTGCCCCTCTCGCGGTGTGTCTCTGTCTCGCGCGCGGCTCGCGGGCTACAGGCGCCCTCCTGCTGGCCCGGCCTGCGCTCCTGGTACACGGGGACGGACCGTGCCGTGGTGTTCACGTGGCGGCGCACGCCAGCGTGACGCGCGACGCCGTGGCGTGGCGCCGCGGCGTCGTCAGGCGTCGCGGGGTGCGGCGCGGTGCGGCGACCCGCGCGCCGGCGGCGTCGCGTCGAGCCGCGGCGCTCTCGCTGCGGCGGTGGCGGCGCATCGATCTCGATCAGGGCGAAGCGAGAGTCGAGAGCGAGCCGGGATCGAGTAGTTGCATAACGTGGCGCCAAATGTTTGAAAAGAATATTTTAACGTGCTTGCGCGGGGTGGCTCGCGGAGTGTGTGCGGCGACCGCGCCCAGTTCTGGCGCCGCCGCGGCAAGAAATTCGCGAGGCAAATATTCATGGGCAAATATTTGAAGGCGTCCGCACACACGTTGAGTGCCTATCCTTACGGAAATAAGCGAATACAGCCACGTCTGCTCGGAAGTGTATTTTCCATCATTTCTGAAGCATTTTCGTTATACCAAGCAGTTAAAACACGCCTTCCTTCGGCGGTATTTTAGACGGTTATCGCAGCAGGGCTATGGCTCAACCACGCGCGGTGCACTCCAACTGCGTGTGAGGCGGGTAGTCGGTCATTTGTATGACATGAGGACACGTTTGCATAGAGACCCCCCCCCCCCCTTCTTCGTCGCTGCCATAAACTTCATACTGGGGGGAAAACTGCATTTTCGTTGCCACGTCGTGTAGCTCGCTCGTTGGCGTAACGTATGTATGTAGCACGCGGCGACGGCGCGGCGCCGCCGTGGAGTGTCGATATCTTTGAAGGGGATCGGAAAGTGCTTATATTGCCTTGTTGAAAATTACTGGTGCCTTATTGTGCAACGGCAGCCTCGTGCCGCCGCACGCCTCAGTATGCAGACTTTGGCATCCAGGAACCGCTGCTCGCAGCATATCGGTGACGTCCGTCCGTTCCCACGGCTCACCGGCTCGCCGCGGCCGGGCTGTAGGATTCCTCGGACCACCCTGTACTGTACAGCACTGTACTCTCTCTCTCTCTCTCTCTCTCTCTCTCTCTCTCTCTCTCTCTTACAGACACACTCACACGCACACATCAACATGCTCACACCACACATACACTCGCGCCCGCTCGCTGATGTCCTTCCCTTGCCCCCCATTCATCGTCTTTCCCGCCTTTTTCCACTCCCCTTTCCCCAACAGCTTCCTCCGCCTTTGCGTCTCGCCGCCCTCTGCGTTTCTTGTCGTTGACTTCTCCTCCTGTATCGCCTATTCGCTCTTCAAATGTCCTCTCTGACCTCTCTCCCTCCTTCCATATGCCCCCGTCTCCCCGATGGCCGGCGCGCCACTGTTCCCACGGTGGCATCTCCATGTCCTTCCCGCCACCACAAAGAAAAACCTGTAGAGGAAAGTTTGCAGCGTTTATATTTACTGGTTGCAAGGTCTCAATACTGTAAATCTGTAACATTTAAACGCGACCACTGTGAAAAATAATCGTAGGTTTACGGAAAAAAAATTTAAAAGTGTAGTCGTAAAATTACTATTACAAATCGTAAAACTACAAGCAATACCATAATAGACTTAAAATTTTATTACAAGCAAAAATGGGTCGTCGAAAATTTGCAAGTTTTGTTGTTAGTCGTAATCTACAAAGATATTTTGACCAGAGGACGGTATCGCGATCTGCAATAATTTCTTCTCGGTGGTCCGTGACCACGCTGGCACCATTCTCCCTCTTATACTCTTGTCGCGTTCTGGTGGCGATGTGTCCACTGTCTTTGACCACCGCGTGAAGAACGACTTCCCAAGCAGTATGTCAGTTATGGTTCTGTCTGCATGCGTCTTTTCTTTCTTGCCTGTGCTGTAAAGTGTCTCTTACCACGAATTTTCGTGAACGATTCTTATTATTGCACACTGTGGTTCCACGAAATAAATGCTCTTATATATTTGTTTGCGCCGGCGCTTGTGTGCATTCCGGTTGACGCCCGACCACATTGCGCAAGCTTCGGCATGAGATAAAAATTCTTACGTTTCCCATCCCATACCTCCCTCAGCTAGAAATCGGCGCTATGGTTAAAGCGTTCACGTTACTGTATGCAGGACACAGCGCTTACGCTGGAACGCCCAAGGTGCACCGAAAAGTCCCCTTGCGTCACGTGTTTGCCCGCGGGGGAATTCCTCACTTGAACAGACCGCCCCTTGTGAGCTTCAGACACTTCTGAATAACGACGTATTTGGTTTTTTCTCTCACTACGCGCGCTTCGTTTCGGCAGGAAATAGAACTTTTCGGAATTCTATTTAAATAAAGTATAAACGCGTCGTTAGTGTGCAGAAGGACGCTCCTAACCTCCCCCTCACAGAAAGGTACACAGCACTTGTTTGCGTAACGGGTGAAGGTATCGTGGGATGTTATGATGGTATCGACGCGGCCGCTTGCTGCTGGAGGTAACACGTCGCTTGCGCGCCCAGAGCCGCTTGCGTGTGATACCGACGCGACTCTGTCAAAAAACACATTGATTGCATGTGTGTCGAGGTCGCGGAGAAGGGTACTTAGCTTAGCGTTTCTTCTATAAAGTCTATGCGCTTAAGCGTTATGCGGCGCCAGTATGTGAAGACGATTTTTTTTTGGTCGAGCACTGTATAAGACGTTTACGTCTCACTCCCAGAGGACGCATGCACGTTATCGTGCGAACTGGAGCCGCGTGGCAGGATGCCCTGCAGCCCCCCCCTCAGGCCACAATAAAATCAAAAGAGAGATTGGACCCCGACAGACTAATCGGACCCCCGACAACACATGGGATAGCCTGCGCCGCCGCTGCCCTTTACCTTTCAGATCCGCACTCACACAGACGACACACACACACACACACACACACACACACACACACACACACACACCACAACACATACAGGGAAGAGAACCGGCAATCATACACTTGTTGCTACCTGCCGCGGCCACTCGGGTGCAGCCCACCATACCTCGCCTTCATCTCCTCCTCATTAAGCGAACGATGTCTACTACTACAAGAACGCAATGGTGTTGTTTTGGGGGGGGTTGGGGGGGGGGGGGGGGTGTTTGGGTGGTTGTGTTAGGGTGGGGGGGGGGGGGGGGGGGGTGGTGGTAATACATAAGAAATGAGGGGGGGGGTGGGGTGGGGGGGGCGGGGGGGATGGGATTGGGGCAGAACAGAACCAGAAGGGGGGGGGGGGGGGGGGAGTGGGGGATTACTCAAGTATACGTCATAACATTACATAGACCCGCATACCTCTCACTCGTGGGAACCGTGTGAGTGCTGGATTGTGTTGCCAACGGGTGGCCCATCCTCTGCAGGGTGGGGGGGGGGGGGGGGGGGGGTGGGGGGGGTGGGGGGGGGGGGGGCTGGGGGGTAAAAAAAAATGGGGGGTAACAAATATCAAAAAACAAAATAACAGTGAACATTTTAAAAAAAATAAAAAATAAAAAAATAAAAACAAAATATATATAAAAATATAAAAATAAATAAAAAAATACAAAAATAATATAAATAAATATAAAAAATATATAAAAAAACAAAAAAAATATATATATATAAAAAAAAATATAAAAATATATATAATAAAAAAATAAAAATATATAAAAAATATAATATAAAAAAATATAAAATAATAAAAATAAAAATATAAATAAAAAAATAAAAAAAAATAAAATAAAAAAAATAAAATAATAAAATAAAAAAAAATATAAAATATATATACAAAAAACAAAAAAATAAAAAAAACCACACAACACACCCCACCCCCCACCCACACCCCCACACCACCACCCCCCCCCACCCCACCCCCACCCCACCCCCACCACCCCCCCCACCCACACCCCACCCCCCCCACCCCCCACCCCACCCCCCCCCCACCCCCCACCCCCCCACCCACCCCCCCCCACCCCCCCACCCCCCCCCACCCACCCCCCCCACACCCCCCCCCACCCACCCCACCCCCCCCACCACCCCCCCACCCCACCCCCCCACCCCCACCCCCCCACACCCCACCCACCCCCACCCCCCACCCACCACCCCCCACCACCCCCCACCCCCCCCCCACCCACCCCCCCCCACCCCCCCCACCCCCACCCCCCACCCACCACACCCCCACCCACCACACCCCCCCACCCCCACCCCCACCCCCACCCACCCCCACACCACCCCACACCCCACACCACCCCCCCCACCCACACCACCCCAACCCCCCCACCACCCCACCCACACCCCCCCACCACCCCAACCACCACCCCCCACCCCACACCCCCCCACCCCACCACACCCCCACCCACCCCCCACCAACCCCCCCCACCCCCCACCCCACCACACCCCCACCACCCAACCCCCCACCCACCCCACCCACCACCACCCCACCCCCACCCACCCCCACCCCCCCCACCCCCCCCACCACCCCACCACACCCACCCCCCACACCCCCACACACCCACCCCCACCCACCACACAACACCCACACCACCCACCCCCACCCAACACCCACCCACCCAAACACAACCCCACAACCCCCCACCAACCACCACCCACAACCACCACAACAAACCAAACAACACAACACACCCACACCACCCAAACACAAACACCCCACCCCACCAACCACCACCAACAACCCACAAACAAAACACACCACCCACAACACAACACCCACAAAACAAACCACAACCACACCCCACAACACCACACCCACCCCCCACACACCCCAACCACACCCACAAAACACCACAACACCCACACCAAACCACACCAACCACACAACCACACACCCCCCCACCCACACCACACAACCCACCCCCAAACCACCAACACCAACACCCACCACCCAAACACCACACCACAACACCCACAACACCCCACCACACCACCAACACCCCACCAAACACACCACCACAACCACCCACACCACACACCACACAACACACCAACCCCACACAACCACAACCAAACAACCCACAACACAACCAACAAAACACAACCCCACACAAACAAACACAAAAAACACAAAAACAAACACAACAAACAACCCAAAACACAACCCAAACAACAAACACCCACAACCAAAACAACAAACACAAACCCAACCACACACCCACAACCCACACCACAAAACCAAAACACCCACAAAACCAACACCCCACAACCACAACACCCACCAACCACCAACACCCACCCCCACCCACCCCCCCACCCACCCCCACCCCACAACCCCCCCCACCCAACACCCCACCCACCCCCCCACACCCACCCACCCCACCCCCACACCACACCCCCAACCCCCCACCCACCCACCCCCCACCCAACCCACCCCACCCCCCACAACCCACCCCCCCAACCCCCCCCACCCACCACCCACCCCCACACCCCACCCACCCCCACCCCCCCACCCCACCCACCCACCCCACCCACCCCCACCAAACCCCCCAACCACACCCAACACACCACCACCCCACCCCCACCACACACAACCACAAACACCCCACCCCCCAACCAACACACCACCACAACCAAAACCCAACACCAACACACCCCACACAAGCACCCCCCCAAAACACCCACCCACCAACCACCAACCCCACCAAACCACCCCACAAACACAACAACCAACACCCCACCCACCCACAACCCACCACCACCCCACCACACACCAACAACCCACCCACCCAACAACCACCCAACACACCCCCCACCCCACAACCCCACCCCCAACACCCCCACCCCACAAAACACCAAAAAACCACACCCCACAAAAACACACAACAACACCACCAAAAACACCAAAACACACACACCCACACAAACACCAAAACAACACAAAAAAAACAAAAAAAAACACACAAAAAAACAAAAAACACAAAACACAAAACAAAACAAACACAAAACAAAACACAAAAAAAACAACAAAATAAAAAACATAAAAAAAAAAAAAAAAAAAAAAAAAAAAAAAAAAAAAAAAAAAAAAAAAAATAAAAAAAAAAAAAAAAAAAAAAAAAAAAAAAAAAAAAAAAAAAAAAAAAAAAAAAAAAAAAAAAAAAAAAAATAAAAAAAAAAAAAAAAAAAAAAGGTAGACCACACACACCACCCCTACACACACCAAAAGCACACAGTCCAACATCCACCCCACCACCGCACCCCCCACACACACCAATACGGGGGGGAAACTGCACAAAATACAAAAACACAAAACCCCACGCCCCACCCCAACCCCCACCCACACCCCACCACACCACCCAATATTTTAGGGGTGTGTTTGGGACAAAAAACCCAAACACAACAAATAACAAAAACAATTGCTAAAAAAGAAAAAAAAAACAAAAAAAATTAGTGTGGTGGGAAAAAAAAAAAAAAAAGAACATATAAAAAAAACCTACAAAAAAACAAAAACAACACAAAAAAACAAAAATACCACCTTATACGCCAGTAAAATAATTGAGTAATATAAAAAGCGCCAAGCAACACTACCCCCCCTACATCCCACCGTCCCCCCTACACCCCCCCCCGATGTGTACCCACACCTGCCACTCCCAGTGCCATCCCCCCCCCTCAACCCCACCAAACCACACCCCCCCTACCCAAC